>JAVSCE010006546.1:0-36902 GCA_032199065.1 Smutsia gigantea
CCTCTGAATTCTACCAGACATATAGAGAAGAAATAACACCCATTCTCCTTAAAGTTTTCCAAAAAATAGAAGAGGAGGGAATGCTTCCAAACTCATTCTATGAAGCCAGCATCACTCTAATACCAAAACCAGGCAAAGACCTCACCAAAAAAGAAAATTACAGACCAATATCCCTGATGAATGTAGATGCAAAATACTCAACAAAATATTAGCAAACTGAATTCAAAAATACATCAAGAGGATCATACACCATGATCAAGTGGGATTCATCCCAGGGATGCAAGGATGGTACAACATTCAAAAATCCATCAACATCATCCACCACATCAACAAAAAGAAAGACAAAAACCACATGATCATCTCCATAGATGCTGAAAAAGCATTTGACAAAATTCAACATCCATTCATGATAAAAACTCTCAACAAAATGGGTATAGAGGGCAAGTACCTCAGCATCATAAAGGCCATATATGACAAACCCACAGCTAACATCATACTTAATGGCGAGAAGCTGAAAGCTTTTCATCTAAGATCGGGAACAAGACAGGGATGCCCACTCTCTCTACTGTTATTCAACATAGTACTGGAGGTCCTAGCCACAGCAATCAGACAAAACAAAGACATACAAGGCATCCAGATTGGTAAAGGAGAAGTCAAATTGTCACTATTTGCGGATGACATGATATTATACATAAAAAACCCTAAAGACTCCACTCCAAAACTACTAGAACTAATATCTGAATTCAGCAAAGTTGCAGGATACAAAATTAACACACAGAAATCTGTTGCTTTCCTATACACTAATGATGAACTAACAGAAGAAATCAGAAAAACAATTCCATTCACAATTGCATCAAAAAGAATAAAATACCTAGGAATAAACCTAACGAAGGAAGTGAAAGACCTGTACTCTGAAAACTACAAGACACTCCTAAGAGAAATTAAAGAGGACACTAACAAATGGAAATGCATCCCATGCTCTTGACTAGGAAGAATAAATATTGTCAAAATGGCTATACTACCTAAAGCAATCTACAGATTCAACGCAATCCCTATCAAACTACCAACAGCTTTCTTCAATGAACTGGAACAAATAACTCTAAAATTCATATGGAACCACAAAAGACCCCGAATAGCCAAAGCAATCCTGAGAAGGAGGAATAAAACTGGGGGAATTACGCTCCCTGACTTCAAGCTCTACTACAAAGCCACAGTAATCAAGACAATTTGGTATTGGCACAAAAACAGACCCACAGACCAGTGGAACAGAATAGAAAATCCAAACATTAACCCAAACATATACAGTCAATTAATATTTGATAAAGGAGCCTTGGATATACAATGGGGAGATGACAGCCTCTTTCAGCAGCTGGTGTTGGAAAAACTGGACAGCTACATGTAAGAGAATGAAACTGGACTACAGTCTAACCCATGCACAAAGGTAAACTCAAGGTGGATCAAAGACCTGAATGTAAGTCATGAAACCATAAAACTCTTAGAAAAAAACATAGGCAAAAATCTCTTGGACATAAACATGAGCGACTTCTTCATGAACATATCTCCCCGGGCAAGGGAAACAAAAGCAAAAATGAACAAGTGGGACTATATCAAGCTGAAAAGCTTCTGTACAGCAAAGGACACCATCAGTAGAACAAAAAGACATCCTACAGTATGGGAGAATATATTCAGAAATGACGTATCCGATAAGGGGTTGACATCCAAAATATATAAAGAACTCATGCACCTTAACAAACAAAAAGCAAATAATCCAATTAAGAAATGGGCAGAGGACATGAATAGACACTTCTCCAAAGAAGAAATTCAGATGGCCAACAGGCACATGAAAAGATGCTCCACATCGCTAATCATCAGAGAAATGCAGATTAAAACCACAATGAGATATCACCTCACACCAGTGAGGATGGCCAACATCCAAGACACAAACAACAACAAATGTTGGCGAGGATGTGGAGAAAAGGGAACCCTCCTACACTGCTGGTCGGACTGCAAATTAGTTCAACCATTGTGGAAAGCAGTATGGAGGTTCCTCAAAAAACTCAAAATAGAAATACCATTTGACCCAGGAATTCCACTCCTAGGAATTTACCCTAAGAATGCAGCAGCCCAATTTGAAAAGGACATATGCACCCCTATGTTTATTGCAGCACTATTTACAATAGCCAAGAAATGGAAGCAACCTAAGTGTCCATCAGTAGATGAATGGATAAAGAAGATGTGGTACATATACACAATGGAATATTATTCAGCCATAAGAAGAAAACAAACCCTACCATTTGCAACAACATGGATGGAGCTAGAGGGTATTATGCTCAGTGAAATAAGCCAAGCTGAAAAAGACAAATACCAAATGATTTCACTCATATGTGGAGTATAAGAACTAAGGAAAAAAAAACTGAAGGAACAAAACAGCAGGAGACTCACAGAACCCAAGAACGGACTAATAGTTACCAAAGGGAAAAGGACTGGGGAGGATGGGTGGGAAGGGAGGGGCAAGGGGGAAGAAGGGACATTACGATTAGCAGATGTAATGTTGCGGGGGCACGGGGAGGGCTGTACAATCCAGAGAGGACAAGTAGTGACTCTATGGCATCTCACTACGCGATGGACAGTGACTGTAATGGGGTTGGAGGAGGGGGACCTGATGAAGGCGGTAGTGTAATCACCATAATATTACTCATTTAATTGTAGATTAATGATATCAAAATAATCTTATTAAAAAAAAAGAAATGAGCAGAGGACATGAATAGACACTTCTCTAAAGAAGAAATTCATGTGGCCAACAGGCACATGAAAAGATGCTCCACATCGCTAATCATCAGAGAAATGTAGATTAAAACCACAATGAGATATCACCTCACACCAGTGAGGATGGCCAACATCCAAAACACAAACAACAACAAATGTTGGCGAGGATGTGGAGAAAAGGGAACCCTCCTACACTGCTGGTGGGACTGCAAATTAGTTCAACCATTGTGGAAAGCAGTATGGAGGTTCCTCAAAAAACTCAAAATAGAAATACCATTTGACCCAGGAATTCCACTCCTAGGAATTTACCCTAAGAATGCAGCAGCCCAGTTTGAAAAAGACAGATGCACCCCTATGTTTATTGCAGCACTATTTACAATAGCCAAGAAATGGAAGCAACCTAAGTGTCCATCAGTAGATGAATGGATAAAGAAGATGTGGTACATATACACAATGGAATATTATTCAGCCATAAGAAGAAAACAAATCCTACCATTTGCAACAACATGGATGAAGCTAGAGGGTATTATGCTCAGTGAAATAAGCCAAGCCGAAAAAGACAAGTATCAAATGATTTCACTCATATGTGGAGTATAAGAACAAAGAAAAAAACTGAAGGAACAAAACAGCAGCAGACTCACAGAACCCAAGAATGGACTAATAGTTACCAAAGGGAAAGGGACTGGGGAAGATGGGTGGGAAGGGAGGGGTAAGAGGGAAAATGGGGCATTATGATTGCAGATGTAATGTTGGGGGGGAATGGGGAGGGCTGTACAACTCAGAGAAGACAAGTAGTGACTCTATAGCATCTAACCACGCTGATGGACAGTGACTGTAATGGGGTTGGTGGGGGGACTCGATGAAGGGGGTAGTTTAATAATCATAATATTGCACATGTAATTGTAGATTAATGATCCAAAATAAATTATAAAAAAAAAGAATACTAAGGAGAAGCTAATAAAAGAATAAGTGATTAAAAAAAAAAGAACATATGGGATGTGAACAATTTTCAGGGATGTGTTGTTTTAATTTGTCTGATTTTTCACATACTATTCAAGATCAAATAGACAACATTCACCATGTTATTGATAAGTTTTCACAAATGCCTGGATTGTTAAATTGGTTTTCTTTGTTTCACTGGATATGGCCTATAATTGTAGGTCTAATACTGTTATGCATTTGTATTCCTGTTCTCCTAGTGTGTGTGCAGAAGGCAGTTGTTGGTCTTTTAAAGCCAATACAAGCATATGCTACTTTTCAAGAATTAACTTCAAGAAATAAGTGATTCCTTTTAAACAACTTTGTAAAATCATATACGGATTCCCCACCTGCATTTGCTGCAAGAAAATAATCATGTATATTGTGATTTTATCCAGAATTATAGCTGCTGGCTGTCCTCTCTTTCGTATTTTGTCTCCCTGTTTGGTCCCAGGAGATGGCTGGTTAGCCAGAGACGGGTAAGATTCCTCATGGGAGGAACAACCTAAGACAGGCACAGTCGCAAGGGACCTCAGGTGAGCAACGTGGGGGCCAACTGAGGTGAGGCATAGAACCTCACCCCTCCAGACGAGAGAGACATTGCCTGTGACAAGCTATGTCACAGGCCGAGCCCAGCTAATCATTATTCTGGTACCTTCCACAAACATATGCATATGCATTTGCGTCAATTAAAACAAAAAAGGGGGAAATGTGGGATTCACTTATAATTTAAGTATAAAAATCATATGAATAATCATAGTTGACTTGATTGATTATAGTAACTGAATTAGTTTCTCTGATATGACTGACTTTGCATTGTTCACCTTGTGGGAGCTTGTTCACTGTATTGGAACTTGTTCGTTGCATGGTGAGCAATAATGTCTTGTGTATTGAAAAGTTGTTAAGAGAAAAAACCTCAAAAGTTCACATCGCAAGAAAAAATAATTTGTAACTATGTATGTTGAAGGATGTTAACTAAACTTACTGTGATAATCATTTCACAATAAAAATTATAAAAAATAAATAAAAAGGTCCTTCTTGTTAAACAAATAAACTTCCCAGAACCTAAACGTCTTTCTGTCCAACGGCCAGAGCGCGCAGGGGCCCCTCACCGGCGCACAGGACTGCCCCGCCCCCTCACCTGAAAGAGCCCTGTCTTCAGGTACATGGTGCCGTAGCCTTCTCGGCAGCTGAGGTAAAACATGCCCGTGAAACTGGAGCCATCTGGCCACATGTAGGTGCCCAGGCCATGGCAGTGATCCCGGTAAAACTGCCCGTGGTAGGACTGTGGGCAGAGAGCACAGTAACATATCCCCCCTGAGAGCTGCTCCTCACCTCTTCCAGGAAGCCCTCCAAGCTGAGCCAGTGTGCAAGGGAAGCTTCAGGCCTCACAGGCACCTTCACTTTGACTATCAGAGGCGGCCATTCCATCTCGCAGAGTGGGTGCCAGGCGACCAGCCCTCAGTGGCCACGCTCCCGCCTGCCCTGGCTCCAGGGGAGGCGTGTGGGGAGGTGCCACAATGCCCAGACACCCTGAGTCAGCACAGGAAGGACTGGGACCCTATCGGTGCCCCTGGGTGAGGGCCTGGGCCTGCCTCCCTCAGGAGCCCTGCCCAGCCCCTGCTCAGACTTACAGGCAGCAGGTGGGTCCAGGGAGGTCTTGGGGTGACCCGTGCAACCCTGGGAACAGGCTGGGCCTGGATGGGAACATGGGTGTGGCTTTGATTTAAGACTCCTCGGTGCTGAGGCCATGGATGGGGAACTCTTGTCTGTGCTCTTGTCCCGAGCCCCACAGACACCCGGCGTCGGCCTGACAGAGCCTGTCCCTCCATCAGGGCCCCCAGAGGGAAAAGCACACCATGTCCAGTCCAAGCCCTTCCCTATTGCTAGGCTTGACTTTCACGTGTGTCGGACAGCAGCCTTCCACCAGGAGGCTGGGGCAGGCCCTCAGCTGACCACCCGTGCCCACAGATCACAGGCGCAGTCAGTTCAGCACAGGCATAGGTCCCCGCCACCCTGGCCTCTGTCCCGGCCATGGGGCACAATCCAGGCAGGCACTGGGCAGGGAACGGGGTCGGGGCAGCCACGCTCTGCCAGCAGCTGCACCTGCTCCCCTGCCCACCATCTCCCAGTCTCCACTGCGAGGCCCCTGCTCGCCTCCTCACCCTGCCTGTGGCTCAACAGTGACCCATAAACCACACACCTAGCCCTGGCCTGTCCAACATGCCCTGGCCCCAGCCAACCCCTGCCCCAGGGTCTGTGGAATGCAGTGCCCTAACGGGGTGCCTGCCTTACTCACAAAGCACCCACACCGGGGAAACCTGCCCCCACAAGGAGCAGGCACCACAGCTATAGGCATCTGCCTCCACCCTGCCCCAGGCCACAGCTGCCCAGAGAACAGCCGACCCAAACCAGGCCAACGACACTCATGCAACTTTGGAATTGGGGCTGAGAGACCCTAAGTCCATCGAGGCTGTTTCTTGAACTTTGGAGACTAAGTCAGAAGGTGAGGGGCTGGGCGAGGTACCCCAGCCTTGGGCAACAAAAAAACCAGGGCCCCAGGGAAAAGAGAGGAGCAGAGCCAAGGCCCCACGTGGCACCTCCCAGAGGCCTCTGGTGCCAGGCGCCTTCCTGCCACGTTTTTTTACAACCCTACATACCCCCCACATTGCCTCACTGTCTATCATTTGCAAGCAAAAGCTGCACCCAAGTCAGCTGAGCCAGGGCAGCAAAGGGCAGACCCCGCCTGGTGCAGGGAGCCTCTGGCTGGCACAGGCACATCACCGGGAAATCTCTCTGGGAGTGGGTCCTGGAGGCGGCTTACCTCACCAGTCGGCCAGGAGAACTCGCCATATCCCAGCTTCATGTCCAGCCCGAAATCCCCTTGGTAGACACAGCCATCCCGCCACTCCTGCACACCGTGGACAAGCTGCGCATAGGCCCCCTGCAGGTCCTGCACCCTGAGGGGGCCCTCGGGCTCCTCCTTGTCCCCCAGGGCCTCTGGGCCGCCCCTAGGAAGATGAAGGCCAGTGCTGAAGAGCCAGCACTGCACACCACCACATATCTTCATCCTAACAACCCCGAGGCACATGCTCTCACCATCCCCATTCTCCAGGGAGGGAAACTGAGGACCAGAGGGTGCAGCCATGCCCCAGGCTCACACAGGAAGAAGCACAGTAAGTGGGCAACCTCGTGTCTCACAAGGGCAAAAGGCTGCCAGCACCCAGGAGGCAGGACCCAGTAGCCCTCTCCGGCCCAGGGCTGGTCCTGCTACCTGGAACTCAACAGTTGCCCCACTCCAGCTGTTTGCCGGGCAAGCCTTGCCCCCTCCGCCAGCCCACAATGCCCCAGCAGGGTCTTCTCTCATGAGCCAGCCGCACCCATCCAGAGCTGGGCAGGAGGCCGACACTTGGCAGACACGCATGGACCAATGAACAGTCTAGACAGGAGAGGGAGCTTCGGGCCAAGGGTGATCGGAGAGCAGCGTGGGGGGCAAAAAGCTCACTGGCAAGATGGACAGTGGGTGGAAAGGTGCAGGGATGGTGGGTGCAGAGCGGGGCGCACAGAGAATGCACCAGGTGGGGCTGCTGCTTCCCTGCTCTCACTCCCTCACAGTACAAATCCTGACTTACAGAGGACCTCCCCCCAACCCCATCACCCACACACCCCTGCCTCCCTCTCAACTCAAAAGTGCTCTCTGGGGACTGCCTGTGGGTGTCTCTGGTCTGCAGACCTGGGCCCTGTCAGGCTGATGGTCTGGCCGGGCCGCACAAGGCATGGGAAACCTCAGGGTCTGCACCCCCTCCCCCAGCTGTGACCCACAGAGGCTTAACAAAGCACCTGCCCAACAAAGAAGGGACTTGGCTGCTGCAAACGCAAAAATCTCTTCTGCCATGTTGTTACATTTCTGCAGAAAGAAGGCAGGAAGGATGCCTACATGCAATGATGGCAGGGTTTGAGGGCTCAGATTTGGTTCGGTTTTTTTATTTGTTTGTTTGCTTGCCTGTGGTTATGGGTCACACTGTGACCCCCACTCAAATTCATGTTGGAGTCCAGTGTGACTGGTGTGCTTCTAAAGGGGGGACATTTGGATTCAGAGAAGGGCACAGAGAGACTGTGAGAGACACAGGGAGAAGACAGTGTCTAACACACCCAGGAAAGAGGCCTGGACCAGATGTCCCCTCACAGCCTCAGCAGAACAACACTGCCCACGCCTGGTACTTGGGATTCCAGCCTCCAGAACAGGGAGACGCTACATTTTTGTAGTGTCTCTGGGTGGCCGGACGTGTTGAAGTCCCCCAGTCTGTGCTTTGTCACAGCCCTAGCAAACTAACGCACTAGTGTCTTCTCATTTTTCTGCATGACATAGATACTATTTAATTTTAAAATGAGGGGGAAAGATAACTGACTGTGCGAATGAGGGAAATGAAAATGATTTTCAGGTCAAGCAGGAAAAGCACTGATACAGCCCATCGGCCTGAGGACCCACTGCAGGGTCACTGAACATGGCCAGCTGGCAAGGTGGGCGAGGGCTGGACCACCTGGCTCTGCCACCTGACAGGTCCCTTACCCCCTGTGACTCCATTTCCTAGGGTGTAAATGCGGACTATGCCAGCCTGCTCGGGCTGACGTCACCAAGTACAGGCATTTTGCCCCTCCTGGCTCTGGAAGCCGGACATGCAGGATCAGGGTGGCTGCAGACTTGGCTCCATGAAGGCCACTTCCCAGTTCAGCGACAGCCCCTCCCACACACACACCAGCCTCTCACAGAGAGCAGCAGAGAGAGGGAGCTTTAGTCTCTTCCCCTTCCCATAGTGGCACTAATCTCACCCTGGGGCTCCATCTTTAGGACCTCATTAAGCTTAATTAACCTCCAAAAGCCCGCATCCCTAACATAATCACCTGGGGGGCAAGGGCTTCAACATACCCATTTCCGTGGTGGGGGGAGGCAGACAATTCAGTCCATAACAGGGACGAATACATTGGGGTCACAGGGTGGGTGTTATGAGATGCTAAGGTAAGGCTCTGAGGGCAGCACCTGGCTGGGAGGAGGCCTGTGATGTGTCCACTCTGGCCTTGAAGGTGCTGCACCCCTTGGCAGCCCCCATGGCATAAAGCAAATGCTGCCAGGGTGTGAGGGGGTGACAGGCCAGTTACCTGTTGTAGTTTCCCACAGTGGCTGTGATACAATGTTGAGGCTTTTCTATTTCTCCGGAGACTAGATTTTTGAGGGGTAAAATGACTTCGCGGTTTTTAAGCCCCTGCTCCAGTGTTGGATCCCAGCTAAGTCTGGTCCCTGTGTCAAGGTCTGACCTCCCTGCAGAAGGGTGCCCTCACCTACAGACGGAGAACCTGGAACTCTCCAAGGCTGGCTGGTCCTCGGCAGCAGCAGGCTGGCCGCCTCTCCCCTCCAGCTGGCCTTCAGAGGTGTAGGTATCTGGGACTTCGTAATGGGAGGCTGGGGAATAACCACCTTCCATGTCTCTCGTCCTCGAACCTGGAAGCAAAGCCCGGGACCCACATTTGCTGGCAGGGCCCCTGGCTGGCTCCTGACACCCCGCTCACAGCACCATCAGCCTCAGAGAAACGAAGCCTCCTCCCCTCACCCAGTCGACGCCCCGGGTGCTGCTGAAACCAACCCCCTGGGGAAACCTTCGCCAGCGCCCCAAGGGGGTCCTTCACTTCCGTGGTGAGCAAACACGGGGAGGGATGTCGGGCACCCTCCCACAACCTCGTTAGGGCCACGTCTCGGGGTCAGTCCTGCGCCCGCCAGTGCCGGCGGCATGGCAGAGAGCAGGCGCCCCCTTTCCCCGCGGGCCTCGGTCACGGCCTCTCACGCACCTCGGGTCCCAAATCTCTGGCCCCCACCCCGGAAACACAGAGGGCCCGGCCCAGGGGTAACCGGCCAGGGCACAGGCTCCACCGCCGCCCCCGCGGAGCTCGGGGACCTGCCGGCTCACACTGCCCCCGGGGCCGCACCCCGTCCGCGGGGCTCGCAGCCTCTGCTCGCCCAAGCGCCGGGAGCGTCGCGTTTCCCTGGAGACAGGCCGCTCACGTGCCCGGGCCCCTGCCAATCCCCGCGCCCGGCCTTCTCAGGCCCCGCCCACGCCCTCTCCGGGCTCCCTCCGGCCCGGGGACCCCTCTGTGACCTCGCATGGCCCTGGCCTCGCGCCCCGCCGAGCCCCCGAGGCGTCAGCGAGAGCGCGCCTTTGGTGAGCCCCGCGAGAGCGCGCGAGGACCGCCGGCCGCGTTCACCTCGGACGCCCACCTGGATGTCCCGCAGAGGACGGCGCGACAGCCCCGGGCCCAGGGCTCCCCGCAGCGAGGAGCAGGAGGCACTGGGGTTAATGAACTTGCCCAGGTCACGCGCTCGACTCGGAGGGCCAATACGTGATTGAGCTCCGACTCCAAAGCCGGGTTCCGCCCGTTCATAAATGTTTGGATGGCACAGAGGGGGAGCTCATGGTCTGCAGGGGGCACAAAGCGAGGCAGGGGCCCGAAGTCGCTGGGAGAGGATTAACTATGTAGACGGAGGGGTCCCTGGGTAAGACTATGGAGAGGACTCCTTAATAGGGTTTCGGAGAATGCACAGCAGCTCCCCAAACAGAACACACTCCAGGGAACTGGACTTGCCAGTGGTGGGAGACAGCAAAAGGAGGTCCTGCAACTGAAGCTGTGGGGGCTTCCTGGAGAGACAAGGGCTCTTGGCAGGTCTAGGGCTTGGGGGTCTCAACCCACACTGCCCCTTATAACAAGGGGAAAGGCATTTGAAAGCCGATGCCCTGTCCCTCCCCCACCGCCTAGATGTGCAGGGACCGAGGGCACTTCCTCTACCCCATCTCACTGTCTGTTCCCCAATCACCTCTCTCCCCGCCCCTTGGAACCCACCGTGGTTCCTGGATCCCGAATCTCTCGACCTCTTGTCCTTCCCTCCCAGGTCCCCTTCTCTGTCCTGCTCCCTCCCGCTGCAGCTTGGGAAGCAGCAGAGACAAACTGAGCTGTTTCAAACTTGTTAGGAAAAGAAGAAAAACGGTCAAACGTGTTAAACCATACCACCTGTTCTGGATTGAATGGTGTCCCCCAAAAAGGTTAAGTTGAAGTCTTACCCCCAGGATCTGTGAATGATCTTATGTAGAAATAGGGTCTTTGCAGATGTAATCAAGAGGCCACGCTGGGTAAGGGTGTGCCCTAAACCAAATGACTAGCGTTCTTATAAGGAGAGGGGGCGTGGGAGACCAAAACCCACACGGAAGGGGAGACTGCACTCTTAAGCCACCTGGTTTGTGGTGCTTTGTTACAGTGGCTCTACGAAAATAATATAATTTCTAGTATGAGTGACTCTAAACAATAGCTAAAATAAAACTACTGTGGCAAATCTGACAATTTGGGGAGATTAGCAAGACAATTTTAAATATAAAAATGTGGCCAAAAAAGAAAAGGTGTTTTATAAACTGGAGAAAATGCAATATGAAACGCCAAATTTTTCCTTATATTCATAATATATGCACTGACATTTTAAAAACCAGGTGTATGAAGATTAAAAAGCCCTATTTCTACAAACTGAAAGAAGTCCTACACTGACACTGAAGATGTTCAAAAGAATGTTTTCATAAGAATAATATATTTATGTTAATTGACAGTATTTAAGAATTCTAGTTTTATGAGTAATTGATGAATTGGTAAGCTTGGTAAATTCAGATTTAACATACATCTCTAGGATGGCTTTAGGCAAATCAGCTGCCCCTGTTGGCAGAGTCAGTGTTTGCAAACCTGAAATTGCCCGCTGGGCCTGTCATTGTTATGAAATGTGAAAAATGGCTGAGGAAGTGTGCATGGGGGAGTGGCATGTCTATTAAAATTCAGTTAAAAGCTTTGCAAAGTCAACAAAAAAAGTCACTTAAAAATTGCAGTCAAATTGAATTCAGGTAAGCACTGTAAAAGGCTGCAGGAAAATCATTTTAAAAGTCCAAAAGGATTCCGCCTAGAGATTGCTTCTCAAGTGCCTTCAAGTTCATATGAAGGGTATGAACAATCCAGAAAGCAGAGCCAGGCACTGAGCACCACTAAGGGCAACACCTTGGCTGACCCACAGCTGAGATGCTGCCACAGGAAAATGCATGGACGCGTGTGTGTATGTAAGCCAAAACCTAATGTGTAAGGTGAATGGGTAAATTTTGGGGGAGGCCCTCCTGATTTAAATGACTTTGTAGATTGCCTTAATGATGGGTTCAGAATTCTCATGTATCAGAATCATGTGGTGGGCACGGTAAAAGCTTCCTGGGTTCCACCACCCAGTTTCTGATTCAGCAGGGCGGGGGTGAGTCAGAATTTGCATTCTTACCAAATTCCCAGCTGCTGCTGCTGACATGTGGGCCACACTTTGAGAACCACTGGCATATGGTGAGGTGGGCAAGTGGAACAGAGAGAAATTGTTCTATAGAGGGACAGGGCAGAGGGGGTGCCTTGAATGACAGATTAAAGACAAGCAGTGGCAAGACATTTTTAAGCAGGATGATGAAGGTGTCAGATGCATGCTTTGTATCTGAGGCTTTCAAGACTTTTTGCCTGGGGCCCCACCACAAGACCCCACTTTATACCATGACCCAGTACAAACATAACAAGAAATTTCAATGAAAAGTTCTCTCTGCTGCATGCATGCACCCTAGTATTTTCATGCAACCAATTCTTTTCAATGCCATTTCCACAAAAAAAAATACTAGTCATGACCCACAAAACTTATTTCATAAACCACTAATAGATCATGACTTGCTAATGAGTAGGGACAGACATTTAGAAAAGCAAGGCTTCAGAAAGCCCATTCTGGCTGCAGTGAGGAAGCTGGACGGCAGGCCCCCCTCAGGAGGCTGTACCAAGCCCAGAAGGTGACCCAAAGTAGACATAGCCGTCACGGTGGAGAGGATGGATTTGAGACACTGAGGGTGACTTGTTACCATTCATTAGCTTGTTGGGGTAAAGGAGTGTGAGGCCTTGGAAGAGAAAACCCACCCCAGACATCCTCCAGCAAACCCAGAAATAGGAGTGCCTTCAGGTTTGGTTTGACTCGGTGGCTCAATGTCACCCGGGTCTGTTTCTTCCACCACAACTGTCACCTAAGCCTGGCTCCCCCCGTGGTCCTGAGGAGAGAGCAGAGCCTTCAGCACCTCTCCTCCTCGTTTCAAACACACACCCTTTCCTGAAGCAGTCACAGGGTAGGGGCTTCACTGACTGGCTGCGGGTAATCAGGGCCAGCTGTAGAGTTGGGGGACAGGGAATCTCCACCTAGTGGAATGGCTCTTACGAACTCAGAGGAAAATGGGAATTCCATTCCCAATCCCAGGAAAGTCCGTCCTCAGGGCAGAGGAAGGAGGAAGTGGGTGCTGGGAAGGCTTCCATGCAGGTGATGTCTGGATCGGTCCCGGCGAAGACCTGGCAGCAAACTGGTATTTCACTTGTAGCTCAAGAGGGAGATCCAGGTTGCAGTAAAGATCTGACAGTTACCAACAGTTTGGCGGCTGCTGCTAGAATGGAGAGAATCAAGGTCACCCACAGAAACTGTAAAGATGTAGTTTGTCAAATTTATGGTGGGGGATGGGAGGCGGAGAATAATTTCTGGTAGAATGGATTGCAAATATTAGGTAAACAATGGAGATTAATCAAAAATGGTTTTACTATTATTAGAATAAAGCTGAAACTACAATTACAATGTGTGCAGGGTTACAAGTCAGTTACTTTTCACTGAAACATTACCCTGAAAGAGACCCAACATCAAAAAAGTCTATGGAAGAGGTCTACTTAAATGGCAACTGTGTGGACATTAAGTGATATCAGTTTTTTTAAGTTACAGAATGACCCGAAAAATTAATAATTAAGAAAACAAAAATACCGGTCTATGAAGAGATGATGAAGTTATCGGTAGTTTTACTTTGTATGAGCCTTGTTTTACAATAAAAGGGCAACGTATTGGCAAGCAGACAAGGAACAACCACAAAGCTGTACTTAACGGCACCTCAAACGGCAACACAGTCATAGGAGTTAAGAGGCGAAACCAGGAGACCTACACGAAACGCTAGAGGGCATGGCCAGGGCCCCGATGAGAATTTGTCAGGCCCCTCTGCTCGGCAGCCACAGCTGGAGGAGTCCACCTCCCGAGCCCTGCCGGAGCCCTGCTGCCGTGGCTTAGCTCCCGGGTCAGGGACGCACAACCGGACGCAGGGACCTGCACCTGCACGCCCGCTCGGGCAGCGGTTGCGGACCTGCCAGGTAAGAAAGCTCCCCGGCCCCACCCAACCCCTGCGGCCAATCCCTCTCCCAGTGGCCACGAGCCCAGCCAATTGCTGCCCTTTCTATACGCAGCCAATCGGAGGAGAGGCGTCCCTAAGCCTGGCCAATGAGGGGGCAGGCAGGGCCCTGGCGGCTCTCCGAGGCCTCTAGGACCCGGGGGCGCTCGCCGGGACGCCCGGACGCCCAAAATAGACAACGGCGCCGGGCGCCCGAGCGCCGGTCATGGATCCTGGACAAGCCAGCAGCCGCGGGGCCGCCCAGCCGGCCCCGCCGCCGTTTGCGCGCGTCGCCCCTTCACTCTTCCTAGGGAGCACGCGCACCGCGGCCGCGCCGGACCTGCTGGCGCGCGCGGGCGTCACCCTGTGCGTCAACGTCTCGCGCCAGCAGCCCGGCCCGCGCGAGCCCGGCGTGGCCGAGCTGCGCGTGCCCATATTCGACGACCCGTCCGAGGACCTGCTGGAGCACCTGGAGCCCACCTGCGCCGCCATGGAGGCCGCGGTGCGCGCCGGCGGTGCCTGCCTCGTCTACTGCAAAAACGGCCGCAGCCGCTCAGCCGCCGTCTGCACCGCCTACCTCATGCGGCACCGCGGCCTCAGCCTGGCACAGGCCTTCCAGGTGGGGCGGGCGGGCCTGGGAGCGACTTCCGGGGGCGGGCCTTCCGGTGGGCGGGGTTATTTCCGGCGAGCCGGGGCCCCGGACCCCCGGACCCCCGCCCCTGAGCACCGAGCGGGAGCGGCGATGTTCGCTGTGGGACCTGAGCCTCTGGTTCGCAGGCGGTGAAGAGAGTCCGCCCTGTGGCCGAGCCCAACCCGGGCTTCTGGGCTCAGCTCCAGAAGTACGAGGAGGCCCTGCGGCCCCTGCCCCGGGAGTCCTCGGGAGGAGACGCGCTGCGGAGCGAGCCCTAAGGCTTCAGCCGCCGGCCCCAAGCCCCACCGCGGGGTGCGGCGCTTCCCGCGGCCCTTCTGTCCTTCCTCGCTGCCACACGGAGTCCCCATTTTCCGCATCTTCCTGAAATGCAGCTGGACGAGGTCTTAGGGGACCGTCCCTCCCCTAGTGGGTAGGCTTATTAGACAGTATTTGGTCAGGAAAATCAAAACCACTTGAAGAATTTTAGGCAGAAAGGCATTTAATACCAAGAGATCAAGGCTGGGTGGACAAGGTCAGGAGAAGCGGCAACGTCGGAGGCAGGAAGACCCACCCGACCCTGGCTGGCCGCCACTGTGATGTGGGCAGCCCTGGACGACGCCTGGGCTGCCGGCAAAGCCTCGGCCTGCCACCAGCTGGAGCCGAGTGGCTTTTTGCAGCCTTCACAGTGGTCCGGTCTCAACCCAGCCCGGGATCCAGCGGACAGTACATGGTTTCCAGACTTGTAGCTGCTGCCACACATGGGCCAGGGTGCAAGGTCACGTGACAGACTGCCCAGCATTGGTACAACTGGGGCTCCCAGCGTCCATGCCCACCTCCTGCCTTACTTGCCTCCCAGTTTCCAAAATAGCACTGAGCCCTGGCTTAACATCCCACAGCCACCCTCATGCCAATGATACACTGGCCAACAGTGCCTGTGAGCTTGTGGATTCCTTCTCCGGTGTAGACACATCTCACCTGGATCCCATGGCCTAAAGACTACTAGAAAATAATCATCATCAACATTCCCTAAATAAGGTAGTGGGAAAGCAAACAGCATGTAAATTACAGAAACTACCGTCCCTGATTAATATATACAAATATAGACATAAGGTAATTAATAAAATACTGTGGCTGGTGTTTATCATTTCACTTTTCCACTACTCATTCCATACTCTCTGCCCTCACTGGTCCGGGCCTTTCCTGGTGGGGTGATGAGTTCATCCTGAAGGGCCCCGATGGCCCTGCCTGCTTTGGTGCTGGGGCCTCCATCTCCTCCCACACAACCCAGGGGTACTGGGAGGCCTCAGGGTGTCCTGACTTCAATGTATTTCTCCTGGCCCACCAGAGAGCAGCACAACCCCCCTTCTGAGAGTCAGGATCGGTCACTCCACCCCACAGAGCAACCCCTGATGTACCCTAGGAGCCCCAAACAGCTATGTGGTGGGTGGCTCAGCCTCCTGTCCCAGGGACCGCGTGTCCGGGGCTGAAAGCATCCTTCCTGGGAAGAGAAGCCTATGACCCAGCAGAGCCTGATGCTGTGCCGTTTCTGGCTGTGATCGGAACACTTCCATCAGAGGTACTGGAGATTGTATCAAAGACTCAGGAGAGGAGAGAGGTGGAGTTTGATCAGCCCTCACTGCCTCAGGTAGCCAGTGCCTGCCCAGACGGCAGTGGTCCAGTGGCACCAAGAGCAGAGGGTTTTAGGTGGCACTCCCAGTTCGACCAGCCTCTCAGAGCCCCCTCCCCGCAGGCAGGTGGGGCTGGGGCTAGAAGAATGCCATCAGGACTGGGCATGGGCATCCCCACTAGCTGTGGTTCCTGGCTCAGATCATATACACCTCGTAGGTTGGCTCCCAGCTCTGTACAGTGTCACCAGTCAGCAGCTCCCAGTCATAACCCATGTGGTGCATCACAGCTAGCTGGTTTACCACCTTTAGGGAGGGCTTGCCTGCTGCTGCATGCACTCCAAGTCCCTCATAGCTCAACCTCACTCACTAGCCTGCCCCTAGTCACCCACAGGCAAGTCTACCAACCACCTGTACTCTCAAGGTAAGTGAGTGTCAAAGGCTTCCTGCCCTCCTGTTTCCCAGGACTTTGGGGAGCAGGAGTCGGGTCTCTTCCCTTCTCAGCTGGAGGGACCTGGGCGTCTTTCTGAGGCCAGTTCCACACACAGGAGGGGTGGAGTGGATCAGCCTTGCCAGTCTGGGGAGCTGTTATCACCTCCCATCCACCCCGCCAGGGTGGAGGTGCCTGCTACCCCACATTTATGTAAGCACATGGGGACCTGAGGACCCAAGGGAAAACTGAAGGGATTCCTTAGTGCCTGTGTCGCTCTGAGCCATCAGGGATGAGGGAGGACACTGTCACATGGGTTACAGATGAGGGCACTGAATCCAGAAGGATGACTATGCTAACGGAAGATGCCTAGTCAAGCACTGTCGGAGTCTGCCCCATGCTTCCCTACACCACAAATGAGCAAGGGAGAGGAGTGTTTGGGGTTCCTGGGTGCTCTCCTGGGCCACAAGCCCCTTCCCTGCAGTAATGTGAATTCTTATCTGGGGACATCTCGGTGGCCCCTCTCATGCCCTGACTCCGAGGTCCACCTGCTACTTGCTGATTGGGTATCCTCGCTGGTCTGCAGCCCTCTGCTCTGCACCCAGGCCCCTGAACAGGCCCAGACAAGGTGGGATGGGGCAGGTAGGGTATGTTACTGCCTCAGCACTCCCTCCTAAACTATGTGTGCTCCAGGACCCTGCCGGCCCATAACAGAAGCACTGTCCCACACTTTCTGCAGTGATGGAAGATTGACTCTGTTCAGTACAGTTGCCACTAGCTACACACTACCCCCGCCAGCACGCACAGGGACCACCTTTATGCCTAGTGCAGCCGAGGAGCTGAACTTGTCACTGTGTTTAATAAAAACCTTAACAGCCACACAAGGTTAGTGGCTACCTTAGCTGACAGCACAGCTCTGAGGCTCCACATGGCCCACCACACAGACCACTGGTCTCAATCAGGCACTGGCTGCGGGCATATGAGAATCATTCCCTAATCCCAGGGCCTGAGACCCCCGAATGGACGAGTAACTGAGGTTGCACTTCCTGGAAGCAGAGACCACAGGGAGAGGCGGCCACTGCCACACTGTGGGTAAAATTGTAATATTTCCAGAATATCTCACCTGACTTTAGTACATCTGCATATCAATAAACGTTCGGAGGTGGAAAGAAGTCTGGCTTTTGTGTATTTGCATCATTCTTCAGGGGT
This sequence comes from Smutsia gigantea, assembly GCA_032199065.1. NCBI lineage: Eukaryota > Metazoa > Chordata > Mammalia > Pholidota > Manidae > Smutsia > Smutsia gigantea. The sequence continues at coordinate 17,917 of JAVSCE010006546.1, forward strand.
GGAGAGAAGTTCATCTCCATATCAATGGGTAATTACCTGGGCAACAGAGGGCTTACTTATCTGTACCTGAGAGGTGAGGGGGAGGGAGTGCCTGCTACCCCACATTTATGCCAGAGCAGGAAAGAGAGAAGGGCCTGGGCTGCAGTTTGTAAGCAAGAAACAGAGTTTAAATTTTATTTCTCCCTTTGACTGATTTCGGTTTGAGAGGTATTTTGTCCCGGGATTTCCTCTCCCCGGACTTACACGCGCCTACCAGGCAGCGTCCCTGAAGGGCGGTGCTCCTGCTCCTGGGGTCGGTGGTGCAGGCCGGGTAGGAAGCGCACAGGGTTTGGAAGGCCGCTTGGCAGCGCGGCGCATCCAACCCTAGTGCGCCTGGTCCCCAACTCACAAGGTCCCCAGGTCCCTGACCCTGCGCGCACTGAACCCCCGTCTGGCGGTCCCTGCCGCGCACGGCGCCCCCAGCTCCCCAGCCCCCCGCGCACCGCGCCCCCTGCACCCGATCCCAGCGCACAGCGCCCCAGACCCGCGCACAACGCCCCCAGCACCCAGGCTCACAGAGACCTGGCACCCTGCCGTCCCGCGAACAGCGCCCGGGCTCCGCGCACAGCGCCCCCGGCGGCGGCCGAGCGGAGGCCGAGCGGAGGCCGAGCGGGGCGGCGCACGGCGCGGGGCCGGGCCAGGCGGCTCCGGCGCGACTTCCTGTTGTGCCCGCACCGCCGCCGCCGCCGCCGCTGCCCAGGAGCCCCTCGCCCGATCCCCGCGACCTGGCGCGGCCGCCATAGTTTCACCTAGCGGGCGGCCATGGCGGCACAGTGCTGCTGTCGCAAGGCGCCGGGTGCCGGGCGCGCCCGCACGCCCGCCGCCCGAGCCGCCGCCCGCCTGGACGTGGCCTCGGCCTCCAGCGCGCGCTCTTCCGCCTCCGCCACCTGCAGCTGGGCCTGGGCTGCGGCCCGAGAGCGCGCGAGCTGGCCGGCTGCCTGGTGCTCGGCTGGCCACGCTGCGGCCCGCGCCCCGCGCGCTCGTGCTCGACGCGCACCCGGCCTGCGCCTGCGCTCGGCCGCCTTCCGTCGCGCCCCGCCACCGCCGCCACCGCGGCCGCCGCCGCCGCCGAGCCGCCCTGCGCCTTCGCCTTCGCTGCCTCCGGGCCCGGGCCCGCGCCGCCGCCACCGCTGCCCGCCTTCCCCGAGACTCCCGGCGCCGAGCCCGCCTGCTGCCCGCTGGCCTTCAGGGTGGACCCGTTCACCGACTACGGCTCCTCACTCACTGTCACGCTGCCGCCGGAGCTGCAGGCGCACCAGCCCTTCCAGGTCATCCTGCGCTACACCTCTACCGACGCCCCCGCCGTGAGTCCCGCAGGGTGGACGCGGGGCTGTGGGCTGCTCATAGGGCGGCGTCTGCAGGCAGCCTCTCCCCACGCTGCCAGGCCGGGGGTCATTAATATGCGCTTTGCGCTTTGGTCAGGCGACCTGAGCCTGGGGCACCTGCAGAGAGGGCGGGGCCACCCTGGCCCTGGAGAGGCCCTGACCTTGAGCCTGGCATTGCCCCACATGGCCCGGGAGTCCTGTCCAGGTGCGTCAGCGATTCCCAGCCGGTGCTAGGAAGTCCTTTGGAGCCCTAGGACACTGAGGACAGTGAGAGCCGCGGGGGCTGGCCCACTGGGTGGTGGGGACAGGGGACAGCATGCCACCAAGAGGTATGCAGGGACTGTCCTTGCCTGGGGACCATGGCAGTTTCTGGTGGGCATATCCCAAGCCAGGCATCTGCTGGAGCCTGGCACTGAGTGGCAGGCTAGGGGTCAGACAGGGAAGGGCCTCCCTGTGACTTGGGCCTTTGGAGGACTTTTCAGGCTTCAGGTATGCTCTCTGGGGGTGGCACAGAGGGCTGGGTTGGCACTAATGCTTTGTGCCCCCTGGAAAAGGACTGGAAGGGCGCTGCAGCTGGATCACCCATACATAGACAGTCACGTAGGCTCTGCAGGACGTAGGGCACAGAACATCCGCAGCCCCAGAGGCTCTGCCAGAAGGACTTGGTGGCTCAGGTCAGGCATTCAGGCACTGCGGCTGCAGCACCCTGTACCAGGCCAGCCTTCAGGATGTAGCAGGGACTCTACGCCTCCCGCATGGAGGTTTCCAGATTCCCATGTGGACAGCACACATGTGACTCTACTTCCCATGCACACAATACGCACACAGCCCTGGGAGTCTGCAGGAGGTGCTATCTGTCACTGCCTGTGGCATGGAAGTGGACAGGGAGATGGACCGGGGCTGTAGAGACTCAGGCTGGGAGCCCCAAGGTGACATCTGGACGGGAAGAGCCCGAACCAGACACAGCTGCTTGCCCACTGCCTGATTTCCAGAAGCCCTCTGCAGGCCCTGCCCCCTGGCCCTGAGCCCCCGTGGTCAGCCCCTGCTGCCTGCTCAGGTAGTCTGGGCTCTGACAGGGCAGGTACGTGCCCAGTACTGCAGTGAGGACAGAAGTGTGCCCCTCCTGACTGTGGTTAGTGAGCTTGGAGCTATGCATCTGGTCTACTCCAGACTTTGGCCAGCAGAGAGCAGGTCCCTGGGCTTTCTATGGCCTGCTGAGGGGTCCTTGGGTGCTTGGAGCAGGAAGAGGTGCATGGTCCCTACAGACTTTGTGGCTCTGGGGCTGTGGACTGGGGGATAAAGGGCCTGGCCTGCCTGCTGGACCGCTCGCAGAGAGCAGAGTGTGCAGTGCCTGACCCTGTACACCTGCCATCACATGAGAACACCCCGGCGCTCAGGTCCTATGCACAGTCCCCTTCTCTTCCTGGCCTGTTCCAGGACTCAGGCCGAAGTTCCTAAGCCTGACCCTTATGCCAGATGAGGGTACAGCTCCCTGGGAAGCCCTGCCAGTGGGCCCCCCCACCTCCAGGGGCAGCTTGGGGATGCTGCACACGCTGGGGCCCAAGCCCCTCGTATCCCATTACTGAACTCACCCACCCCAGCACAGATTTCTTCCCTCCTTCTTTGCCAGCCCATCAGTAACTATACCTCTGCTGCCTGCATGCCCTGATGAGAGCTGGCGTCCCACCTGGGGCAAAGCCTGGCCTGCCTGGGGTCTGCACCAGCCCCTCACTCCCAGGGAGAACTGTGGGCCCCGTTGGTCTCTGAGGCTAAGGGTGGGCCCTCTGGCTAGGCTGAGAAGTGGACACGGGCGGACAGTGGGGACAGGTGGGCACAGGTGAAGGAGGAGTCAGGGAGGGGGAGCGGCGGTGGAGGAGCAGATGTGAGAGGGTTAGTGGGATGAAGGGGGGTTGGAGGAACGTGGGGGCTTGTCCCCAGTGTGGGCCAAGGAATTCCTGCAGTGGGATCCACTGCAGGAGTCTCCCTGGTGTGGGTTGCTGGGTCCCAGGCAACCAGGACAGGCCTTCTGAACAGCTGAGGCAGCCCAGGGGTCCACAGGAAAGGAAAATACTGCTGCAGGCTCTGGAGTGACTCCAAGCTGAGGGACAGAGATGCCACAGCCAAGAGAAGTTTTTAACAAGTCTGTGAACACTGGTGGGGGTCCGGCCAGCTCTGCAGGAGCAGGAGAGGAAGCCTGCCAGGTCTGGAAATCTACTTGAGTCTGGGGTCTGCAAGGGAGGCAGCCCCTCCTGGGTCTGGGGTCTGCAGGAGAGGAAGCCCCACCGGGTCTGGTGTCCACTGCCCCTGTGATTGCAGAATGACACAACCCCCAGTGGCAAGCCGCTGTGGTGGCCGCCCGCTGTGGATGGCTCAGGCCTGTTACCTGCAGGCAGGCGGGTAGTGGTGGCGTCCTTCCAAAATGACCTGGGAACACCTATGTGCACGCAGTTGCTCAAGTGGACGACGCACCATCCAGTCTGCTTCAGCGGCTGTCCCAGCAGCAGGGGCGGGGGGAGCGGGTGCTGCTCCTGCAGGCCGGCTGTGGTTGGGTGGGCCCCCCAGGACCCTCCACCAAACCCATAGGAGGTACCAGGGTGCCTAGGTGTAAAGTGGGCTGGGATGTGTCACACCGGCACTGCGCCAGGCAGCAGGAGGGCGCAGGGGAGGGGTAGGGCCTGGCCTTGGCATTTGGGGATGAGGAAAGCCTCAGAGGCTTCCATGGCAGGGGAGGCTGGCCAAGCGGACAGGTGTCCGGCAGGCAGGGTGTCCAGGAGTGCACCCATTCCCTGCCCTCCGCAGGCCCCTTGGGCCAGCAGGCCGCAGAGGAAAGGTGGCTTCTGGGCAGAGGCCGTTTCCTTGCCCAGAGGCCTTGGAGGGCATCCGTGTCTCTCCTCCCTGAGCCCATATCCACCCCGTCGGCCGCCCTTCCTGAGGACACCTGTGTGAGCAGGTGGCAGGGGGATGTCCCCCGTCATGCAGAAGAGGGCAGCCTCTGCAGTGCGGCCTCAACTTTAGCTGTGCTACGGGCTCCACCCACAGTGCTCCAGGCTCAGGCCCGGCAGCCAGCCCACAGCCACTCTGGTCCAGTGCGTACTCTCCAAGTACCTGGCCTCGGCTCCCCGCCACCGTCCCCTGGCCCGGAGCCCATCCCCCAGCGGGGGTCCCTCGAGCAGGGTGGCCCTGGGCTCATGTTGCCACCTTCCAGCAGGGGCTGTCGGCAACCACTGGTTCCCCCTCATCTCCACCGTCCTGGCTCGCTTTCCTCTCTGAGAACAGATTTGTGGCCAGCCTGTAAGAATTTGGACTGGGGTGTTCTGGCTGTGCCTCAGTTTCCCTCTGGAAGTGGGGATGAGAGGCACAGCCTCTGCCAGGACGGAGGGCTGGGCCTGGTGAGGTAGTGCGGGCACACTCGGGGAGCCCCTGCCTGCCTGAGAAGCGGGTAATGACCGTGACCAGGAGTGGCTTTGGCCCTGGATGAGCCAGACCAGGCCATCTGCTCCCACACCCTTCCTCCCTTCCTCTCTATCTGCTGCGTGCAGAGGCTCTGGGCCTAGAAAGGCCTGAGCGGGATTTGGGGCCACTTGCTAAGGCCTTGCGCTCTCCAGACAACCCACCAGCTCCAAGGAAGCAGGGCATGGCATGGGGCTGTCCTGGCGCCCCTGTGTGCCTGGGGGTATCCCTGAGGAGCTGAGGGCCAGGGGCCGGCAGCTCGGCTCCCCAGAAGGCCTTGGCCCACTGTGATGGAGAGGGCAGCACTGGCCTAAGCCCACTGGGAAGACTTCTCTGATGCCCTGCCTGCCACCCGCCTGCAGATCTGGTGGTTGGACCCTGAGCTCACCTATGGCAGCTCCAAGCCCTTTGTCTTCACCCAAGGCCACTCCGTCTGCAACCGCTCCTTCTTCCCCTGCTTCGACACGCCTGCCGTCAAGTGCACCTACTCAGCCGTTGTCAAGGTCAGCGTCCACTAGCCTGGGCCCGCCTCACTCCCACACACCTGGGCCATGGGGACCACCTGTCTCACTGTGCAGGAGGAGGCGGCCTGCCTGGGGGCCCCAATGCAGTCCGGAGGCTCTTTGGGGTGAGAAGTTCCCTGACAGTGATGGGGTTCCCCATCCAGGCTGTGGGCTTCCCGTCGCGGATAGGGGGCTCCCTGCCCAGGTTGTAGAGCTCCCATCCAGGCTGTGGGCTTTCCGTCGCGGATAGGGGGCTCCATGAGCAGAGTTACAGGATTTTCCAGTGGGCACATGGGGTGCCCTGACGGCGGAGCCCCCTTGTGTGCAGGCGCCATTGGGGGTGCAGGTGCTGATGAGTGCCACGCAGAGCACCTACGTGGAGGAGGAGGGTGTCTACCGCTTCCACATGGAGCACCCCGTGCCTGCCTACCTCGTGGCCCTTGTGGCTGGGGACCTTCAGCCGGCAGACATCGGGCCCAGGTGAGGCTGCAGCCTCTTGCTCCCTGTGGCCACTGCTGCTGTCTGGGGCCCGGGCTTTGGGGAGATGTCCCCATAGGCTGGGTGTGTGGCCTGAATGGTGGCTATCAAGTGAGGTGGGGTGGCCGGCGGCAGGCTGGTGGTTGGCAGGCCAGATGAGGCGTGGGTGGTATTTGGGCCCAGAAGCAGAGGGAAGTCCTGGCAGGGTGGGCGGGATGGGGTCCGTCCAGCCTTGGCCCGCCCTCTCCACGCCGTGCAGGAGCCGGGTGTGGGCTGAGCCGTGCCTCCTGCCCACGGCCACCAGCAAGCTCTCGGGCGCAGTGGAGCAGTGGCTGAGTGCAGCTGAGCGACTGTACGGGCCATACATGTGGGGCAGGTATGTCCTGGGGCCCCTGGCTCCCAGAGGGATCGGAGGGCAAGTCCCTGCCCTCCCCAGGAGCTGGCAGGCCGCAGGGAGCTTGGCCTGACCTGTGGAGGAAGGAGCGCTGGTGCGCAGGCCCCAGCCCACTCCTGGCCCCCCTGCCTCCCCCTGGGCAGGTACGACATCGTCTTCCTGCCCCCATCCTTCCCCATCGTGGCCATGGAGAACCCCTGCCTCACCTTCATCATCTCCTCCATCCTGGAGAGTGATGAGTTCCTCGTCATCGATGTCATCCACGAGGTAGCCCACAGCTGGTTCGGCAATGCCGTCACCAACGCCACGTGGGAGGAGATGTGGCTGAGCGAGGGCCTGGCCACCTATGCCCAGCGCCGCATCACCACTGAGACCTACGGTACTGCCCACAACGGGCGGGGGTTGGGCAGGCTGGCACCCCTGGGCATCCCGGCACCGTGTCAGGGACTGAGAGTCCAGCCCGGCCCCCAAGGCACAGCCTCCTGCCATATATGTATCTGGCAGGGTGGCCACGGGTCAGCCCCACGCAGCTCAGGGCAGAGAGCAGGGAGGCAGCAGCCCCACCCCACCTCGACGCTCAGGCCTGCCCACTCCCGCCTCCCCTGCCTGCCTGACCCTGTGCAGGTGCTGCCTTCACCTGTCTGGAGACGGCCTTCCGCCTGGATGCCCTGCACAGGCAGATGAAGCTGCTCGGGGAGGACAGCCCCGTCAGCAAGCTGCAGGTCAAGCTGGAGCCAGGTATCCCCTCCCGCCACGAGCCGCTCCAGGCCCTGCAGAAGTCACACTGCAGAGCCTACCTGCCTGCCCCTGACTTCCTCTGGCTGGGGCGTCCATGTCCCCCCCTTAGCTGGGTCCCTAAGAGGCCAGGCCCCCCTGGCCTCCCTGAGCTGGCCACTACCTCTCAGGGGCTCTGAGCACTGGTCACTGTGGTGCAGCCCTGTCTCCCCAGAGGCACCTCAGGCAGGGCGGTCCCCATCCTGCAGCCCCAGGATGTGTGAGCGGCAGCCCTCGGCCCTTCCTGCTCCACAGCTCCTGGCTGCCCCTGACCCCACCCCACGGGACGCAGGAGGGTGGCGCACCACCCAGAGCAGGGGTGTTCCCCTTGCAGGAGTGAATCCCAGCCACCTGATGAACCTGTTCACCTATGAGAAGGGTTACTGCTTCGTGGACTACCTGTCCCAGCTCTGTGGAGACCCCCAGCGCTTTGACGACTTTCTCCGAGTGAGTGGCCCCCTCCCAGGGCAGGACCTGCCCTCTGAGCCCTCCCCAGTCCTGCAGCCACCCTTCTGCCCCGAGGTTGGGATGGAGCCCATGGGGCCTGCGTGTCAGCTAGGACCTGGCTCGCCTTCCCTTGAGGGCAGTGCCTGGAGTGCCCCCTTCTGTGTCACCCACCCTCCCAGTTTGGCCAGTCGGCAGTCCCTCCCCGGGCCCGGCACAGCCCTGGTGCGGATACCTCGGCACGGCGCCCTGTGGGGCCTGGCCGTGCTGCGGTGGGGGACGGCACCCAGCCCCAGCCCTGCTGAGCCCCGCCCCCGCCGGCGCAGGCCTACGTGGACAAGTACAAGTTCACCAGCGTGGTGGCCCAGGACTTGCTGGACTCGTTTCTGAGCTTCTTCCCGGAGCTGAGGGAGCAGAGTGTGGACTGCCGGGCAGGTGAGGCCCACTGTCGGCCACACATCCAAGGCTGGCCGCCCTCGGCACCCACCAGGGCACTGGCCCATGGATGGGCGGGGAGTCTCCCATGCACAAGATGCCACTTTGGCCAGGCAGAAAGCCCCTCGGGTCATCTGTCCTTTCAGCAGAGCTCCCCAGATGGTGAGGGCCTCAGGCAGGGACACCGTGGGTGCAGAGAGCAGGGTGTGTGCCCCAGCTCCATGGGGCCGGGGGCTTCCCTGAGGGGTATACCAGCATTTAGGCCAAGCAGGCCAATTAGACAATCCCAGAAAGAAGGCAGGGAACCAGTGTGGGCGCAGGGCCTGGGGCAGGGTCTGCAGGGCAGAGCGAGCCTCAGGAGGCCCGATCAGGTGGGGCCCACACGGTGTCCCTGGGGTCTGAGGGCTCGGGGGCAAAGAAGAGGCTGGAGGAGGCTGGAGGGAGAGGCCAAGACTGCTGGAGGGTGATGAGGTGTGGCCGGGACGTTTGGGTGAGGTGGCCCTATGTTGTGGAAGGGTCCATGTATTTTGGGGGTGGGGGACGGGAAGAACCTGCCCCCAGCACCCAACACCAGGGCTTTGAAGCAGGAATGTCGCTTTCCCAGGGTACTGCTGCCCCCACTCCACGGCCCTGAGGTCAGGTGTAAAGTGTGCCCCTGTCTTGTGCCTGTGAGAGACGTGCGGGGCTGGAACAGTCGCGCCTGGGGCTGCCCTCCAGCTCTGTGGTCTCCTGGGCAGGCCTGCTTGGGCAGCCCCTTCCCAACCAGGCCCGCATCCCAGGATCACGTCCCCCTGCAGGGCTGGAGTTTGAGCGCTGGCTCAAGGCCACGGGTCCACCACTGGCAGAGCCAGACCTGTCCCAGGGGTCCAGCCTGACCCGGCCCGTGGAGGCCCTCTTCCAGCTGTGGACTGCGGAACCCCTGGACCAGGCAGCCGCCTCAGCCAGTGCCATTGACATCTCCAAGTGGAGGACCTTCCAGACGGCGCTGTTCCTGGACCGGCTCCTGGACGGGTCCCCGCTGCCCCAGGGTGGGTGCCGAGGCCGCTGGGGTGGCTGGGGGGGGTGGCCTGCCTGGCCCTGACCTGCCCGCGGCCCCGCAGAGGTGGTGATGAGCCTGTCCAAGTGCTACTCCTCCCTGCTGGACTCGATGAACGCGGAGATCCGCATCCGCTGGCTGCAGATCGTGGTCCGGAACGACTACTACCCCGACCTGCACAGGGTTCGCCGCTTCCTCGAGAGCCAGGTGCGGCCCCGCATGGGGCCCTGCCCCGCCACCCCTCCCTGCCCTCCAGTCTGAGCTCGGGCTGGGCTTCCCAGAAAACAGGGTGGGGAAGATGAGGGGTCTGGGTTGGCATTGGGGCCGCACACTGGGTGGGGAACGCCCAGACCCTGCCAGTCCTCAGGGAAGCTGTGTCTGGAGGGAACAAGCCCCATTGGTGCCCCCCAGCTCCAACTCCCTGGGGACAGTGCCTCCACAGAAGCCCTGCAGTGGTCAGGGGGAGGCCAAGCGGGTCAGGGTAGGGAGCTGGCAGGCAGGCCACAAGCGGTCATTGTGACAGAGTGCCCGCCCCCAGATGTCCCGCATGTACACCGTCCCACTGTATGAGGACCTCTGCACTGGTGCCCTCAAGCCCTTCGCCCTGGAGGTCTTCTGCCAGACGCAGGGCCGGCTACACCCCACCCTGCGCAGGACCATCCAGCACATCCTGTCCCAGGGCCTGGGCCCGGGCACGGAGCCCAGAACGGAGCAGGGCAGCACCAGAGCAGACTCGGAGACGGATGCAGACACGCCGGCCCTGCTGCTCGGGGATGAGGCCCCTGGCAGCACCATTTCTCTCAGGGACGTCAACGTGTCTGCCTAGCCCTGGCCTCCCAGACACCACAATGTGCCTTCTGTGGCCCGGGCCAGCCAGGACTACACCTCCGCTCTGGCTGTGAGCTCTGCCCGGGCCCACACATCCCTCCTGCGGGCTCTCCCAGGGGCCTCCTTGTGGCGGGCCGATGCCCGTGGACCTTGTCCTCCCCAGCTCTCTTGCACTGCAGGCCCCGGAGCAGCCAGCACACGCCATGCCCTCCTGTCTCAACACTGACCGCCGGGCACTGCCTCTGGGGTGCTGGCCCTGCAGTTCACCGGCGACTGCCACATTGTGCCTTACGTCCTGCAGGGAGGCCTGAGCTGCACTGTCCTCATGGCATGACTCCTCCCTGCGGAGCCCTGCACCCCGCCCCTGGGGTTGGCAGCCTCGGTGGGTCCCTGGCAGAGGGACAAGGACACAGACATGCCCTCCATGTGGGGGCAGGGGACACTGAGGAGAGGGTGGACATCTGGGGAGGGGCCCCCAGAAAGCCTTAGCCCCTCAGGGAACACAGGGTCTCAGGCCCCGGGGGGGTGGGACAGGGGAGTCTGCCTTGGTCACCTGGGGCCGGAGCAGCGATACCCTGCCAGGGAAGGGGGCAGGTGGCGCTGGTGCTGTTTAGGTCCACCGAGCGGGAGAGGCCTGGGGACCTGGGGTCAGAGCTGGGCCACCCAGCGCTCCTGCAACAAGGTCACCATGGTCCCATTAAACCCCCACTCTGCAGACGACCTCCCAGCCTGCTCGTCCCGACGCTGCATCTGCCAGTTGGGGTGGGGGTTGGGAGCTGTCACAGCCATCCTCTGACCCTTGGGCTGAAGGGTCTAGCTCTGCACTCCAGCTGCTCCTGGCCTGCTAACTGCCCTCAGAGGCCCCAGATCCTCCCCTGCAGCCCTGGGGTCTGACCACCAGAGGCAGACCGCCCCACTCTCCCCAGCCCCTGGGCCAGGCCTCCGAGGTCCTGACTCTTGAACCCTAAAGCAAAGAAGACCACTTGCTGCCACCCTCACTGTGGCCTTCCCCAGCAGTGGTCCCCCCTCCAAAACAGGGAAGGGAGAGAGGAACGGTGGGGCAATTTTGGGCTCAGAAACATACTGAGGGTTGTGGACATACACCACGATGGGCAGGAGAGGCGGTAGGCACAAGGGGCTCGGAAGAGGGAAGGAGGCAGGAATCCCATCTGAAGCGTCACCGTGAAGGGCGGCTGAGCCGTGGCTGCTGAGAGCGATACTGCCCTGCAGACGAGGGGCTCCGGTCTCAGGGACAGAGTGGCGCTGTGCCATGACTGGCCTCCGCCAAGTCAGCGCTGCTGGGTCTCACGCCAGAATTACACTCTCTGGCCCCAAAGTGACATCACCCAACCTACTGGCAAGACCCAGGCACAGAGCCCCACACTACACAAGGGGCCAGGTCATGGGCTGACTGGGAAGGGTGGACCAGAGACTTGCACCCCCTCGTGCAGCTCCCAGGTCACCATAAATCCCCTTGACTCCTTCCTGCACTGAAGACCTCCATTGCCGCGTGCTGGGAGATGGCCAGATCCCTGTCGTGCTGTGGGGCAAGCCCAAGCCCGGGATCTCTGGAGGTCTCTGTGAATGAGAGGCTGTGTACCAGGGCCAGTGCAGGGTTGGGGGCCCCAGTCAGCCCAGAGACTTGTGAACCAGTAGGCATTTCCCAGCCCACAAGGAACAAGGATGGGATGCGGCAGGAGCATCCCATAGCAGTGGGCATGCAGGAGGTCCCCGCAGCTCCAGCCCTGGGGCAGTCCCAGCACCCCGCCAGGCAGGCTCTAAGGGGCCCATCCTGGATGTGGGCACGTGTTCCACCCTGGGAGGCTCAGTCCTGTCTTCTTGGCCACACCTGAGCTTGGCGCTGACCAAGACGCCCTTTGGGGTGAACTGTTTTCTCAACCTCTTCCCTGGGCCCCTCAAACACACTGCAGCCTCCCAGCTGCTTGACCCCAGCGCCCACAGGCCTTCCCAGTGCTACTCAGGAGTGCTCCCGGGCTACCTGTCCACCCCACCTGTCTGCCTCTCCTGACTTTGGAAGCCATCAGGAGAGGGGGTGACCTGTACTCTTGATGTCCTTCCACGCTGTCTACCCCAGCCCGATCCACCCAGGGGCGAGCAGGGCTCTCAGCCCCACCAGCACCCATGTTCCTGGCCGTTCTCCATTCCTTTCCCCCATCCTGCACACCCAGAGTATCTCCTTGCCCATCTCTTCTTTGTGGTGTTTTGCCAAATGCCCCCTGTGACCAACAAACTGCTAATGCTTCCTGACCTCCCCCTCCAGACCTACAAGTTACTTCAGGCAGCGTCCGCCTCATGAGACCTCAGAGGTCACGGCAGCATTTGCTGCTGCACACACAGCTGGCCAACATTCCAGCCTCCAGTGACAGGTCATAGCCAGTGTTCTGACAGTGGGCACCCTCTTATAGGGGCCAATTTCTGTACCACACAGGCTATGTCATGCTCCAGGACCAACTCTAACAAAGGTCTGTTTCCCACTCACGCCACGTGTCCACTTCAGGCCAGCAGTGAGGCGTGGTGGGTGGGCTTTCCACCTTGGTCCCTTGGGCCCTGGCTGTGTGGAGAGAGAGGGCGGTGGAGGGGCTCACACTGGCGACCGCACGTGCGAGTCCAGACGTGTCCCCACCACGTACACGGAAGTGGGGGCTTGACAAGCAGCAGTACTGATGACCGTAAGGGTTGAGGGTTGGGAAACAGCTGCAGTTACAGGACAGGGCAGGGGGCGGTCAGCAGGTCAGGGAGCGACATCAGCGGAGCCAAGGAGGGAATGTCTAGAGAGGGGACGGGCATGGCCATGAGCATCAGATCTGCTGGGGGCCAGGCAGTGGCACCTTGAGTTGACTTCGAGGTGGACTGGACAGCTGACGGTTACAAGGGTGTGAGGGAGGCTGAGGATTTGCCCGGAGCCCCTCTGGTCCCTAGGGTTAGGGAAGGGTTACTGAGTTCCTCACCCTGGGTCCTGTGAGTGGCTGGCAGTCCTCTGGGGTGAGCCCAACGCACACATGGTCCAGTCCAGACCTGTTCTCAGGAATGCTGCTCTGCCCTCCCCACTCTTACTGGAACTGCGGGTGCTAAGTCCCCCTCTACTAAAGCTGGATGCCTCGGGCAGATCTAAAGATCCTTATCCTTCTGTCAAGCACCTGCCTGGGAGGGCACCAACTACGTGAACGGGCCAGCAACTCCACAGACTAAGCTTACACCTGCAGAAGCAGAGCCAGCAGCATAATCAGAGGAGGACTTCACAACACATGAAATTATGATCTCAGCCAACGAGGGGGGTTGAAATAGCCATAAAGAAGGGATCAGCCATTATGAGATATGAAATGAACCCGTCAGAGACCTTGGGAGTTGTTTTTATTAAAATAAAAAATGAAAACTCAGTAGAAGGTTATCATTAGAGATTAATGGGCTGGAATATCAAAACAAATAGTGCTCCTCGAATCAGCAAAGGGGTTTTAAAAAGGGAAACTATAGAGGAAAAGTTAGGTAGCAGAATTTACTTAAGACCTGGGGTCATGGAGAGAGATGAAGCATACAAAGAACAGATTGATCCGTGCATCGCTCTGCTCTCCACACGCCGTCCTTCCACACCTGGGCCTTTCCAATGGCCCTCAGCCCCAGGACCCCAGCCTCATTTCCTCAGCCATGGCTGCCCTTCCCTCAGCAGCTGCCCACCTCTCTCCTCCCTGGCCACGCTGAGCAGCCCTGCCCTGGCCTACCAAACCCCCACACACACCAAGGTGTTTTCCTAACAGACTGTCCTTTTACCGAGAGGAATCTGATGTTGGCTTTTTAAGGCTCACCCCTCCCTTTCTCTCTAAATAATCATCTTGCCGAACCCTGGAAGATCAGAAGCCCGTGGGCCCAGTGTCCAGGAGGTGTTCTCTGCAGGCTGGGGAAGGGTGCTGAGAGGATTACAGCCACCACAACCCCTACCCAACCACGCGCAGGCCCAGGTAAATCCTCCTTGTTCAGAATGAAGGCCTGAGCTGAGAGATTCCACTATCTGAAGGGAAGAGGGCACAAAACAGAAAACAGCCACGCATGCAGTGGGCTCTTGCCGGACTGCCCCCACAGAGGCTTCTACACCAGGCTTGTAATGAAATTTTAAAACATGTGGCTGTTTTGGAGCAGCAGTTAGGCAAAAAAAAAATGCCTCAAAGGAGCATGTATTATTTTCATAATGAGCTTAAAAAAAACAAAACTTAATCTAAAGCATAACCAAAAAGAACCCATTCCTTGTGCTGCAGTGAGCAGAGCGGGCCAGGCCTTGTCTGGGAACACCAGCGCGTCCCACCTACAGCCGTGCAGCCCTGGGCCACCACCTTCTTCCTTTGAAGTACAGGCTCTTTGCCGTAAAATGGGACAGCGACACTTGACTACAGGATAGGTGAGGACCATGCAAACAAACACTTGTTTCAAATGAATCTGACCCTTCCAGCCCTTAGGGACTCCTCTTCTTTTAGAGGACTGACTGTGGGCTGCAGAGGGATGGCCCTCTCCCGTCCTGCCTGGTAAGATTCCATCAGCTGGATCCTTCAGGCTGGGGAAGGCAAGAGACCCAAGCTTCCAGGAACCCACTCCCACTCCACCCCAGCTGACGACCCGCAGAGGAGCAATCCACCACCCCCAACGGCCCAGGACCAGCCATGTGCTTTGCACTGTTTCTCATTTGATCTTCATACCCACCCTGGGCCCTCTGTACCTGGGGTTTGTACAGGAGGCGAGAGGCCCAGATAGTGGCCAGGACACCTGTATGGTCAGGTGTCTTTTGCTCAGGTGATTTCACATGCTCCAGGCTCTGGGGCCCTAGGCTGGTGCTGCTCTAGACACCCCTGGACCCACTGGGGTAGACACCGGGCTCTCACCATCTCTCAGAGCTCAGAGGGCAGATGTTAGCTTCAAGATGTGCATGGTAGAAGCTGTTCATGCAGGCCCAGGCCTTGCTCAGGGTGGGACAGGTGTCCTGCCACCCACGGGCCTAGGACACTGAACCTGACTGCCCAGCCACTCGGTGTGAGTGAGAACACGCCTAACGCAAAGAGGCATCAAGGCCTTTCCCCAAAGACTTCCCTTTCACTCCAAGTCCCAGGAGTGCCCTAAACTGCAGCCGGTCCTCCCACTTTGCAGGGTCTCCAGGCTCTCTCCAGTGCACCCCACTCTACAGCACCCTCCCTTTTCTGACTCACGTGACTAGTCTCCAAACACCTTCAAAGAAGCTCTCTTTCTTCACTTCTGGTCCAAACTCTGGGCCTCTGGGCTCACTCCCTCCCAGCCTACCCTCAAGGACCTACTTCAGAGCTCCCTGCAGGTGAGTGGTCTTTTAAGATGCAAACTTGCCACCTGTCTCTGCTGGCTCTTAACGCCCCAGGGCTCGTCAGAGTCCTGGGTGCCACACCCATTCCCACACTAGCCCTGATCTCCTTTCTCCTGGGAGGGGAGGCGAACCTGTGGTAGTCTTAAAATGCATCTACAGATTCTTTGATACTCCTCCCTACAAAAGGTGGAGTTTCATGCCCCTCCTCTTAAGTTTGGGCTGGACTTACAAGACTTACTTCTGATGAATGGTAAGTTGCAAAAACAACGGAGCGTAACACGGAGGGTATGGGGGGGGTCATGAAACAGTTACAGCCTCCAGCTGCCCTCTCCCTGGAGTCCCGTGCTCTGGGAGAAACCAGCTGCCTCACTGTGAGGACACTCAAAACAGCTTCATGGAGGTCCACGTGACAAGGCACTGAGGCCTGTGAGCTTGGAAGTGCCTCCTCCAGGCCCAGTCCACCTCCAGATGATCTCAGTCCTGGCGTCTCCCAAGAGGCCCTGAGCCGGACCCACCCACCCAGCCAAGTCACTGCCACATTCCTGAACCACAGAAACTGTGACATAACAAAGGCCTATTGTTTTAAGTCACTAAGTTTTTGAGGTGGTTTGTCATGCAGTAGTAGGTAATTAATACAGGGTCTTCGCACAATGTAACAGTGAAACAAAAGATCCAACTCAAAATGACTCAAACAGTAACACTGCATGTTCTATGACCCTAAGTCCCAAGGTGGGCAATTCTAGGACTGACCAGTTCAGGTGCTCAGGGATATCACCAGAGACCCAGACTCTTTCTGCTCCCAATAATCAGCATATTGACCTTTCTCCTCTAGCTTGTCCCTTGAGGTCACAAGCCAACTGCACCAATTTCTGTGCCATGTCCTCACACATGGGCTCCCAAAGGCTGGCTGTAAGAGAACATGCCATCCCTGTGCCTTTGAAGGCTGCAGAAAACCCTCAGCAGCCCCCAAAGAATGGCTCCTTCGCCCCATTGCCCAGAGCTGGGGCACAGGCCCCTGTCTAAAATACCTGGTTCTGGAGCTAGAGGGAGTTCGAGGCTCCCCATGACCTCAGCTGCAGCAACTGAACAAATGGAGGAGATGGAGGGGTGCAACAGAGACCCCTCTTGGTTGGGAAGTCAGAGATCATCCCTCGAAAAATGACAGGGGCAGTTATCCAGGCAGAGCACGTGAGCAAAGCCATGGAGTGCAGACTCCAGAGCTGTGATAACTCAGGGGACACAAGTGGATTGGGCAGGCGGGGGAGCGGGACAGGCAGCGTTCAGATTCCAAAGACCCTTGGGAAGGGAAGTGGTTAGATGCATGTTGCACAGTCCACATCTGCGAGTACAGTCAGTGGGGAGGCTGATCCTGAGGGCTGGGTGGACTGTTTTCCTTCATCCTCTTGTGGCCCTCAAATAGCACTGTGATATTCAGGTGGTGTTCCACCTTAATGAGGGCCCTGACACGCAGACTTTAAATAACTGCCTGTCCCAGGCCCTGCATTGTAGAGAGCAGGGTCACGAACTAGCTGCCTCCAGAACCCCTTTTTGTCCAACCCCCTCAGGCCACTTCCAACTGCTCCTGATAGCCCAGCAGCTACAGGCTCCACTATGCACAGGGCTGGGGGAAGACCCAGGAGGCTGAGGGTAATGCATTTCTAACTGGCCAAGGGACCATCTCTGCACCCGGGTATGGAGGATGGGACAACCAGGCACATGGGTAAGGGTTGGGGAGGCCAACAGGAGAGATGCTCTGCCATCTCAGTGTGGGCCACTGACCTGTCCCCACAGGCCTGGGCTGCTGCCTACCAGCACCAGCTGTCTCCTGGCCCCCTCTCTGGGCATCAGCCCAGCCTAGACACTGATATGTCTGCAGAGAGCTGCCTGCTCTTCAGAGCAGCAAGCCTGGGTGAGCAGCAAAGCAAAGGTCCCCACTTCGAGTTCAGACCCTGGGCTGGCCCCAGCTCTGCTGATAACCACCCATGTGTTACCTGGGACAGACAGTAGTCCAGAACCCCATGGCAGGGAAGAAATTTTCCTCTTATTTGTTTAGGACCCCCACGAGTCCAGGCCTTTCCAGATTCCTTTCAGCTACAGTGCAGCCTCCAGCCTGCCAAGGAATCAGAAACATTTTGTAGGAGAGTTGGCACCATGTAGGTGCTGAACGGTGATGAGTAAGCCCTAGCATCCCAGAGAAAGGTGATGGACTATGAGAATACCATTCTTCTAGTACCTCAGCAGGTATGAGTACCCAAGGCCCCCATAACTGGGGCCCAGGGCCTAGTGGGGTCGAGGTAGTACAATGGTACGTCACCACTAGCGGTTGCTAATCCAGGCCCTGCCTAGCCTCTCACAGGGAGGAGCTGCAGCTGTCCCAGTATCCTGCGGCTCCCAAGCAAGCAGAATATCAGGGGCATGGGTTCATGGACCAGGTTCATTTTCTTTTCCAGAAGTAAAGACTTTCCGGATCTGATTACAGGAGAGCTTTGATCTAACCATACTTCATATTCTGGGGGCTGGGTAAAAGCAGCCTGGGGATAGGAAGATCCCAGAAGACCTAGTAAAAGTAGTGAGCTGTCAGTAGAAGGTTGAGGCCCCCTTCGACTCCCCTGCCCAACGCTCTGTGGGCTCCAGGCACAGTAAAGCAGGCTTGGAGGAGCAGGCAGAGAATAAGCCTGCCGGCTGGCTACTTTCCCTCCTTCCTGGGAATGGAAGGACAGGTCCCTGCACCAAGGCGCAAAATCACTGTCCCCACCTCCTCGCAGCACTGAGCGGCCACGGGTTTTAACCGCACTTCAGCACGTCACTGTGCAGCCCACCAGGACCAGATGCCGGATGCCTGACCATCCAGAGACCAGGAGGATGCTCCAGCCTCATCCCCCTCGGGATCCAGGGCGTGTGCTCCAAGACTGCCTGAGACAGCGTCCCAGGCACGGGCCGCCACACTCCCCAGCCACTCACACAGCCACAGCAGCGGCGGACACGGCACCTGCCCTCGGCGGGGAGCCGCTCACCGGCGGCCGGAAGAAGTGGCGCCATTCTGGGAGGCGGAGCTGCACTCTGGGATCTGCAGTCTAGAGCCCGACCTCGGCCGAGACGGCCTCTCCATGCTCTCAGCCCCAAGAGCCCGCGAACCCAAGCGGCCCCGATGCCCAAGCCCAAGCCGCACAGGCCGAGGACAAGACACCCACCAGCCGCCCGGACGTGAGCCTCCGCCAGGACAATTCCCGATCCTCCGGCCCCGGAAGAAGTGGTGCAGGGACAACGGCGCAACATCGCGAGAGTAGAATCCGCGAGACACGCCCCCTGGGGCTTCCCAAGGCTCGGACGTCCCACGGCTGGAGTGTGATTGGACCGTTGTGTCCTGTGACCCGAAGCGACACACCTGGTTGGCTGCGGCCCGCCGGCGGTTACCGGGGCGACGCAGCCTGTGGGCTCAGCCGGCCAGCCAGGTGGGCCTCGCGGTCGGAAGGCCATTAGAGCTGGGAGAGCACGGAAGGCTGCGGACCTACAGTGAGCTGGCCCTCCTTCTGGGCCGCGCGCCCCAAGATGCGGGCACCGGCCAGGGAACTCTTCCGGGACGCCGCCTTCCCCGCCACGGACTCCTCGCTCTTTTCCAGCTTCTCCACACCGCTGGCCCAGTTCCGGGAGGACATCACATGGAGGCGGCCCCAGGTGTGTGCTGGCTCGGGGCTCGGGCTGGTCCCTAGATGCCAGCTTCCTGCCGGGGTGCGGAGCGCGGGGCCCGGCCGGCGGGGCGAGCACCCGGTGGTCCGCAGGTGTGCCGGTCGGCCCTCAGCAGGGCCAGGCTCCGTCACCCACCTGGTAGCTCCCTGTCAAGCCCATTCAAGGAGTGCTAGGCGACAGGCTCCTGGCCCCCACCTGGGAGAGCTCTGCCCGGAAGGAGTTTAGGGGCACAGACAGGGGGCGTTTTAACAGAAACCCA
>JAVSCE010006547.1:0-291767 GCA_032199065.1 Smutsia gigantea
GCTGGACCTTTTCCAGAGTCTCCATATTCTTTGCCAAATGCAAAGAGTATACTCAAGCAAAATCGAATATAGCAATAATATCAAATAAAGCAGAAGGATTACTTTTCACTTTTGTATCCCTCTCTTGATAGAATATTCCAACTGGTGCACTTGCCCTTTTCTCCAAAAATATATTGCTCTTTGTAATCCTCTTTGCTTTGTATTCATGTACGCTATCATCTTGTGGTAAACTTCTCCAAGGCTAATATCAGATTTTGGGTGATTCAAATTCTCCCTGTCAGTAGGACCAAATTTAGAAGTGCACAGCTTTGGAACATTTTTCTACCTTGTATAAAAGCTAAAATAGAGAAGCTAAGAAAACAAAATAAAAATTCATACAATCCATGAAATAACCATCAATATTTACATCTTGATGACAATTTAGAAACATGTTTTCTTCAAATGTTTGTAGAAATCAATTTTCTTCTAATTTAATTATGATATAATCTGAAAGACTGTAGGAATATCATGTAAAAAAAATAATAAAACAAATGGAAAAGCTAGTATTTATAGGTATTTGTCAATAAATCTATAAAAGTGGGGAGTCCCCAGTACATTTTAAATCTGGTTTAAATTTAAACCTACACTCTAGTTTATAATAATACATATTAAACATAAACTTTCTGACACCTGCACTGGTTTAAATGTTTGCACATATTTATTAAGGGATACATTTCTGAGGGTTTTAAAGTTTCCAGTAACCCTACTTTTTATTTGAACTTTTATAAATAACTATATTTGAAACTATATTTGATTCAATTCAATAATCTTTAGTGATTCAGGAACACAAATTAAGGCTACAATGAAAAAACACTTTTAAAATATTCAAATGGTTAAAAAAAATCCTCTGACCATAAAAGTATTGGATGGGATGTAGATCTAAAACACATCTCTTAATTGGTAGTAGGAAAGCAAATTGGTTCAATTACTTTAAAAGTAAGGGAAAACATTCACATATCCTGCAACTGATATATTCTAGTGTATGGCATATGCCCAGGACAAATTCTTGCATGTGTACATTAGGAGACGTGTTCATAACAGCTCTGTTCACAACAGCAAAACTTACATGCACCCCAAGTCCCCAACAATAAGAATGCTTAAGACTCAATGGTAGTAAAATATTATGTGAAAAAGTATCTCCCAAAAGAGTACACAGATCAACATAGTATCTTGTAAAGTCAAAACAACTAACACTTAAAATTGTTCTTTAGGAACATATATATGTATATAAAATTACATAAAAAGAAAAGCAAGAGGATGGTGAGTGTAGAATTCAGGATGATTAACTTCTAATTTCAAAAATGAGTTCAATTACTACAAAAATGGGCTAAATCTTTCATACACCACTCCCCACATTTACATCTTTTGCAATATAATTTTGCACCTTCTTTCATCAAGGGGTAGAATCTATTTCTCCCTTTGAATCTGGACTGGCCTTGTGACTTGCTTTGGTGAACAGACTGATACAGAAATGATACTGTGCCAGTTCCAAGTCTGGGTCTCCCTTAGATCCCTGCCTCTGCCAAGCGAATATGCCCAGGAACAGTACTTACTCCCCCACACTCCTGGATGTTAAGAAGTCATGTGGAGCAGAGTTGAATCATCCCAGCCAAAGACATCCCAGACTAGGCAGCCTCAGAAAACCCAACAAATGACCACAGATTCAGGAACAAACCCAGCCAAGATTATGTGAGCCAGTTCCACAGCAGCAGGACTGAACCTAGCCAGCCTATAAACTTGTGAGCTGAATAAATGATTGTTTTAAGCCACAAGTTTTGAGGTGGTTTTCAATGCAGAATTTTCACGGCAATACATAACTGATGTGCCTTCGGTTGAAGAAGTCAGGGCTGTACTCTCTATGTTATTATTTTGTGTTTTATTCATTTTTTAAACCTACATTTTCATTCACTGACATTGCCAACATACTGACAATCTTAATTTTTCTATTTTATTGTATTTCATCTTAGTGATGCACTAATTTACTTAGCTTCATTACTTTATCATTAGGCAGCATAGCAACTGATTCAAAATATCAAGTCACTGATTTTTAAAATATTAACTTAGGGTAATATCAATTTTTGCTATTATTTATGTTTTCCACTTTAAAACTATCTAATATGGAATAACACAGACTTTGAAACATACAGACCTCTGCCACTAACCAACTGTTTAGTCTTATATAAGTGATTTAACTTCTCTGTGCCACATTTTCATCACCTATATGATAGAAATGAGAGCATTTACCTTTCAGGATTGTTGTGAAAACCACATGAGGTGTCCATTCATAGTTTTAACATAATAGACAGAAACAAGTGCATAATAATATTGCAGGGGGGTTCACCAGTACTGAACTTTGAAAATTTTTCCTTTTCAGAAAAAAAAAGGTTTCTTTTCACATTCTAATAAATGGGAGTGGCACATACACTTAGTTTGATTTAGGAATAGATGAAGTATGAATCTGATACCCACTAGGAAACTTAGAATAACCAACACCAAATGCCTCTACCTGAGGTTTACAAATCTGATGAACTAGGCCTTTTGACATTTTGGAAGCAAATGTACAAGATCCATTATAAAATCTGTGTGATGACCATACCCTGAATCTATATACTGACATCCTTAGGCTTATCTAAAATCATTCCTCTTGGGTCTTGTGTATGATGTTACCTTTTCATTTTTTAGTCAAAACAAGGTATATTCTGATGGGTAGGTATATAAAAAAAATCACCTATAATGCTATAGTTTCTGATCAGCTAATAAAAAGGAGTATGTTGATATTATTAGTAACTACTATCAAGGCTATATACAATAATTATATCAGAGATATAGTTAATACTTTTCTGGAAGCTGAAAAACGGCTCTAAAATTAAGAAAAACAATATGCTCTTCAGAAAATCACAAAGGAAATTCTGACACATGTTACAACATGAATGAACCTTGAGGAAATTATACAAATAAAACAAACCAGTCACAAAATAGACAATACTGTATGATTCCACTTATATAAGGTATCAAGAGTAGTCACATTTATAGAGACAGTGAGTAGGATGGTGGTTGTCAGGGGCTGGGCTATGGGGGAACACGGAATTTTATTTAATGTGTATAGAGTTTCAGTTTTGCAAGATGGAACGTTCTGGAGACTGCACAACACTGTGAATATATTTAATACTATGAAACTGTACACTAAAATGGTTAAGATGGTAAATATTATGCAATGTTTATTGATAGCACATATATAAAAATATATAAAATATTTAAAAAATATATATATATATATGCACAGAGTGGACCCCTGAACAGCATGGGTTTGAGTTGTGTGGGTCCACTTACGCATGGATATTTTTCAATAAATATATTAGGAAGTTTTTTTGAGATTTGTGATAACTTTTTAAAAATTTTCTTTTCTCTAGTTTATTTTAAGAATATAGCATATAATACCTATAACATACAAAATATATGTTAATGGACTATTTATGTTATTGGTTTTTGGAGAATCAAAAATTACATGTGGATTATCAACTTATGGGGGTAGTGTTGTTCCTGTGTTGTTCAGGGTCAACTCTATATACTTAACTATTGACCTAATGATCTACCTCTAAGAAATTTTCCTAAGCATATCATTACACAAAGAAGTAAGTTTTTAAAAGATACATGTAAGGGTAGGTTTTGGCAATGTGAGTTTTTGTAATAATGTAGGTTCAAACTGTGTGAGTAAAATCACTGAACTCAGGCAAGGGTATGGGTATGAAACATTCCTAGGACTCACTGTTAATGCTTAATAAACATTGGTGTTGTAAATTGAATGTCAAATCATCTTGCTGCTACTTTGTCCATAATATCAGCAATTGGCACTCTCAAGGCCTGAATCAAAAAGTAACTTATTCAGCTAGTAATTAATAACCTACTATTATCAGGCACTACCACTGACTCTGGTGAGACAACAGTAAACAAGTGAAAAAAGGCACCTGTTCATAGGTAGTTTACATGTAGCTTAGAAGAAGGATCGTATATATTAATCAATCAATACAAACACAAATATATCAGTAAAATACATCAGAGAAAAAATAAAATAGAACAAATTTATAGCAAGTGACTGAGTGACTGGTTTAGAATATAGTCTGGCGAGACTTCTATTCAGAGGTGATTATGGACTAAGATCTGAATGACAAAAGGAGCCATCCACACAATGATCAATCAAGCAGAAAAGTTTTCCAAACAAAAGGAACAGGCTGTGAAGAGTCTGCATCAGAAACAAACTTCATGTTCACAAATGGAAAGAATCAGAACTATCAGTTAATATTTTTTAAAAAGGAAAATAATTCAAAACAGAAGAATCATTTTAAACCTATACATAACAGTCTTGGACTCCACAAATTATTGCCTCTACTCCAGTCCCTTTTGCTTGAAGATTATTAACTTGTTACAAGGAACAAAAATCCATATTAAAAGGAAATGTTTTGTTGAACCTATGTAAACAAATTTTATTTATTCATTGCTGTGGTCTTTCCCAAAATGATTTAGAATTTGAATATTTTTAAATCCCAAAAAAGAATTTTCTGAAGGACTCCAAATTTATTCTTAGGCTGAGAAAGTTTGTTATCATTCTCCAAATGCAGGTGCAAAAACATTTTTACTAGTGTTACAAATTCACTACTTAGAGAAAAAGGCTACCCAAACACACCTGCACCTTTTCAGAACGGATTTGACACTGTGTTAAAGTAAACATATTAAGGACATTCAAAGTAAACATATTAAGGACATGAATGTTTAGTCATCAAAAAGCTCTACTGCCCAATTTGCTACTTAGCATGAATGAAATGAGCTACTTGGATTCTGATAAAAATAAACCTATATTTCATGACTTACTTTCCAAACCCAGTATTATCGTGTAGTACTGAGCACTTACAATTTCACATTTCACCTTAATATTAGTTTGGTCACATGACTTACATGACTGAGAACACATAGAAAAATGTAGAAGGAAGAGGCTACATTCTGAATATATGACTTTTAATGCTATTTCTTTATATTATGAGGCAAGGGAATATAGTACTTAAGAACCCAGACTTTGGGGGTAGTCCAATATAGCAGCATGGGAAGATAGTGAATTCACCTCCTCCCACAGATACACCAAATCTACAATTACATATGCAATAATTCCCACTGAAAAAGAACTGAAACCAGGGATAAAAGGGTCATGGCTAGGAGAGGCAGAAACATCATCTCATCAAAAATCCCATTCCCTGGATGGCAACACACAATAGGAAGGGATCTCATAGGTCCAGTGTTTCTCCCTAAGAAGTGAGGGGTTGTGCCCCATATAGTGCACACCAACCCATGGGACCTGCACCAGAGAGAGGAGGCCCCAAAAATGTCAGCTTTGGAAACCAACAGGGTTTATGTCCAGGAGGCCTTGGGGACTATGGGGATATGTGATATCACTTTTGTGGGGCTCATGCATGGACTCACTCATCCTGTGAGAACCAGTGCAAAGGCAGTGGTTTGAAAGATGACTATGTTCTACATGAAGGTGATTCAATTGCTAATCTTAAAGCATCTGCCAGAGGAGCAGAGATTAGAGGCACTGGAGAGCACCATTTTTTGTACTCTCATTCTGCTTTCACAGTACAGAGGGGAGCATGGAGACACAACCTCCCTAAAGCAGAGGGCATGCCCCACCTCCAGCACTTCAGCATAGCTTACCTGCAGACATGCCCCCCCCAACTACTTGCCCCAGAACTTGCTAAGACTGTGGCATGCCTCACCCCCCAACACTCTGCCTTGGCCTTACTAAAGCCAGGGAGTGAGCACAGTCCACACAGGGAATTACTGAATGCCTGGCTCTGGTGGCTAGAGTGACTTGCACTCCTGAGCCCTATAGGACTATAACAGTTGGAAAGATAGTTCTGGGCAGGATAACACACTCAGGGCACTACACAGACAGCCAAATAAAACAAACCCCCAGGGTGCAATTGAAAAAATCCCATTTAACTACTGAAGTTTAAAACTGAGGGACAGATTTCAGGTTTGCCACACATCTAAAGGCTATAGACTAGGCACTCTTAGAGAACCTAGGCAAGGAAACACTATCTCTATGCCTTCTCTTGGTCTCACTACAACTCACTGGCACCTCCTAGAAAGGAGCTTACATACTCTTCCTAAACCCAGATTTTTGCAACTGCTAACCAGTGAAAACCTCCAGATATTCTGGTCTGGAGGTTAGCAGGGTCTGTGATTGCTATACTACAGGACTGTATAAATTTGCATACTTTACAAACCACTGCTTGAAGACCTGGCTAAATGTAAATGCTAAGATCACTCCCTTTGGAAAACTGACAGGTCCTGGCACACCCTCAAAAACTGGGAACTATGAAGAATAAATCAGGCTACTCAGACAATCACAGAAGTTTGAGAAACAACCAAGACCTAAGACAAGGCTGAACAATAAGGATAACCTCCCAGAGAAGGCCACTCCTTCAAGTCTGGAAGAGATAGCTGTTTCACTTAATACATAGAAAAACACAGAGTCAAGCAAAATGAGGAAAGACAGGTATATTTTCCAAATGAGAGAACAAAACAAAACCTCAGAAAAGAATTTAAGGAAATGGAGATAAGTAATCTACCTGATAAAGAGTTTAGAGCAATGGTCTTAAAGATGCTCACTGAACTCAGGAGAACGGATGAACACAGTGAAAGCTTCAAAAAAGAGACAGAAAATATAAGACAGTACCAAACAGAAGTCAAAGAGCTGAAGAATATAATAACTGAACTGGAAAATATAGTAAAAGGGTTTGACTACAGACTAGAAGTAGAAAAAGCAATCAGTGACCCAGGAGATAGGGAAGTGGAATCAACCCCCCCCCAAAAAAAATGAAGGTAGGTAGGAAAGAAGGGAGAAAGGAAGGAATGAGGGAGGAAGAAAAGAAAGAAGGAAGAAAAAAAAAGTAATGTAAAGAGTAAAAATAGCTTAAGAGACTTATGGAGCAACAAAAAGTAGAAGAGCATTTACTATTATAGGGGTCCCAGAAAGAGAAGAGAGAGAAAGGGGCAGACAAATTACTTGAAGAAATAATGACTAAAAAGTTGCCCAAACTGGGGAAGAAACAGACATCCAGGTTGAGGAAGTCAAGGCTGTTCCAAGAAAGAAGAACCCAAAGAGATCCACACCAAGATCACATAATTAAAATGACAGAAGTTATAGATAAAATGAGAACCTTAAAAACATCTTGTTACATACAAGGGAACCCCCATAAGGCTATCAGAAGAATTTTCAGCAGAAGCTTTGCAGGCCAGAAGGGAGTTGCATAATATAGTCAAAGTGCTAGAAGGAAAAAATTTTCCACCAATAATATTCTACCTGGCAAGGCTATCAATCAGAACTGAAGGACAGATTACACATTTTACATGCAAACAAAAGCTAAAGAAATTCACCACCACTTACTAAAATGTTAAAGGGTCTTCTTTAAGCTGAAAAGAAAAGGCACTGGTAGCACAAGAAAACATGAAGTGAAAATCTCACTGACAAAGACAAATATATACCAAGGGCAGTGGATTAGCCATTTATAAGCTAGTATGAAGTTAAAAGTACTAAAGCAGTAAATATATTTATATTTTTATTTGTATTTTGAAAGTAGTAATCAATACAAATAGTGAAATTAAATACAACTATAATAAATAGTTATAAGAGACACAAAACAAAAAGATGTAACATATGACATCAAGAACATAAAACATGGTGTGGGAGCCAAAAATGTAGAGGTGTTAGAAGGTGTTCAAATTTAAGTTTCTACTGATGAAAAATAGACTGATACATGTATATAACCTATGGTAACCACAAAGCAAAAACATATAATAGATACACAAAAGATAATGAGAAAGTTACCTAAACATAACACTCAACAAACTCACCAAACCATATGGGAAGAGCAAGAGAAGAAAAGAACACAAACAGCCAGAAAACAATGAACAAAATGGCAATAAGAACATACTTACAAATAATTTCTTGAAATGTGATGGACTAAAATTTCCAATCAGAAGACATAGGATGGCAGAATAGATTAAAAGGCAAGTCTCATCTACATATTGCCTACAGAGATTCACTTCAGATCTAAGGACATACACAGACTAAAAGTGATGAGATGGAAAATGATTTCCCTTGCAAATGGAAATGAAAGGGAACCTGGGTTAGCTATACCTGTATCAGGCAAAATAGACTTTAAAACAAAGACTGTAATAAAACACAAAGATGTGATGATATAATGATAAAGGTGTCAATCCAACCAGAAAACATACCATTTTTAAATATATATGTACCTAACATAGGAACACCAAAATATATAAAGCAAACATAAACAGACCTAAAGGAAGGAAGTGAAAGCAATGTAATAGTAATAGGGGACTTTAACACCCCACCTACTCCAATGAATAGATCCAAACAGAAAATCAATAAAGAAACATCAGCATTAAATGACTCATTAGACCAGAGAGGCTTAATAGATATATACAGAACATTTCATCCAAAAGCAGCAGAATACACAATGTTCTGAAGTGCACAAAGAACATTCTCTAGAAAAGATCACATTAAGCCATTAAGCAAGTTTCAATAAGTTACAAAGATTAAAATCATATCAAGAACTTTTTCTGAGCACAGTAGTATGAGGCCAAAAATCAATTACAAGAAGAAAACCGGAAAAACCACAAATATGCAGAAACTAGGCAACATACTACTGAACAACCAGTGGGTCAATGAAGAAGTCAAAAATACCTTGAGGCAAATGAAATGGAAACACAACAAACCAACATCTAAGGGAGGCAGCAAAAGCAGTTCTAAGGAAGAAGGTCATAGTGACACAGACCTATCTCAAGAAATAATATAAGTATCAAATAAATAATATATCTTTATTTAAAGGTAAGGAACCAGAAAAAGAAGATCAAAGCCCAAAGTTAGTAGAAAGAAGAAAGTAATAAAAATCAGAAGAGAAATAAATGAAATAGAGACTTAAATAAATATATATCAATGAAACTAAGAGCTGGTTCTCTGAAAGATTAAACAAAATTGACAAACCTTTAGCTAGACTCAGCAAGAAAAAGAGTTCAAATAAAATGTGAGATGACAGAGAAGTTACAACTGATACCACAGAAATAAAAAAAGATTGTAAGAGACTACTATGAACAATTATATGCCAACAAAACTGAATGACATAAAAGAAATGGATAAATTCCTAGAAACATACAACCTCCCAAGACCAAATCATGATGAAATAGGAAATCTGAACAGACCAATTACTAGTAAGGAAATTGAATCAATAATCAAAAGCCTCCCAACAAATAAAATTCCAAGGATAGGTGGTTTCACTGGTAAATTCTACTATATATTTACAGAAGAGTCAATATATATCCCCTCAAAATATTCTAAAGAAATGAAGAGGAAGGAATGCTTCCAAACTTATTTTACAAGGCCAGCATTACCTTGATAGAAAAATCAAAGACACTACCAAAAAATTACATACCAGTATCCCTGATGAACATAGATGTAAAAATCTTCAACAAATATTAGCAAACTGAATGCAATAATATATTAAAAGGACCATACCTTATGATTAAGTAGGATTTATTCCAGGGATACAGTAATGCTTCAACATCCACATATAAATACATGATAGACCACATTAACAAAATAAAGGATAAAAATTATATCATCTCAATAGATGCAGAAAAAGCATTTGACAAAATTCAACATCCACTTACAATAAAATCTCTCAACAAAGCAGGAGTAGAGAGAATATACCTCAATTTAATAAAGGCCATGTATGACAAACTCACAGCAAGCATATACAGTGATTAGAAACTGAAAACTTTTTCTCTAAGTTCAGAAACAAGACAAAGATGCCCACTCTTTCCACTTTTATTTAACATAATACCAGAAATCCTAGTCAGGACAATTAGGCAAGAAAAAGAAATAAAAGGCTTCCAAATTGGAAAGGAAGGAGTAAAACTGTCACCATTTGCAAATGACATGATTCTATATAGAAAACCCTAAAGACTCTACCAAAAAACTATTAGAACTAATACATGATTTCAGTAAAGCTTCAAGATACAAAATCAATAAACAGAAACCAGCTGCAGTTCTATATACTAATTATGAACTATCAGAAACAGAAATAATGAAAACAATCACATTTAAAATGCAATAATAAAATACTCTTAATAAATTAAATTTAGCCAAAAATAAAATAAATTTAACCAAGAGTAAAATAAATTTAACCAAGAAGGTGAAAGAACTGTGCACTGAAAACCATAAGACATGGTGAAAAAACTTTCAGAAGACACAAACAAATGGAAAGATGTACCATGCTTATAGATTAGAAGAATTAATATTGTTAATATATCCATATTACCTAAAGCAATGTACAAATTCAATGTAATCCCTATCAAAATGTCAGTGGTATTTTTCAGAACTAGAACAAGTAATTCTAACATTTGTATGGGACCACAAAGACCCCAAGTAGTCAACGCAATCTTGAGAAAGAACAACAAACTGGAGGTATCCTGCTTCCTTATTTCAACTATACTACAAAGGTATAGTAATCAAAGCAGTATGATACTGGCATAAAAACACACATATAGATCAATGTAACAAAATAGAGAGCCCAGAAATAAAACCATGCATATACAGTCAAATAATTTACATACGGAGGAGGCAAAAATATACTATAGGGAAATGATAGTCCCTTCAAAAATGGTGTTGGGAAAACTGGACAGCTACACAAAAAAGGATGAAGCTAGACCACTATCTTACACCATACACAAAACTGACCCAAAATGCATTAAAGACTTGAATTTTAGACCAAAAACAAACAAACAAAAACAAACAAAACTCCTGGAAGAAAACATAAGCAATAGATACTTGACATTGCTGTCAGCAATACATTTTTGGATCTGACTACAAAGACAATGGTAACTAAAGCAAACAATAAACAAATGGGACCCCATAAAACTAAAAGGATCCCATTAACAAAAGGAAAACACTCCTTCTGAATGGGAGAAAATATTTGCCAATTGTATGTTCAATATGGGCTAGTATCCAAAACATATTTAAACACTCATACAAGCATAAACTTATACAGTAACAACAACAAAACCACAAACAATTGAATTAAAAAATGGGCAGAGATCTGAAAAGACATTTCCAAAGAAGACATACAAATGGCCAACAGACACAAGAAAATATGCTCAACATCACTAACCATCAGGGAAATGCAAATCAGAATGACAATGAAATGTCATCTCATGCCTGTCAGAATGTCTATTATCAAAAAGACAAGAAATAACAAGTGTTGGGGAGGTCTTGGGGAAAAGGGAACCTTCATACACTGTTGGTGTGAACATAAGTTGGTGCGGCCACTATGAAAAACAGTATGGAAGTACTTCAAAAAATTAAAAATAGAACTATCATATGACCCAGCTATTCCACTTCTAGGTATTTATACAAAGAAAACAACTATAAGCAAAAAAAATAAATGCACATCTATGTTTATTGCAGCATATTTATAATAGCCAAGATATGAAAACAACCTAGGTGTCCATGGATGGATGAATTCATAAAGATGAAATCTTGGCATTTGTGACAACAAAGATGGACCTTGAGAGTTATTATGCTAAGCGAAATAGTTAGACAAAGATAACTATTATATGATTTTTCACTTACATGTGGAATTTAAAAAACGAACAAATGAACAAACAAAAAAAAGTCAAAAAACAGAGAACAGATTGGTCATTATTAGAGGAGAAGAAGATTGAGGGATAGGCAAAAAGTATAGGGGACAGGCAAAAAGAGTGAAAGAGGTAAATTGTATGATGGCAGATGATAACTAGACTTACTGTGGTGATCACTTTGTAGTGTATGCAAATATTCAATTATTATGTTATATACCTGAAACCAATATATTATATACCAATTTCACCTCAGTTAAAAAAAAAAAAGAATCTAGGCTCTAACACCAAACTTTCATCCTTCTTGGGCTTTCATCCTATTTCTGCCTCTTACTGGCTATTTGAATTTGATACAAACTTTATATATTAGTTTTCCACCTGTAAAACTGTGATAATAGTACTTGTATCTACCAAGGTAGTTGTAACATTAAACAAGTTAGAACATGTAAAATGTTCTACACTGGCTGGTACATAACATCAAATAAGTTAAAATACAACAATTACAACTACTAACTATTATTATACACAAAATGCACTCAGATCAGTCTACTATCAAACTATTCACTCCCACGAAAGTTTATGGGTGTCTATGTATGGGTGTATGTATGCCTACATACAACATACAGACATTAAAAGAAAGAATATATAACGTAAATAAAGGACAAAAAAAGTTATAATGTTAGTCCAAAAAATACAAAAATTAAATTTTAATTTAAAAAATATAGTAATTTCATGATGATAATTCATTTCAAAAATGTTCTAAACACTCTTTTAACCTGTGGCAAAAACAGAAAAAAAATCTTCTGGTTTAAAAGAAAATCTATGTTTTTTTAGAATGTATAATCTGGGTCAAGTCAAAAAATTAGTTCATATCTGCAAATTGTTTCAACATTTAGATTAAAACAAGGAATATTAAATAGAATACATTATCATCTTGATTAGGATAATTCTACTAGTAAGATTATGTGTTAGAAGGAACTTAATGCATATTACCCATCTCTAAAATTAATACCAATGCTAGTAAAATTCTATTTTTTGAAAAATTTAATTACATATTTTTGTAACTCATTTCTGAATTTTATAAATATGAAGTATATGCATAATGATATTTTTTTCTCAATGGATGTTTACAATTATCCTTGAAAATATGTTTGAGGCAAATAGGGATGTTGATGTCATAATATACTGAACTGGCTCATGAGAAACTGGAAGAAGCTGTTTACCCATCCTGACTCCTGTCCATATTACCCACTAACTACTAAAATTGAACATCTTCAACTCTAAATGAAGCAAAGGACCACTATAGTGCATTTTTGCCACCCTTCTCTTAAATCAAATACATGGTTTTATGGTTATATCTAAAAGAATTTCTCCATTAAATAAAAATTAAAACAAAAATTTGTCGACTAAGCAAATTAATTGAGTATGCTGAAGATTTGAGAGAATTATGTAGTATTGTGGAAAATATTTATTGCTCTGTTTACTTATTTTCCCTAAATTGTGGCTATAAATACGTTAAAATAGGCAGAGAAGAGAAAGGAAAGACAAAGAGACTCTGTGTGTGTGTGTGTGTGTGTGTGTGTATATGCATGCTCTGCAGAAAGAATATAAGCTTCTTTTTTAGGTTTTCCAGGCTCAATAATGTAATAAATAATTTCTATATTAACCAATTACAATGAATAACCAGAAGTTAAAGGAATTAATACATTAACAATTGTTACTATAGTTGTAAGTGATTAATTCAATGACTTGAAAAAAGTAATCAGTTTGACGGGCTTGAATTTAGTTTTAAATCTTCATTCAAATTGGTGAAGAGAGAAAATAGCTACATGCCACAGGTTTGAGTCATTTCTCCATTTATTTTATCAGATATTTTATCTAATAATTTTTAATAATCAAGTTAAGATTCATTAAACAAACTACAAGCTCCCACTTAAGGCACAACCATTAGAAAATGTTTTAAAATATCTGGCAATAAATTATTAAGCTAGAAAACAACTGTGGGCTCTGAGCCACTCTGCCTGGATTTAAATCTTCATCTATGTACCAGCTGAAGGACTTTAGGCATGTTTCTTACCTTCTCTGTTCTTCGATTTCATCATCCATGAAAGATTTTAAAAATTAAGTAAACACTAATAGAAGCATATTAATACTAAGTGTCCGAATCTTGGTATGTGTTCACTAATGTTAGCTACTTTTATTATCAATTGAACAATGGAGGCATAAAGTAAAATTGCCTCTAACTATAACTCAGTCAGTCAATGTAGTATCAGACTATGAGTTACCAATACAGTAGATTGTAATTTCTCAATGACAGAATCAAACCTTTGTCCTCAAATAAAAACACTTTCTGCCAAAGCCTACCATTCTACTCATGTCTGACACCCTGGTACATCCAAAACAAAATGTATTCCACTTATTCTGCATCTGCATCCCTCAGATACCACTGAGTTTTCATGTTCTGGGCTCATGTATTAATTTTTTGAACAATTTACTTCCCTCCATCTATTCACATCTCCTAAACCATGCATGAAACTTTTTGTCCTAATCTATCACCAGATAGGTATTTTCCTCTCATCCCTTAAAATGGATACTATAGCCAGTGTATTTCTCTCAACCTTACCCTAGCATCAGGGGATCACACCAGTTAAAAATACAAGCAAAATGAGTTCTGAGGCACCAAGAGTATAACTTGACAGTTTCAGTCACCGATTATGAGTGGAACATTGCTAATTGAATGCCAGATGCCAGAGTCTTTATAAATAAGTGAAGTGTATTCTAATATCAACATCACTCAAAAAACTTATGAGTAATACAGAAATTACTAAATAATTTTTATTTTAATTCTCAATCTGCACCAGAAAAATAGGATGTATGTCCCTATGTCTAGAAGTCACTGTTTCTATCCTAAGAGGTAAGTGTCCTGGATCTCTGGTTAGTAGAAAAGATGAGTAATCAGGTAGTAAAACAGATTTATGTGTTTGATGTATGTATGTGTGTGTGTGTGTGTATTTGTCTGGGGTAGGGAGATTGTGAGGAATGGGTAAGGAAGATATAAAAAAAAAAGAATACAACTCCTGGGAGGAAAAGAATAGTATCCAGGTAAGACATTTTGACTAAAAGTGGAGGTCAAGCTGATTCAAGATCTCTTGAGCCTTATAACGTAACATATGGTAGCTATATTTATCAGAGTGATCTCTTTGTAATGTATATACATGTTGAATCACTATGTTGTACATCTGAAACTAATATAATAGTGTGTATCAACTACACTTCAATAAAAAAATGAAATGAAATTCCCCTCAAAAAAAAACCCTATATTATGAAAACTTTGCTAAGAATCTACCATATTTACACTGAACCTCACCAGTGCAGAACCAAGTGGATATTCAAAACAGCACAAGAGCAATATAAATTCTTGATACTCTATGTCTTCCAGAATTCGAATGAGAGAAAGAGAACCAGGCAAAACAGAACAATTTTGATGACCAGAAGTACAAACAGCAACATTTCTGATGGCTAATACTAATTTAAGACAATTGCTCAACATATTTGCTTAAAAAGTAGTAATAAAATATAAATTTTGATAGACAAAATAAGGTAATTTGATGGGGTTTTAAGTTTAAGGGATAAAATTTCCTATTGATCCTATAGGGTAAAAGTCAATTACTTTTTAATGTAAAACTTGGTGGTATTTTTATTATAAAATGTTGATGGCAATATGGTTCACTCCACCATGAGGTTCTCTGTCATATTAAGTTTCCTTAGAAGTTTTAAAGAAGGTTTTAAAATCCTCATGTGAAAGGTGCCCTCCCTATACCTGGAGGAATGGAGAATCCATATCACTAAAGATGAGAATGCCAAGAAGAATCTCAAAAAACAGGCCTTGCTAAGATTTCCCCAGTTTACTAAAATTACCTCATACTCCTAAACCTGTCATATTCTGCCACAGCTGTCCACCCTTCATCAGACCTAGCTTAAAACACTCAGGTCTGTTTCTTTGGGTTATTTATTTCCTCATGAAGGCTCCTTTGTCATGTAAAACATATTAAATTAATTTGTATCCTTTTCTCCTTTAATCTGTGCTTGTTAGTTAATTTTCAAACCCATACAGGGACCCTGAGAGGGCTGAGGAAAAATGTTCCTCCTCTACAGCTCTTAAAACCAGGAATTTCTACACTTCTAGTCAATGGTTTTGTTGTTCCCAGATGTACATCATGAATTCTGTAATGTAACTAGTTTCCTCTTTGAATTATCTTTTCAAATATGACATACATTTTGGGCACCAACTTAAACCTCAGTGTCACTGCATTTCTCAAACCTTTACTTTCCCTTCTCTATACCTTTTAAATTTTTACTGCAATGAGATATTTATATTTGCCTTGTAAACCACCTCAAATTCTTTCATATGAATGCAGATTTTGGTAAGTGATAGAGGAAGGAATGGGAAGGGGAAAGATGGGAGGAGGAGATGTTCTGAAAGCTGTTTCACTGAAGAACAATATGGTAGCATGGAGCTAGAGAGTGAAGAAAACTGAGTCTGAGCAATCTGATAAGACACTGCAATAAACCAAGTCAATCTGAAGAAAACTGGATTATTGTATAAGAAGGATGAAAAACTGTATGAATGTAGGAATTAAGTATAAACAAGAGAGTCAAAAAGAATCCACTATTAATTTCCTTTTAGATTTGCTCATCATGTAGATTTTGAAGACATTCTAAAATATAAATCTATATATTTACCAAAAGCAATGGTATCCCCAACGTAAAAGCAAGGCAATTTTGTATTGGGAGCAGATCTATAGGAGAACAATAATGAGACTTTCTTCTGGTTGTTTTATGGGTTTGACAACAAATATTAAGAAAGAGACTAAAAGCTAAAAGGCCAGGAGAGAAGTCAGGATTGTAGATCTGAGAAAGTATAACTGAAAGTATAAAAGTAGAAGAGATGTAAAAATAATAGAATATTATTTTGGTGAAAAAAAAAAAAGAACTGTCTTTGGGAGAGATCCAAGTTAGTGAGAAGGAAGAATATAGCACAGATAGCAGACAACAGCAAATATAGAAGAAAAAGGTAATAAAATTAAAAGGCAGGTAACACTTCAAGAAATGGATAAAGGCATCCGCAGAGGTCAAACAAGTCAGGGGAATCTGAGAAGAGATTATAAAGGGATTATGAATGACTGTGGAATGAATCAACAAAATTTAAGCCAAGAGATAAAACTAAAAACAAAAAAAAACAGAAACTAAATAATATTCTGAAAGGCTATAACTTTTCAAAGGGGATTTTATTTGCTTTATGATTAATCATTAGTTGAACTATCACTAATATTGGATTTTGTCTACACAGTTTTTTCTGTGACTTCTTTTAGATTTAAGATAAAGGAGGATAAGATCCACAATTAAATGTGGCAATGGTAACATGTCAAATACAAATATCAGCACTTCATCAAGCAATGGGTCTGCCCAGTTACTTGCTGAGTAAGAGAAATTACACTTCTGAACATATTCATGTAGTCAGCAAAAGAATAATAACATAGATATATCTACTGCTAGACAGGTGGTAGATATGATGTCCTTGAAGAGATGAACACTATCTGTAATTACTTGCTTGTTGGAGAGAGAGAAAAAGAAAAGAAAAAAATGAAAGAGATGGAGAAAGAATGAGGGAAGAGAGGAAAAATTCAGCATATACTCTCAGTGATCTTAAAATATCCAAATACTAGTTGCACTAGTAGTGAGCACTTGCCAATATCATATAATTTGCACACTCAGTAAGTGTATTTGAAATAATTTTGATTTAGTCATGCTCTTAAATACATGAGAGACTAGCTCCATCCAGTATTTTTTTTTACTTAGATCTTATTAGGAAAATGTTTCATTGAAATGATTTGTCACTAATAAGTTCCACAGAAGAAGATTAAAGATGGCAGTGTGAGAGGTGAGACAGAGGCCTCCTCCCCAAAACACATATAATACAAAAATATAATTAATACAACTAATCCTGAAAGAGCAATAGTAAAAAAGGCTGCACCAGACTGCATACACCTGAAGAAAAGAACAGACCTCATGGAACAGGGTAACATAGCAAAGCCATGATCTGGCAGGAAAGAAGCCCTTCCCCACTCCAGCTCACTGGCAGAAGGAAGAGAAATGGAGCAGGGAGGGGGTGGAGGCCTGGGACTGCTGAATACCCAGCCCTGGAGATCTACTCTGGGAACACAAAGCAACATTGCATGGTACTCTGGAGATTAGCGGGGTTGTAAAGCTAAGACAGGTGGAATACCTGGAGAGACTGAGATTCTAGCCATTTGTGGAAAACAGGGATCCATTTCTGGCTGCTCTGGGACTAAAGAAAGGTGGTCAGTCTGAGAGACTTCCTAACAGTGAGAGGGCTACTAAAGAGGCAAGGATTGCACAGAGCTTTCTGCTAAGGAGAAAGGAGAGGTCACCAAAACTGTCCAGGTGCACTCTGCCAGGCAGGTTGGGAACTTTCAGGAGCTTCAGGTGCTCCATCTCCCTGGTTGGCTACATGGCTTCATGGCCTCCCACAGTGGTATGCAGCCTGCTGTGCCTTCCTCCCAGCCAGCCCGCAGAGGCTCACAAACTGGAAGCCCCTGCACTGGTGTCAG
The DNA here is from genome assembly GCA_032199065.1 of Smutsia gigantea. NCBI lineage: Eukaryota > Metazoa > Chordata > Mammalia > Pholidota > Manidae > Smutsia > Smutsia gigantea. Next base: position 18,384 of record JAVSCE010006547.1, read on the forward strand.
ACCAGCTAGAGGAAAACCAACCTATGGCAGCAACAAATACAAAGCAGGGAGGCTTACACCTGTGCACTCGGCCCAGTGGTACTGGCAGTGGAGACAGGCATAGCAGCCGGGAAGCAGGAAACAGCTCTTTCCTCCCCCCAGGCACCAGCGCCACTCACCACTACCTCAGATATTGCTCCAGGGGCTGAGCAGCTCCAGGGACTAGAGCTTCTGGGCACTAGAGGGTGCAACATACAAATATGAAACGTCAAAGAAACCTGGTTCAAACCAAAATCCCACAAACACCAGAAAAAGGATCAAGTGCAACTGAACTCATCAGTTTTCCTGAAAAAGATTTAAAAATAAAAATCATAAACATGTTCATGGAGGTACACAAAAATACTCAAGAACTTACAGATGAATTCTGGTTGAAGACCCAATCATTACAGAATGCAATATCATAAATACAATGGAGGGATTTAAAAGCAAATTAGATGAAGTAGAGGAGATGGTAAATGGAATAGAAATTAGAGAAAAGGAATACAAAGAAGCTGAGGCACAGACAGAAAAAAGGATCTCTACGAATGAAAGAATATTGAGAGAACTGTGTGACCAATCCAAACGGAACAATATTCGCATTATAAGGGGTACCAAAAAAGTGAGTGAAACTGTCTTTGAGGAGGTAATTGCTAAAAACTTGCCCAAGAGGAGATAGTCTCTCAGGCCATGGAGGTGCACAGATCTCCCAACACAAGGGACCCAAGGAAGACAACACCAGGACATATGATAATTAAAATGGCAAAGATCAAGGATAAGGACAGACTATTAAAAGCAGTCAGAGAGAGAAAAACAATCACATACAAAGGAAAACGAATCAGGCTACCATCAGACTTCTAAACAGAATCCTTACAGGCTAGAAAGGAGTGGCATGATATATTTAATGCAATGAAGCAGAAGGGCCTCGAACCAAGAATATGCTACTTGGCAAGGTTATCATTTAAATTTGAAGGAGGGATTAAACAATTTCCAGATAAGTAAAAGCTGAGAGAATTTACCTCCCACAAACCATCTCTACAGTATATTTTGGAGACACTGCTATAGATGGAAGTGTTGCTAAAGCTAAATAGCTGTCACCAGAGGAAATAAAACCACAGCAAAGAAAGAAGAACAATTAATTACTAAGCAGATGCAAAATTAAATCAACTACCCCTGAAGTCAGTCAAGAGATTGACAGAGTACAAAATGTGACACTGAATATATAAGGAATGGAGGAGGAAGAAAAAGGAGAGAAAAAAATAACCTTTAGATTGTGTTTGTAATGGCATACTAAGTGAGTTAAGTTAGACTATTAGATAGTAAGGAAGTTAACCTTGAACCTTTGGTAACCATGAATCTAAAGGCTGCAAAGGCAATAAGTACATACCTATTGATAATCACCCTAAATGTAATTGGTCTAAATGCACTAATCAAAAGACATAGAGTCAATGAATGGATAAAAAAAAGACACATCTATATGCTGCCTACAGGAGACTCACTTTGAACCCAAAGATATACACAGACTGAGAGTGAAGGGATGGAAAAAGATATTTCATGCTAACAATAGGAAGAAAAAAATAGGAGCTGCAGTACTTGTATCAGACAAAATAGACTTCAAAACAAATAAAGTAACAAGAGACAAATAAGGACATTACATAATGATAAAGGGGTCAGTCCAACAAGAGGATATAACCATTATAAATATCTATGCACCCAAAAAGGAGCACCTACATATGTGAAACAAATACTAAGATAATTAAAGGGAGAAATAGAATGAAATGCACTCATTTTAGGAGACTTCAACACTCTGCTCACTCCAAAGGACAGATAAACCAGACAGAAAATAAGTAAAGACATGGAGGCAATGAACAACACATTAGAAAAGATGCACCTAACAGACATCTACAGAACTCTACACCCAAAAGCAGCAGGATACACATTTTTCTCAAGTGCACATGGAACATTTTCAAGAATAGATTATATCCTAAGCCACAAAAAGAGCCTCAGTAAATTCAAAAAGACTGAAATTGTACCAACAACCTTTTCAGACCACAAAGGTATGAAACTAGAAATAAATTACTCAAAGAAAATGAAAAATCCCACAAACACATGGAGGCTGAACAACATGCTCCTAAATAACCAATGGATTAATGACCAAATAAAAACAGAGATCAAGCAATATATGGAGACAAATGACAACAATAATTCAACACTGCAAAATCTGTGGGACACAGCAAAGGCTGTGTTAAGAGGGAAGTATACTGTAACTCAGGCCTACCTCAAAAAAGAAGAACAATCCCATATGTATAGCTTAAACTCACAATTAACGAAACTAGAAAAAGAACAAGTGAGGCCCAAAGTCAGTAGGAGGGACATAATAAAGATTAGAGCAGAAATAAAATTGTGGAGATTAAAACAATAGAATCCATGAAAGCAGGAGGTTCTTTGAGAAAATTAACAGAACAGATAAACCCATAGCCAGACTTATCAAGAAAAAAAGAGAGTCCACACACATAAACAGAATCAGAAATGAGAAAGGAAAAATCACTACAGACACCACAGATTTATTTGAGAATACTATGAAAAACAATATGCTAACACTCTGGATAATCTAGAAGAAGTGGGCAACATTCTAGAAAAAAATACAACAACCCAAGGCTCACCCAGGAAGAAACAGAAAATCTGAACAGACCAATTACTAGCCATGAAATTGAATCAGTAATCAAAAAACTACCTAAGAACAAAAACCCTGGACCAGATGGCTTCACTGCTGAATTTTATCAAACATTTAGCGAAGACCTAATACCCATCCTGCTTACAGGTTTCCAAAAAGTAGAAGAGGAGGGAATACTTTGAAACTTATTCTATGAGGCCCGAATCATTCTAATACCAAAACCAGGCAAAGACAACACAAAAAAAGAAAATTATAGACCAATATCCCTGATGAACACAGATGCAAAAATACTCAACAAAATATTAGCAAACCGAATTCAAAAATACATCAAAAAGATCATCCATCATGAAAAATAGGACTTATTCCAGGGATGCAAGGATGGTACAATATTCAAAAATCCATCAACATCATACACCACATCAAAAAAAGGAAAAAAAACATATGATCATCTCCATAGATGCTGAAAAAACATTCGACAAAATTCAACATCCATGTGTCATAAAAACTCTCAACACAATGGGAGAGAGGGCAAGTAGCTCAACATAAAAAAGGCCATATATGAAAAACCCACAGCCAACATCATACTTAACAGCAAGAAGCTGAAAGCTTTTCCTTTAAGATCAGTAACAAGACAAGGATACCCGCTCTCCCCACTTTTATTCAACATATTTCTGGAGGTCCTATCCACAGCAATCAGACAACACAAAGAAATAAAAGACATCCAAGTTGGTAAAGAAGAAGTTAAACTGTCATTGTTTGCAGATGACATGATATGGTCCATAGAAAACTCTATAAAGAATCCACACTAAAAGTACTAGAACTAATAACTGAATTCAGCAAAGTTGCAAGACACAAAATTAATACACACAAGTCTGTAGCAGTCTTATACACTAACAATGAACTATTTACTACACACTAACACAAAGAGAAATCAGGAAAACAATTTCATTCACACTTGCCTCAAGAAAAATAAAATGCCTAGGAATAAACCTAATCAAGAAGGTGAAAGATCTATACCCCGAAAACTACAAGACACTCTTAAGAGAAATTAAAGAAGACACCAATAAATGGAAATACATCCTATGCTCCTGGATAGGAAGAATTAATATTGTCAAAAGGGCCATCCAGCCTAAAGCAATCTACAGATTCAATGCAATCACTATCAAAATAGTAATAACATTCTTCAATGTACTAGAATAAATAGTTCTAAAATTCATAAGGAACCACAAAATACCATGAATAGCCAAAGCACTCCTGAGAACAATAAAGCTGGGGTATTTTGCTCCCCAACTTCAAATTCTACTACAAAGCCAAAAGTAACCAAGACAATTTGGTACTAGCACAAGAACAAACCCATAGATCAATGGAACAGAACTGAGAGCCCAGATATAAACCCATACATATATGGCCAATTAATATACAATAAAGGAGCCATGAAAATACAATGGAGAAATGACAGACTCTTCAACAAATTGTGCCTGCAAAACTGGACAGCCACATGTAAGAAAATGAAACTGGATTATTATCTAACGCCATACACAAAAGTAAACTCAAAATGGATCAAAGACCTGAATATAAGTCATGAAAACATAAAACTCAGAAGAAAACATAGAAAAAACTCTTTTTAATATCAACATGAGCATCTTTTCCCTGAACACATCTCCTCAGGCAGGGGAAACAAAAGCAAAAATGAACAAATGGGACTACATCAAACCAAAAAGCTTCTGTACAGCAAAGGACACCATCAGAAGAACAAAAGGCATCCTAAAGTATAGAAGAATATACTCATAAAAGACTTATCCAATAAGGGGTTAACATCCAAAATATATAGAGTTCACACCCCTCGACACCCAAAAAGCAAATACCCTCATTAAAAAATGAGCAGAGTATCTGAACAGACTCTTCTCCAAAGAAGAATTTCCAATGGCCAACAGGCACATGAAAAGATGCTCCACATTGTTAATTATCAGGCAAATGCAAATTAAAACTACAATGAGATTTCACCTCATACCAGTTAGGATGGCCAACATCCAAAAGACAAGGAACAACAAATGCTGAAGAGGATGTGGAGAAAGGGGAACCCTCCTACACTGCTGGTGGGAATTAAATTAGTTCAACCATTGTGGAAAGCAATATGGAGGTTTCTCAAAAAACTAAAAATAGATACACTATTTGACCCAGGAATTCCGCTTCTAGGAATTTACCTGAAAATACAAGATCCCTGATGCAAAAAGACGTATGCACCCCTAAGTTTACTGCAGCACTATTTATAATAGGCAAGATATGGAAGCAACCTTAATGTCCATTAGTAGATGAATGGATAAAGGAGATGTGGTACACATAGACAGTGGAATATTATTCAGCCATAAGAGTAAAGAAATCCTACCATTTGCAACAACATGGATGGAGCTAAAGGGTATTATGCTCAGTGAAATAAGCCAGGTGGAGAAAGACAAGTACAAAATGACTTCCCTCATTTGTGGAGTATAACAATGAAGCAAAACTGAAGGAACAAATCAGCAGCAGACTCACAGACTCCAAGAAGGGACTAGTGGTTACCAAAGGGGAGATGTGTGGGAGGGCAGGTGGGGAGAAAGGGAGAAGGGGATTGAGGGGTATTATGTTTAGTATACATGGTGTGGGGGTTCAACAGGAAAACAGTGTAGCACAGAGAAGGCAAATAGTGAATCTGTGGCATCTTACTATACTGATGGACAGTGACTGCAATGGGGCATGAGGGGGGACTTGGTAATATGGGTGAATGTAGTAACCACATTGTTTTTTCATGTGAAACCTTCATAAGAGTGTATATCAATAATATCTAAATAAAAAAATATTAAGAATAAAAAAAAAATAGCAGCAGCCTCACAGACTCCCAGAAGGGACTAGCAGTTACCAAAGGAAAGGGGTTGTGGAACATGGGTGGGGAGGGAGGGAGAAGGGGATTAAGGGGCACTATAATTAGCATGCATAATGTAGGTGTGTCACTGGAAAGGCAGTATAGCATGGAGAAGACAAGTGGTGACTCTAGAGCATCTTACTACATTGATGGACAGTGACTGCAATGGGGTGTGATGGGGGACTTGATCATATGGGTGAATGTTGTAACCTCAGTGTTGCTCATATAAAACCTTCATAAGATTTTGCATCAATGATACCTTTAAAAAAGAGAACCCCCATACCTATTAGCAGTAATTCTCCATTCATCTTTCCTTCCAGCGCTTGGCAACCACAAATCTATTTCCGGTCTCTATGGATTTACCTATCCTGAACATTTTATGTATATGGAACTATAAAATATGTAATCTTTTTTCTGTTTTTTTCCATTTAGCTTAATGTTTTCAATGTTTATCTATGTTGTAGCATTTAACAGTACTTCACTCCTTTTAATGGCTGAATAATATTCCACTATATGCATATACTACATTTTTTAATTCATTCATCAGTTGATGGACCTTTGGGTTGTTTCCACATTATGGCTATTATGAATAAGGCTGCTATTAACATTGGTGAATGAGTTTTTAAGTGGACCTATGTTTTCAATTCCCTTGTATATATACCAAGGAACAGCACTGCTGGAGCATATGGTAACTCAAGAACTGCCAAACTGTCTTCTATTTTCTATGTCCACCAGTAGTGTACTTCATTTACCTAGCTCTCAAATTACTTGAGGGTGGGAACTCCATCTTATATTCTGTCACATCCCCAGCACCTAGCAAAGTCCTTAGCACAGTATGGTTGTCTAGGAGCATTTGTGAAGTGAATGACTGAATAAAAAGCCCCAATTACTTTTTTTACCTTATGCCATCTTCTGGCAAAACACTTATCAAAATACCTCCTTCCAATATCTTTAACTTTCACCTCTCCTGACTCTTCTCCCTATGAAAGTGACACACTCTTAGGTGTCAGCACTTCCTAAAATGGGTGCATAATGATTTCTATACCAGAGGTTTGTGACCTGCTTGGACCTGCTCACCTGAACAGTAGAGAAATTAATGTGAGATAATCAGATAGTAGAATCAAGTGTTTCCAAGTTGGTACCAACTTGTAAGCAGCCTAATCTAATGTTCATGCATGTTTTAAAAGTGATCTTCTAGCAAATATAGTCACAGGACATATTGGCTCTGAGTAACTATGTGCTGACCCTGATGCCAATAAGATGATAATGGACCTGGTTGGGAAGGAAGCAAAGTGACTCCCTCATGGGCAAAAGGCAACATATGGGGCCCATCACATTACAAAGGCAGCCAAAGAATATCTGCAGATGAAAGAGCCTTCCATTTCTAGCAGCTCTGCATGGGCATTAGTCTCCCATGACTGGCACTTAAATAGCCTGATGACTTCCAGCTTTGCCAGTTAAAGGGGCTACTGCCATAGTAAAAATGCACTTTGATCCTTAAACACATAATGGACATACACACAGATCTTACTCTTTAAACATGACCAACTCCTCTTGATATGAGGTAGGCTACATCTCTAATAAAATATGAGCATACATTAATTCCTTATAAAATCTCACAAAAATGTCTCCACTTCTACTCCTGAGTCATAAACATTTGTTGATACACACAGAAAGAGAAGACTCGCCTGATATTTTACATAAGGCACATCACATTATAGACATATACTTCGCTTCATTTCAATTTTTTAAGAATGGAAGTATCTTGCCTGCAGGTTTCAGCCCCAGAGAAGTTCACTATGGATTCAGTAAGACTGAGAAATGACAATGGACTGGTCTTGGAGTAAAAGGGTTTATACCCAGTCTTATTCTCCCAGTAAGTCGAGCACTAGAATCATGTCTGTATCCAGCAGTCTGCAGGTCTGTAATCCACCTCCATCTCTGCCTCCACCCAGAACACTGGGCAGAGGTCTTTATACAGTGACTCAGTCAATAATAGTTCATTGCCACAGCTGTGGAAGCATTAGCCTAGCAGTAGGCCAATTACATCAGCAAGTAGTTTAGGGTCAGGTGAGGGTCCTGGCCATAGGCACTTCCATTTTCCTCACAATAAGTCAAGCATAACTGTGTTGAACAAACTATTGAAGTTTTATATAAATTACCTGTTGTAAGCAAAATGGCCCTTCCAAGGATGCCCACGCCCTAATCCACAGAACCTGTGCATATGTTACATTACATGGCAAAAGTGACTTTGCAGATGTAATGAAGGTTAGAGACTTTCCTGTATTACCTACATGGATTCAGTTGATCATATGAGCCATTAAAAGGAGGGATCTTTCTCTGGCTGGAGTCAGGAAAAATGCTGAAGAAGGGGAGGTTAGAGATATTTGAAGGGTGGGAGGATTTTGACCCACGCATGCTGGAGGGGGACCAGAAGGAATGTGAGCAGCCTATACAGAAGCAAAGACCAGCCCCCATAATGACAGCTGACAAGGAAACGGAGACCTCAGTCCTACAATCACAAGTAACTGAATTTGACCAGGAACCTGAAAGAATGTGAAAACAGATTCACCTTCAGAGCCTCCAGACAAGAACTCAGTCCAGCTAACACCAGTTCAACATTGTGATGTACTGAGCAGAGACTGAGAGAGCTGAGCCACTGTACTCAACTTCTGACCTACAGAACTATGAATAAGTAACATTTATATTGTTTCAAGCCAGTAAGTTTGCAGTTGTGTTATGGCAACAATAGAAAAACCAATGTATTACCAAATGTCAGTATATTAAATTCCATAGAACATTCTATGGTTCTAAAACACAATAATCACTAAAATGATCAATTAAAATTGCACATTCCCAGAACCAATTCACATTCTACTTCCAAATGCTATAATAAAGACATGAGAGAGTTCTACTCATAATTACTGGGTATTTTTTTAATGTTATCTAAGAATTTCTAAGTATTTATCCTCTCCAACATTTACAATTTTAGCATTCATTTTTAAAAAGCGAATAATTACTTTGTCAAGACTTTTCAAATTGTCTTATCAATTGGATAGAGATCACTTTAGGTGAACATCGTTTTCCTAATTTAATGTTTTTTATTGAATCCCTATTTTATATAACCATATATTAGTTATATTAACAAAAGCCAGTAATCATTAACAGAATTGAATGAGTCAATGTCAACAAAAAAGGAGAAACATAAATGTTGCCTAAGACTGACAGGCCTCAAAAGTACAAAGAATTCTGAGGCAAAAGTCACTCATATTTTTCACATAGAAGTACATAAAGCTAATATATTGAATTACTTTTTAAGAGGACTTTGTTGATATGATAACTATATTTTGTTATTTATATTTCTTAAATTAGTAGCTCAGAGTTACATGTGGCTTTCTTGCAAGAATATCATAGTTCCTCAAGTTCCTGATCTGCAGAACACACTTAGAATATTCCAAGTTCTACCTACTCCAGACGGTGTTTCTAAATTACAACAATGCCAACAAAACCAGACTTCCAGACTCTACAATATAAAAATCTAGATTTGGCATATACTTACTTTTTCTGAGTTCTTTCAGCCAGCCTTGCAATTTCTATAGCTGCTTTCCTTGCTTCGAAATCTTCCCTTTTCACTACCTCTCCAGTCCCTCGGTAGCCTAGCTCCACCAGCTGGCGTGCCAGACCTTCATCCTAAAGAGAAAATCAATTCTTAGATTTGTACATGAATGAGACATCTTATTTTATCCAATGTATATTGAAATTTGTTTTAAATGAAAAATAAAATTTATTTAAAAATGAAACAAGATCTACTAGATATGAAAAATTAGAATCTTTTCTAACAATACTTTTATAAACATCTGATTTATCATCCCTTTACCTTCATGCAAGATGAAAAAAAAAGAAAGAAAATAACTTAATCACTAAAATTTCTCTAAGAAATTGGAGACAAAAGTTTGTTGTGTTTTAATTAATTTATGAGAACAGCTGTAGATAATTAATAATCTTTAAAACAATAAAACCAGAAACAATAGTACTCATACAAACAAAGACTTTTTAAATACTAATTGCACAAAAAGAGAATGGATTGCTTTCAGAAAGTTCAGCATTTCAGAGACTTCCTTGAAGTCAACTAACTGACAGAGCAGTGTAACTTCAAATACAAAATAAAGAGCAGATGAATTTCCTATTTAACTAGAAAGATATTGTTTCCATATAATGGTGGTACTAAAAAAACAGAACAGTAGAAACCCAAGAAGATGACCACAAAAAGCTTCAAATTAAAAAAAAATTGCCATAATCCTTCAGACCTTTTATATTTCCATTACTTTACGAGTCGTCTCACTTTTATCACTTGCCTAGCATATTCAAAAAGAAATACTGTCTCCCCATAATTTGAAGAGTTGTCATTTTATATGAAGTTACCAATATAAAGACTAAAGTAGTACATAAAAATACATACATATGAATGACAATCCTTATATTAAATTAGTATCATCTTAAACATGAAATATCTTAAATATAGTGAAAACAGTATATATTTTATAACGTTAAAAATATTAAGTGTTTGTCTCTTAATGCATCACTGTTGAATGCAAGAACTGTCTAACAGTATTAAATGAGAAAACTTAAGACACATGATTAACAATCTATAACCCATAGTGGCTATTTTAAAGTTTCAACTATCAGAACAAAACCAAAAAATTTAGATACTATCAACCTAGAAAACTTGCTACTTTGTGAAACATTAAAAGATAATGCTGAATTCTGGGTAGCAATGTGAATGCAATGCAAAGTAGCAGGCCACAGGGAAGGGATATTTGTCTTCTTTGTGACTTGTACCCCTGCTTTACTATACTGGTTCTCCCTAGCCTCTGTAGTGTGAACCACGAAACTGAGCAAATGCCTCCACCTAGTGGAATTAATATTTAATAGAAAAAGCAATACAGATTTTGGGTTTGAGTTACAAAAGTGAGATGATTTGAGTAAAAATTTTCATAAGTAAGTTACTGAAAGTGAGCTTATTGGAAGCACTCTTCCCTAAGCTTTGTGAGACTGTGGGGTTCCTCTATAAGAATATAAACTGTTTTGCAGTCAAGAGAATATTTTGTATGATAATGAGCCTTAAAAAGTTGCTGTATTAATTTTGTATATGTGTTGAATTATGTATTCCTGTGTGCCTTACCTGAGCCACACAGAATCATCTGGACAGCTCTGCACCCACATATACTAGTATATATTGTAACAAATGGCAAAAACCTACTGAGAAAACAGAAAATTGAAATTGGTTGCCTCACCAACCATTACCATGTTCTAACTGGTGGAATCAAGAGTCCTCTCTCCATTTTACATGTTCATTATCTTTAAAGAAGTTACCTTTAAAGAAACTGAAAAATAAAATATTTTTATTTAATCACATACTTAGCATTTCTGATGTTTTCATTCCTTTGTGCAGCTCCAAGGAAATATATGACTTTCCCTCTACCTAAAACACTAACATTTCTTGCAGGGTAGATATGCTAACAACAAATTATCTTGCTTTTGTTTGACTGAAAAGAAACCTTCCACCCCAATTTTTGAAAGATGTTTTTGCTTTATTAGTATTTCACGTTGACTTTTTATCTTACAGCATCTTAAAGATGTTATAGCATACTGTCCCATCACTTGTATCTAATGAGAGGTGTTCAGTCTCTCCTGTCCTTGTTTTATTATACATAACGTGTCCTTTTTAGATTCCTTTAAAATTTTCTCTTTATCATTGGTTTTCAGCAATTTTAAGATATTCCTTGGAGATGTTTCTATGTTTATTCTCTTCGGAATATACTGTACTCCTTAAATATATTTTATTCCCTATTTCCCTCTGATCCTTCTGGGATCCACTTACATTTTTTTTCTTGAAAGGCAAATATATCATAACTTTTACTAAACTCTAGTGGTTTTGATTATAACAGTTTATCTTAGCAAAAGCAAGTTATTAACCTTGATAGTCGACGTATAGCAATAAAGCAGTAGTCTTTTATTGATTGGTATTGCTTTTCTTATGGACCATGAGTCATAAACTTCTGGATGCTAGCAGTTTGGGGGTTTTAGCTATAAGGAGACATCATGCCAAACAGAACCCAAAGATGACTCACCCCTAAAGAGAAGGCTTCTTTACTATATGCAAACAGTAAAACAGGTGGCAAAGGTCGACGCCACCCAGGTAGACAGCAAATGTCTGTGAAGGCTGCATCCTGAAGAGACGACTGGCTATTATCCCAGGACAAATTTTAAAAACCTCTCAGCTGCTGGGAGAAACACTGGGCCCGGAGGACGTGCAGTGGAACAGAGCCTTCAGGTTACGGCGGCCTGAGGCCTTGGAAGATGTTGGATTGGGTCACGAGGATTCCCTGCCCAATGCCCGCAACGTTGCCCAGGCCTTTACTCACTCTTGGAAGGCTCTAGATTTTAGGCCGCACACGCGCAGTTCGCTCCCCGGACTGGTTTCCGGCGGCACCGCCCGCATGCGCAGTCTCTTGGCCAGAACCCGTTCCCCTCCATGTGCCCGCGCGCCTCCTGCGAAGCGCTTCCTGAGTTTCTCTGGGCGGGGTGGGGGCGAGGCCACGAGGGCTGGGTTTTGCTTGTCAGGTGGTGTGAACCAGGCTCCTTAAAGATGAGTTTTGGACAAGGGGTAGCCGGCATCCCGGGCACCCAGGTGTTTCTCATATGAAAAAAAGAAAGAGTCTACGCCACCGGAACGTTTGACGTTGCGCCGCAGGCTACTGAGGCTCGGTTAGTTTTGTTTGTGTCTTTTGTTATGTTGTTTATTGCTGGAAAACAGAGTTATTGTAGTTCAATCTTAACGTTTCTTTACTAAACTCACCACTTTATTCTAATAGGGTTGCAGTTAATTTTCTTACATTTTCATGGTAGATAATAATACTGTCTCTAAATAATATTTTGACTCCTTCTTCCATATATTGATGACACTTTTCTTTCACTGTAGCATTGTTTTGGCCAGACTACCAATAAAAAGTTAGAGTACCAGCAAGCATTTTTATCATGTTTCTGATATGAATGCTAAACTTCCAAATGATTAACCACTGAATAAGTTTGCCACAAGCATTTACTAAATAACTCTTTATCAAATTCCAGTATGAGTTTAGAATTTTATGCTGTGCTTTTTCAGCATCTATGGAGATTAACTTTTTTGTTGTTGTTGTTAATGTCATGAGCTCATCCTTGCATTCCTATTCTAAATCACACTACTCTCTGATCTATTATTTCTTAATATATACCTGGATCCACTTTACATTTTTCATCCAAGTCATGGGTAAAAGTAATCTAGCTATTTTTTGTGCTGTCCTTTTCTGAGTTCATGTCAGGGTTACACAAGTCTTATAAAATGATTCAAGAAATTACATCCTTTTTATTAATTTTTAATGATGTAAGTCAGACATAAATGCATTCTTCTTTTGAAAAATTAAAACTTGGGTTATAGTAGTGAATTTGTACTCTTAAATTATCCTGGAATTTAGTTTCCCTTCCTTAGATAGTAACAGATTAGGTTAGACTACAACAGACATTTTCAGTTGATTTGGAAGACAGAAAGGAAGGAGCAGCCATTTGTTCTAGATCTTACAGGGTTTCTCCTTGAGCTTCTCCAGCTCTTGAGCCATGTGAATGTTTATTTTAGCTTTGTGACTAAAGGTGCCATCTTCTGCAGGTCACCCCTGTCATCAAAGTTAGAGTGGAGGAAGTGAAGGCATAATGCAAGTTCTATTTTGTCCTTGAGAATTCTAGCTGATTCTTACAAGTCTAATTGTCCTTGCTTCCTAAACCTCCCTCTTCCTGGCTGGCTGTCCTAATGACTTTAGGCTCCAGGACCAGACTCCAAAGAAACAGCCTTTCATTGACTGTTTAAACAGTTCTCATGAATGTGTAAGGTCAAAATCTCTATAAAAATTATATACATGTAACACACATGTGCATATACACATGTGTGTGTGTGTGTGTGTGTATGTTTTCTGTTTCTCTGATTGAACCATGAATGATTCACGGCTACTGACAATGGTTGCAGAGGAACAGAAATTTAAGGATGAGTTCTCTTAATTGGTTCTGGGTTAGCTGGAATTGGTTCTCTGATTTTAATAAAGGTACTAAAAGCCCTATTTGCAGTGGTAAAAAGTAAATTGTAGTCTATGGGATGCAGAGGCAAAAGTTATCACCTTTAGATACTTGCACTAGAGAAGACGTCTTTGGGTAACCAAGTGTTCGCTGCCAGAGAACATTTTAGTGGCAATAAGAAATCTAACGGGGTTGGTTGATGGAAGAAAATATCCATTGCTTACCCGCAGCACAGTATGGAGAGAGTTTGAAGAAAAAAATACCAATCTCTCCCCTCTCTTGGCTTCTATTTTCTTTCTGGTGCCTCTTATTGGCTGAACCCAGTTGGCCAAAGGGAAAGGGAGCCCAGTCAAAGCAGTCAACAAAGTCAGCCTCTTGGGGCACAGAGCACAGGGCAGGTTGGGGTAGGATAGACTGTGGATCTCAAAGGCCAAACAGAGAATATCTAATACAGACAAGGACAGAATTCTATGTTCCAGGTAAAAATTTCTAAGATGTTTAAAAATATTACTACATTTTCTTCTAGGAATTACTACTGGGAATGCAAAGTCTAAGATCAAGCTATCATTTATAGGTAAGTTGTTGACACTCTGAATCTTTTTTTAATTATGGTAAAATATACATACTATTAACCATTTTACGACTCAATCCAGTGATATTAAGTGCATTCATATTGTTGTACAACCATGACCACCATCCATCACTAGGACTCTTTTATTCTTACAGAACTGAAACCCTGTACCAATTAAACAATAAATCCACATTTCTCCCTGCCCCCGGAGACCCTAGCAACAACTATTGTACTTACTGTCTCTATGAATTTGACTAACCTAGGTACCTCATATAAGTGAAATTATACAATATGTGTCTTCTTATGACTGGCTTAATTCACTTAGCATAATGTTCTCAAGGTTCATCCATGTTGTAGTATGTGTTAGAATTTCCTTCCTTTTAAAGGCTGAATAACATCCCATTGTATATATACATACCACATTTTGTTTATACATTCATCCATCAATAGACACTTGGGTTGCTTCCACCTTTTGGCTGTTGTGAATAATGCTGCTATGAACTTGGGTTTACAAATACCTGTTCAAGTCCCTGCCTTCAAGTCTTTTGGCTATATACCCAAAGACAGATTGATGGATCATATAGTAAATCTATTACATTTTTGAGGAGCTCCCATATTGTTGCCACAATGGCTGCACCTTTTACATTCTCACCAGTGGTGTACAGTGTTCCAATTTCTCTATCTCCTCATCAACACTTGTTATTCTGTTTTTTTTTTATATTAGCTATCCAACTGAGTGTGAAATAGCTTGTTGTTGTGGTTTTGATTTGCATTTCCCTAATGATTAATGATGTTAAACATCATTTTATATGCTTATTGGCCCTTTGTATATGTTATTTGGAGAAATGTCTATTCAAATTCTTTGCCCAAATTTAATCAGATTGTTTGCTTTATGTTGTTGAGTTGTAGAAGTTCTTTATATATTCTGGATATCAACCCCATATCAGATATATAATTTGTAAATGTTTTCTCCCATTCTATGGGTTGCCCTTTCACTCTGTTGGTGCCCTGTGATGCAGAGAAGTGTCTAACGTTGATGTATTCAATTTGAATTATTTTGGATTATTTTTGAGTAAAATTTCATTTTATTCTGAGTTCTGAAATTCTACCACTATATGCCTAGGTGTGGGTCTTTTTAATCCATCATATTAGGTAATTGATGGGTACTTACAAACTTATGTATATCTCTAAGACAGAGAATTTATTTTTTAACTATTTAATTGATTTCTTTATCCCCTTCACTTTCTGTATAATTTCTTTCTGGAATGTCTGTTACATAGCATTGAGCCTCCTGGAATTATTCTTTCATATTTCATATAATTCTTATTTTCCTCCTCCTTTTTATCCACTGCATTCTGAGTAATTACATCAATTTTAACTTCCAAATCATTAATTTTTCCTTTAAAAATGTCCATTCTATTAGCCCTTTTAACAATGTCATCAAGTATGTTTTTAATTTCCAAGAATACTTTCCTGCTCCCTAATTGCTCCCTTCTCATACTAGTCTATTATTTTGCTTATAAACTTAGTACATACTAAAATGAGGTAGAAAATTGGAATTTACTTACAATTCTCTCTGGGTTTTGAAAGTTTTGTTTGACATTAATTGTTCTTATCTTGGGCTTTCTCTTTTGTGCTGTTGTATGTCTTTAAACTTCTGGGGTACATATTTATGAATGGAGGACTGGATTAACTGGTATAGTCATTAGCATGGATTCCGTCTATATAACTGTACAGGTCTGGTTCCCTAACTGGACTATGCTCTGAATAGGAGAACCATGGAAGTTACATGTAAAAGAGCAGAATATGGCAACTGTACATACTCCACTCAAGGATATGTGGGCATGAAGCAGAAAGGTTGGCATATACTCTGTTCTTTCCAACCTAATTGCCAAAATAAGAAGGGCTTGGCATAATAAATGTAATTCTTTCCAGATTTTCTTTTCCTCTTCAGCATCTATTTTGGACTTCTCATACTATTTAGTTACTTCAAGTTTAGTATGATTATCTGTCAGGCCCCTTTACCCCCTCCAGTACTCCTTGTTAGGCATGTATTTCACTCGATATATTAGCCACAAGGGAAACTGGTAAGTTGAGTATCTACCTCTACCTCAGGAAGGTGGGACTCAGAGTTGGGAAAATCTTCAAAACATTATAATGCTAATGGGTGTTCAGAATCACATATTCATTACATGGAGAAACAGGCACTACACAGAGGAGACCTATTAACATAGGAGTAAAGAAAGAGACAGTGGGCAGAAATTAAGGGACTTTTAAAAGTTTCAAGGTAGAAAACTGAAGAGGGTTCCACCTGACTGTCTTTTCTCTGTTGACTTTGAGAGGTGAGGTCCACCAACTAAGAGTCAGAAGTCTAAAGAGAGTAAAGAAGGTTTGGAAAACAAGTTATGACAAAAAAGCAAGCAAGGGATATCAACAGGCAGTTTGCAAAAGAAATGCAAATGGCCAAGAAACATACAAAAAGATGATCAATCTCACGAATAACCAAGAAATTAAAATTAAAACAGACTTTTTTCACTCACGATATTGGCAAAAAATAAAAGGATTGACAATCTCAAGTGCTAATGATGGTCTGAGGGAAAAGGTGTCTCATACAATGCTGGTGCAAAAGTAAATGGCTACTCTGGAGGGCACTTTGACCAAGTCTATTACAACACATCAATTCTATTTTTTAATATAGTTACACTGCACACAAGAAGGATGTATAAAAGATGCTCACTGTTTTTTGCAATACTGTATACAGGACCAACTTAAATAAACAATGGATTCAATGCAGAACTTGTGACATTAAAAAGTCTTTCAGATTCAATGCTAATTTTTTTAAGTTACAGAAAGATACAGATACAACCTTTTATAAAAACTATAACAGAAAAATAATTTACATAGTAAAAATATTCATATGTAATAAAATATATATAATTTTTTGAAGACTACTCATATCTATGCAAGAAGAGGAAGGATATTGTGGCGAACTGTAGCCTTTGCTTCCGTGGCTCATTTCAGAACCACAAATTCTCATCTCCTACCTCCACAATCCATTCTGGATTCCTCTCACCCTCAACTGACACCTCTGCTGGTTTTGCTAGCATATCTAGTGATAGGAACAAGACCCTCATTCCTGAGGGTTCTGAATACCTGGTCCACCATGCCTTTTTCAAGCCTTAGTTGCTGCTCTTGTGCATTTACCACCATAACTGAGAGAGTACCAAGAGGCATCCAAGTGAATCACCAGAATCCCAAACATGTTCCTTTATGATCTATTATGTGACATCCTTGACCTTTTCTGACAGTCCAAGTTAATTATTCTTGCCAAGATGGTTAATTTTTCTTGCCCTCTTCTTGCCTCCTGAGTAGAAAGTAACTTGTAATTTAGTGGCACCTTCACTGAGTCACCTGATGGGAGTGTTCCTCCATTAGTACCAGGACAATTAACCCTGCAGAGCCCACACTGATGAAATAAAGCACAGATTCCCCAAATTGGTCATTGCAAATGATAGTAAGATGGTTCAGCCTCTTAGTTCCTACATCAAGGGAACAAACATCAATGCAAAGGTCTTTAATTCAGAGTATACACTGCATCATGGAAGATGGCACCCCATTCTCTTAATACCAATTCCAGATTGGCTCTTCAGTTGTTCGTTAAGCAACCCACTCTAAAGATCTATCTGCTGGCAGCTCTTAATGTTTCAGAATATATTATGAGAGGTGAATCACATGGTCAGAACCTTTGTTGTAAAGTAGGTCCCTAGTCTGACACGATGTTAATAGGACCTTGTGCCTGTAAATCTAATATTCT
This sequence comes from Smutsia gigantea, assembly GCA_032199065.1. Lineage (NCBI taxonomy): Eukaryota > Metazoa > Chordata > Mammalia > Pholidota > Manidae > Smutsia > Smutsia gigantea. The sequence continues at coordinate 36,460 of JAVSCE010006547.1, forward strand.
ATAAGCCTGCATCTATAGATCCAATACAGTCTCTATGAAGATCCTAAAGGTATTTTTTTACAGAAGTAAAACAAAAAAAATCTTAAAATTTATATGGAACCACAAAAGACCTCAAATAGACAAAGAAATCCTGAGAAAGAACAACAAAGTGAGAGGCATCATACTTCCTGACTTCAAGCTATATTATAAATCTGTAGTAATCAAAATAGAATGGTACTGCATAAAAACAGACACATACACCAAGGGAACAGAACCAAGAGCCCCAAAATAAACCTCTGTATGTACGCAGTCAACTGATTTTTGGCAAGAGAGCCAAGAACACTCAATGGAGAAAAGACAGTCTAATAAATGGTGTTGGGAAAATTGGATGTTCCTATATAAAATAATGAAACTGGATCTATCTCTTACACCACTCGCCAAAATTAACACAAAATGGATTACAGACTTAAATGTAAGCCTGGAAATGAAGAAATCTTGGAAGAAAACACAGGGAAAAAACCTCCTTGACATGGGTCTTGGCAGTGATTTTTTTGGATATGACACATGAAGCATAAACAACAAAATCAAAAATAAGTAGGACTACATTAAACTAAAAATCTCTGGGCAGCAAAAGATATGATCAACAAAATGAAAAGGCAAGCTACGAAAAAGGAGGAAGTATTTGCAAATCATATATTTGATGAGTTAATATCCAAAATATATAAACAAGTTATATAACTCAATAGGAGAAAACCATCCAACTAAAAAAATGGACAAAGGACCTGAATAAATCATTCTTCTGAAGAAGATATACAGATGGTCAACAGGTTCACAAAAAGGTGCTCAGCATCACTAGTAATCAGGGTAATGCAAATCAAAACCGCAATGAGATATCATCTCATGCGTGTTAGAATGGCTATCATCAAAAAGACAATAGCAAATACTGATGAGGATGTGGAGGAAAAAGAACCCTTGTGCACTTTTAGTGGGAAAGCAATCTATATAGCAACTATGGAAAACAGTATGGAGGTTCCTTAGAAAACTATAAATAGAACTACCATATGATCCAACTATGGGTAAAATTGCAAGATTTCCAGAATCTCTTGCCTGGCTTTAGTGCATCTGCATATCAATAGGTGTCTCTAGGGGTGGGGAAAAGTGGTCTGTGGTATGTATCAATAGGTAATTACAAGGACATGCAAGGGTTTATCTGGACCAGAGAGGTTGGGTTGGAGGCTCTCTTCTGCTGCAGCCTGGTCAAGAGACAGGACAACTCCTTGTAAGAAATAAACGGGTTTCTTAACTTTATTTCTACCTTTGACTGATTTTGGTTTTAGAGGTATTTTGCCCCAGGATTTCCTCCCTGGAGTTACACCAACAATTTCACTTCCAGGTATATATCTGAAGGAATGTCCCTCTATATAGCATGGTCTTGCAGCTGGCCTTTCCTGACCCCGGGCTATGAGATAATCTTTGGCTGTGATGCATCACCTTACTTTAATACTGGTGCTCTGTTGTGTCCTTTTCCTTAGAGATTTGTAAGCATTTTCATTTTGGGTCCTCTGAATCTTTTAGCAGTTAAACACTGCTTAACTATAACTGTTAATGTCAAAACTGAGAAAGTCAAATACCCAGAACAGATTAGTTAGCTGATTATTTACTGATTAAACTACCAAATGTTGCTGAGGTCACAGTTTTGAAGATTTTTCTTACAGTCACTTAGCCAGTCAGTAACTTTTTTAAAACTTTTTTTTATTGTAAACTAAAACAGATATGGAAACCCATATATAAATAGATGTGAAAAATGGAGCTTAATTATTATAAGATAAACCCTTGTAACCACCACTCCAGTCAAGAAATAAAACTTTGCTAGGCATCTCAGGAGTTCCTCCATGTGGCTCTACCTAATCCCCACTCTTTATCTTCCCCTAAAAGTAGCCACCTTCCTGACTTTTATAGTAATCACTTCTTTGCATTTCTTTACAGGTGTATCAACCAAGTGAATATCCCTAGATTCCAGTGTAGTCTTGCCTACTTTTTGAAATTTAATATATCCTCTACATTTCCCTTAATTTACATCTTGCCCCCCTCCATTCTTTTCCCACCCAATAAGGAACCTGTGGAGTTTGATCTGTAGTTTCCCACCATCTGGTTACTGACTGCATACTCATGGTGCTGTTCAGTGTGTTCCTCTGTCTTTTATATGTCCTGCAAATTAGCAGCTGGATAGGGACATGATCATATCTAGGTGTGAGGTCTTTAGCAAGTTTATTAGTGGTGTTTTGTTTTTTCATGCACCCATGTCTGATTTTTTCTCTTTTTGAAATTATCAGTTGTTGGTGCCCAACATTACCAGTTCTTATGTTGATATCATCTTAATGATTTTTGTTGCCTGAAACTTATTTTCTAACACATTAATTAGGAAGGACCCATGGTAAAACTGGGTTGTTGCATATTGATATCTGAAATATTTGCTGGATATAAAATCCTTGGCTCACATTTCTTTCCCTTGAGTATCTTAAATATGTGATTCCCAATTTGTTCTGGCATAAAAGATTGTTAAAAAGGAAAGGCTGATATTAATTTCATTTGTTTTCCTTATAAATCATTTTTTATGTCATCTTAAGCTGTTTATGCCTTGATGTCCAAATGACCTTTTGCCTTTTTTCTTTGAAGTCCATATAATTTTAGTAGGTGCATCTTGGAATTGGTCAGACTGAGTTTAAGTCTCAGGTACACAATATGTTCTTCCTGTACATAGTTTCAAATCTTTTTTGTTGGTTATGTCAAGAAAGTTTTCCTGAGTTACAGCTTTTAGGATTTATTCTGTTCCCTTGCTCTGATTTGCTTTTTTAGGGACTCCCATTAGCTATATGCTACATCTTTCTGTCTTCAATAATTATGAATTTTGCTTGAATCCTTTATTTTTAATATTTAAAAAGTCCTTCCTTTTTTACCTTCTATTTCTTTAAGATATTATTTATTGATTCCATCCATTCTTGTGTTCCTTCTAGTTAAGTTTCATTTCTAAAGATTTCCTTTTGTTCCTAATTCTTCCCTGATTTCTGTCATATCATTTCTGAATTCTTTCATGTGTATATAATTTTCTTAATGTCTTTTAGTTTGTATTCAAAACAAAGGGCATAGTTCTGTTAGAGACTGTAGGGATGTTATTTTGTTCCTCATCCTCCTTTTTTGTATGATAACTTTGAATGAACTTTGACCTCGGTGCTTTTCTATAGTTCATTTTTGGTTTTCCTAAACTTTTAGAAGAAACTGTGTCTCACAGAACTTCCCTCTTGTTTCCATAAACAATTTTTGTTCAAAAATTTGACACATGCTTTCTGAGATTTCTTCTCTTTAAATGCCTTTTTATGGCCTTAATTTTATCTGACCCATCTCTTTCAGATTTTGTCTCTGTTGTCCATATCCTGCCCAGTGTTGATTCCACTCCTGACAGCATCTCCACCATGTGGAACACTGCCCAAAAATGAGCTACAGAAGGTAGTTTTAAGAGTTCACAAGGGCTGTATTTCTCCAGCTCCTTGAGACCTCACCTGAGAACCTTCATACTCACTTACTAATATACTAATGATTGGCCAAATCCCTCCCAGTTTCCAAACTGGACCATTGTTGTTCTGCTGTTCTCAAATTAGATACTACATTTCCAGTGAATACCTATTGACTATTTTGCAGCTTCTTGTTTTGGGGTCCTTTTGATGCCCCATTGTTTTCTCTGCTTTCCCCCTACATGGGCACTGATACCTTCTAGGTGTTATGGCTATGGATGGTTTCTCCCCATCTTCTTTTATGTTGAGGTTCATAGGAATAGCTCCCATAGGAATAATACTCATCATTTTTGTAAATGTTGTTCATGGGTTTTTAGTTTTGCTGTCCAGCTTCTCTTGGCTTCTGAACAATTCTATTCTTCTTATTTCCTCCTACCCTCTGAACCCCCTTCTCATTCTCCTTTGTGAGCACCACCTCCATACCCATGCCTTCAGTAATGTTTGTTCTCCAGCATTTTGTCTTAAGTTCCCTGTCTGCTCTTACTCTACACACTCTCCTGGAGGAATTTTCCCTGCATGCACTCTTATCTTCTCTAAGCAATAGCTTTTGAAACCAATATAAATAAAAGTCAAATGGAACGTATGTTAATTACACAGAATATAGATTTTAGGGGCTTGTTTGAGACACCAACGATGATATTAGGCTCAGTATTTTAATTTTATCTTATTATAAAATTTCAGAAGTGTCATGGATGTGTCATTCTTGATTCAGTTTCACCCCAAATGCCAGAATTCATGTCCATGAGGAAACTAGGCATTTTTACTTAAGAAGAAGTACTCTGTGAACCTACTGAAGGAAAAATATAGGACTTTTAAACAGAGAATAGCTGATTTACACAACTTTTCTACTGAATAAACAAGATTGTGGCTGATTCTGCAATAAAGTGAACTGAGAATGCACAGGAAACTATTCTGTTCCTTGGTGCAATAGATAATGGAAAAATACAATGGCTGGTTGGTTGTTGGTTTATTGTATAATTATGGTAAATTATGTTCCTAGATTTTCCCTAGGATCTCTCTTGATCAGTGCCTGGCAAATAAATTCAAGATAAATTTAAGATTATATCCAAAAGGTTTGATTTGTATGATTTATTTCTATTTTCCAAGTAATAGGAAGATAATCGCTAAGTAAAACTTCTACTGCAAATAATTTAGCCATGATTAGGATCTATTAGGTAAATTTTTAAGTAATTCTGAAAACACCTTGATTCCTTACCTGTGAAAAGCAATTCAATAGGACTTTAGTTCTGCAGTGGTAACAGGCTGTCATTGAAATGAAGGGACTTTGTTTATTTAACATGGAAGAATTACCAAGAAAGAATTTGGAAAATCACAGTGCAAAATTTTGCCATTCAAGTATTTGTGTATTGATTAAGGGAATTAACTTAATTTAACTCCCAGAACAAATATTGTTATTTGGGTTAGAGATAAATCTAATTATTGATACTGTTATAAATTTATTTTCATGGTTTGTAGATATCTAGTAAAATAAGCAAAGCACAGTGGACATAGAATGAAGAATCTTATGCTCCTTAGCTACCTTACCTCTCGCCAGCTAATCAAATAGCTAATTGGTGTCAGTCTTCATATTTTTCTCCTACTTCATTTCCTTCCTAATGAACTATCATATACAAAACATTATAGACATTATAGTTATTCTGTTCATACCCTACTTGTATACTTAATGGTGGTCTGAGATGTTCAGTGAAAATACAGAGGTCAGGATCATGGAAGGCAAATTCAAAAGAGACGATTAAAAAGAATAAAAACACAATGTAAAAAGATATACAAAGGATTAATGGAAACAAATACGGGATGGTGAAGCACTCTGGGGCTAGCAACAGTGGGAAGTCATTAACACTATTAAAAGGTAACACTAGAAGGAGATAGGAGAAGAAAGAAACAGTTCCTCGAACAGAGTGCTGCCAGCTCCTGGAAAGAGTGCTGTAGCTGGTGAAATGGGAAATTGGACAAACCTAAGAATGTAGCCATTTCCAAGCCACACCGGTAGGGAGATGATAGGGGATAAATTTTCTAATGACTCTCTTCCAGCCTTCTGATCACCTGTGAATGAATCCAGGAAAGACAATATGGCCATTTTGTATGTGAACCATTAGTACTAATTTTTATTTAAATTAATTGAAAACTTTAGGCAGTAGAGGATATACTGTACAATAAATATATATCTGGAAGTTAATAAATACTTGGAATATATTTGCTGAATAAATATAACTTAGAATGGACTATAAGCATTATACTGAAGTTAGGTGACTAAGATCAAGTCTAGAACTAATTCTTACTTAAATTCCTAGCAAGGCAATATCTACTACAGTAAGCCCTTGGTGAAGGTTTATGAATTACATAGTTAAATGAATACATGGATGTGTGGATGGACACATGAATGTATAGGTGACCCATAAAAGTTTACAGACATAAAGAACCTTGAATGTAATCTAGTCTAGTCCCTTCATTTTGCAGATGGAGAAATGGAGTTTCAAATTGTTTAAAAACATAATAAAGAATTAGAACCCAAATATCATGACTCTAGGCTCTCCTATGTTATCCCTCATTTACCATTTAAAATTTGCTCCATTCAAACCAATTACTGATGAAAAAAAAAGAGCAAGAATCACCTTACAAATCCATGACATATGCTTGCAGTATTGGGCAAGTAGCATTCATCCACAGAAAGTACTTGAGAATATAGGTCCCCAGAACTAATGACACTCAAAATTTTTCATTACTCAATTTAAAAATACATACACTTGCCTTAATATCACTATTCAATTAAATCTTCATCTTATTTTTTATGAAGGTACAGTAAAAATAAGCTTAACCAATGCTAAATTTACAAGTACATTTCCTTATCATTCTCCCAAGCATAGTCACCAATCTCCATTATGGAGACCCTTAAAGTTCTGACTGACAAAACTCCAAGTATTAATTCCTCACTCCTAATCAACATTAATGTTTTTAGTTCCTTACTCACATAAGAAACCCTGCCTCAAAAAAAGTTGAAACCCTTCTTAATGATACTGGGACTTAAGTTTGACAATTTTCCACATGTGCTCTGAAGATTATTTTATTCTATCAGGATGTTAATATTATCTATATTTAATTCTTGTTTAAACATTCAAAACTTTGAATGCAGATATTGTTTAGCACCATTACTTTTTCCCTTCATTTTAGGGACTTAGATACAAGGCATAAAATTTGCCTTCATGAAATTAAACATATGATCTGTATAAAATAGTTAAAAGTTGTTTTTTGAGGCCAAAAGCTATGCTTGCAATATACCTGGATTTTTTTTTAATAGAAAATTCCAGAAAGATCAAATTACTTCTCCAGGGTCACAACTTGTTTGTGGCAGATAGAACTAGAATTAGATGTTTCTGTTTCCTTAAAAGTATGTTCATACCTAGCATATGACTATGTTTTGGAGGATAAACATTTTTCAAACCTTGGAAACCACATTTAAGTAAAATCCCCCTAACGCAATCTTTGGAGTCCAAAGTAAGTAAATGTGGAAGCATGTTGTTGCAGGTAAGGAGTTTGGAGTGTTGGCTGAAGGATCCAAGCCCATCTCAGACTCGGATGTGTACCACGTAGTGGCATCTGTTCTCTATGGACTAAATAGGAAGGGGGCAATTTGGGGTTCAGAGCTTTGGTTCCAGGACAGCAGAATCTCCAGGTCAGTGCCTGTTTACTCGGCCTGGTCTGGGAACATACCAGAGCTGTAGGAACCGGCCGTCCACCTCATGCTTCTCAGGACGGTCCTGGTCGGCCTCGCAAAGGACAAGAACTCTACGCGCGGTGCCCCGCCCCAGCTATTCATCCCCATCTGTCTTTCTCACGCATGTTTAGGAATGGGGGAAGAGGATGGTTGCTAGGTGGAAGACAGTAGCCAATCCCATTAGGTCCAATTTTGCTGTATTTCAGGCTTTTTTTTCTTAACTATCAACATTTTTGTGACCATAAACTCAATAATGAGTCAAGAATATACCCGCATAATGACCTGCAATACATAGCAGTTATTTAAAGGCATTCTGTATCAACAAGCGTGGGGTGAAAGTTTATGGACGCAAAAGACCAGTATAACAGCAGATACACCCTGTCGGTGTTGCCACTTGCCCGGTCCTTCTGTTCTTTAACATAAGTTGACAAAGGAAAGAAAACAGCCAGTCTCCAAATCCAGCCAACCCTCAAGAGGAGAATGACTTAGGAAGGAAAGTGGACAGGGAGGCAGCCAGTGAGGCGGAGATAACAGCAATTCAAGACTCCCCAGCAGGTGTGCGCGCGCTCGCACCTGTTTCGTCGTTGGGTGACACAAGGTACCCAAATTCTGCACGGATTGAGGCGGCGCGGGGTAGGTGGGGACCCTGTGATTTCGCTTCCAAGGCTGCTTTGGGGCCGGGAAACTGCAGAGCCCGATGTGCCATAGTCCGCCGCCAGGGGGCGAACACTCAGCCCCACGACCGGGGCTCGGGAGAGACTGAGAAAGAGGAAGGGGCCGCTGCCTTACCTCCAGGTAGTACAAGTCCATGGTCGTGATCTGCGAGTCGAGGAAGTCTTCATAGGTGTTGAACTTAGTGACTATATTGTCCACGGCCGTCAACGCCTCTTCCTGATCCATTGCAGCTGTCTGGGCCGAGCGTCCCTAGCGACAGAGGCACGAGGGCAGGGTCAGGAGGGTCCACCCACTTGGTTCCTTCCAATCAGTTGGGAACCGCTGCAGAGCTTCCGACGTTAATACCGCCCTCAGGTTTTGCTACTGGGCTTGCAGCGTCCACAAACCTCCGGGAGCCCCGTCTCAAATTACCAGCTCCAAGTTCTGGTCCGACATTAGTCAGTAACTGACTTAGACGTTGGTGAAATGTGCAGTTACGTGAGATGAAAACTGCAGTGTGAAATTAAAAATTATGAGACTGCCAGGATATGAAGACATAGGTCCACACTCCTAGTCTAACAACAAAACATTGTTGTGCAGGACCAAAATAGAGAGGCTAGCGCTTGGGTAATCCAAGGGCCATTTTTGCAAGAAAATTATCTCAAAACAGAGGACTCTGGAGTGGGTCTTGTGACAAAAGCCAATAACAAAATACACTAATGATTTTCTTAAATTATTTGAAAAAGTATAATTTAAAGGCAGATTATTGCTAATGTATATGAGGAAAAATTTATGAATTTCCAAGAGGAAAGAAACTCGGAACAATTTTTGAAGATTATTTTGACCCCAATAGCTTGTCTTTTTAAACTTTTTTTCTTTCACTTTTCAAGTTTCAAAAGCACACATTGGAAGAGTTTGCCTGGCTGTAGCTACATATTTTAAAGGGTAGAATATCTGCTGAAACTTAAAAAGTAAAGCTTTTTACTAAAGACATTTCCTTTAGAAAAACGTTTTGCATTTTTAAAACATAGATTTCAAGTAATCCAGCAAGGCAGCTGGGAAAACTTTTCAGAATCCATGTTTGAATTTTAATATTCTACAAATCATTCTTGGGAATTAACACATAGTACAAGTCTGGCTGTATGGTAGTTGCTCTCTAGGTATTTAGTGAATTGATTTTTAAGATCTTCACAAACGTGCTGAAAAAAATTCATTTAATGAAAAACAACTGGTAAGATACTTGACTTTCAATTGGCTTTCCCAATTTAAGGAAGTCATCTCAAACATTAGGATGTCACAAATGTACAAAATTTAAGTGACATAGACATTATAACGTCTGGAATATAATTGACCCTGTTTTTAGTATATTCTGAAATATTTTAAAAGGCATTTTAGGCATTATTTTTAAATGTCGTTTAATCATTGAATTCTGGAGAATAGAAAAAAGAATAGAGAAACCCAGGACACTGATAAAACAACAAAAATAACAACATTTATTGAATGTTCCCTGCATTATCCTAAGTGCCAACAATGGATTATATCCTTAACTAGTATTTGTATTAAAATTAACAGCCACCAATTTGATATCACCTAATATCTTAAAAGATAACAAAAATTCAGAGTCCAAGAAGGAGGAGAAATCCATGTAACTTACGACTTCTAACTGATAAAGGACATAGGTCTCAGTATTCTCTATTATCTAAGCCCTTCTGAAAGAAATATTATTCTGGGAAAATTGAGCACAAAGAAAGGCATAGACAAGTTTTTAGCCACTTTCTATGGATAGAAAATATAAGTATTTGCTGTAGTATAATAGTATTACAAAAACTTTACCATGTGCCAGCCCTGTTCTAAATAGTTTACATTCGTTATCTTGTTTAGTTACCATGACAGATCTACTAAGAAAGTAGCATTGGCATTATTCCCAATATAGACAGAATGAATCTAAATGGACTGGCCAAAGTCTTCAAGATAGAAATAGCGATGCAACTTATTACCACCGATTTACCACTAATAGGAAACGGGTGAACAGAGATTTGAAAAGCCATATAGAATTAATTATGAAAGTTGGGTTTTTTAATTAGAAAAATTATATGTCAAATTGTGAAAGGGAACATGGATCTACAAAAATAAAAGGAGCAAATGTGATGGCATATTCCAAGGTGGAGGGGCCTGAAAGATCAGTTTGTATAGGAAAAAGCTACACATTGTTATGACTGTTGTGAGGGGCCCAGAAAGGAAAGTAGAGAAAAAGTCAGCTAGAAGAGGAGAATTGGTAGGAAGGCTTTGAATGCTAGGTTGAAGAGTTTGCAAAAGGTAATGATCATGTACTTGAATAAGACAGGGATACAATGAAAATGACTTTGGTGATCATGGACTGCTGAAAAAAAAAAGCTGTGTTACTGTTAAAGCCTCCAGAGTGCTTATATTTATTACATTTGCTTTGAAATCTTCCTCCATCAATATTTCATCACTTTCAAGAAACAGTAAAGTATCTAGAGAATCTTTGGGTTCATTGAATTATAGCACTTGACTACAAGGACCTAAATGTTAGTAAAATATGAGGTCATTATTTGCCTATATACCATTCTATTATGATCCATTGTGATTGTGCATTTTCAGTGGAAACCTCATTAAGTATACTGTTTGGTCAACAACACTTTGATGAAGTAATCTCTAAAGCATCTAAATTTAAACAATCATGACAATATGTTCTGTCAATGAGTCTAGTAACATCTTCCAACTCATCACACTGAGGGTAATTTTCAACAAATCAGTTTCTCTCTCTCTGAATATTAAAAGGAAAAAAGAAAATGTATGAATTTAGCCTGTTCCTTACAGAAAGGCTTTAATTTTATCATACACCTAATTCAATTGTCTTTTTCTTAAGTTTCAATTTAAGTTTAAAACCACTCTTAGACTTGTGCCTGAGAAATGACATGAAAGGATGGCAACAAAGGACAAGCTTCAGCAAGTCTCTATTTCCTATTGCAAAGTTTTGTTATGATCAGGAAATACTTCATCTTGGATAACACGCATTTCTGCTGAAAGTCTGGGATTTTTAAAGATTGAAACCTAGAACTTAGCACCCAAGCCCAGATAATTCATTATTTGCAAAAGGTCCATTAAGGACTGTGTATATTAACAACAGAACTCCAAAATGTAAGAGAGAAGAGACATGGGCTATGTTAATAACAAAATATATGCAATATTTAGCTTAGTTATTGAGTAAAAAATGGCACAATGTGAAAATAAAGGTCATCAGACTATAGGCAAAATCTAAGCATAAGTATCTCTTTAAAATAGGCTTTGGTACTTTACCTACCTCGTGGGAGTATTTAAAAGAATTTCAAATTAAACTCTATACTTCTGTTTCCAAATATTCAGCAATACTATGATATCTATGACTAGGAAACATACTCTTAGTATGTTGACATACTTGGTTATTATGTTAATAAGATGCTAAACATGCTGAGTAAGAACTTGAGGCTCTATTAAAATAGACTTAATGCATTACCACATTATAAGAAGGAAAAACATACTCACTCTAAGATGAGTTTTGTGTCTGATGCTGCCCAGCTGCTTAAGTTTCTATGCATTGCAGTTGAGGACTATTGCTTAATCATCAGCCAAGGAGAGCTCTTTTGCATTTTATAATAATGACAATGAATTTATTTAAGATATCGTGATGAGATCACTGGACTTCCACACCATCTCAGTTATTCTGAAGTGCTGGAGTTCTGGTTCCAGCTTCTCGGTCATGGAGACACAATGTGTCTCCCAAGTTTTCTTGTCCCTTGCCTATATCTGACAGTGTAAAAAGAAGGCTCCAGAAGAAATAAAGACACGTGTAAAATGGAACTGCTCCCAGGAGTGGGCTTGATGGGTGTCAGCAGCTGATAAAGATAGAAAACTACTATGGTGCTGTGGGATCGACGATGGATGTGATGGCTACAGCCATCTCTTTGAAACAGAGCCAAACAGGCTTTCAGAGGCTCTGTAAGGTTTTCCTAATGCCGAAAATTCACTGAAAATTCCCTCAACCTCTTTTCCTACAAGGAAATCAGACTATACCCTAGAATTTCCCCCTCATCTGTAAGAAAACATCCCATGGGAATAGATGCAGGTCACTATCAATGCAGAGCTGCCAGTTTTAAGCGGGTGCTCAGCACTGCCCCACAATCTTACTGTTTTTTTCCCCTTTAATTCACTCTTATTTTCTACAGTGCCTTTTCCTACTTCTCTTCTTGCTTTAGTCCTATATCCTCCTGTCTCAAAGCAGATTATCTGAACTCCTACTCCACAAAAAGTAAAAATCATCAGATTAGATATCCTGTAGTCAAATATACAATCAATCCTTTACTTCTTCCTTTTTGTTTCAATATAAGGTATTTTCCTCCTCTTAGACCATCATTCTACAATGGTTCTCTCCTGTCTTCTCAAGGAATTCTTATTTTGATTATCCCATATGTCTTTCATATATTAATTTATTTCTCTTCTCAATCTCTTTCTCACACACACATTCTCTCTCTCCCTCTCCCCCAGTTCCTTTCTCATTTTTAAAATAAGCAAATGAATCCCAACCAAAACCTTCCTCAACTGCACAGCTCACACCAGCTATAGGTTTTCGCATTTTCACAGCAAAGCTTCTTGAAAAGAGTTATCTACAGTCACTGTCTCCATTTTCTTACCTTCCAATTTCTGCCCAACATATCCCAATCAAGTATTACACACTGCTCCACTGAAACCATTTTCACCAAAGTCATTAATAACCTCCTTGCCATTGAGGCCAACAGACATTTTTTCCTGTACTCATCCTCCTTGACTCCCTTCTTTTCAAAACTCTCTACCTTAGCTTCTAGCACATTCCTTCGCCCTGAGATTTGTAGGTCGACTGGGATTTGTTTTCCATCAGCTTTTTTTTTTTCTCAGTTTTCTTTGCTGGCTCCTCTTACTCTTAACTAGCTTTTAAAAGTTGGAGATTCTCAGGGTTCTCTCCAACACCTTTTCCTGCCTCTATACTCTCTTACTTCAAGACCATATCCATAACTGTACTTATGTCCTATTATGTCCTACATACATTTGGTTCCTAATCTTTATAACTAGCCACAGCACTCTCCTGAGCTCCAGACCACACATCCAACTGCCTACCAGACACCACTGTATGCATAATGTATGTAAAATTTATTTTTTCTCTTCCCCTGCCTCCTAAATTTGCTCCTGAGGCCCGCAGTGTCCTCTCTCTCAATATACAGCCTCCTCTCCTATCTTTGTTCATGGCAGATAACTAGAAGATGGTGGTGACCCTTGCCTTTCCTTCACACCTGAAATATACTGCCTTCCAAGTACCATCTCCAAAGTACATCTCTTGAAGACTCCAATTTCTCTCCAGTCTCCTTGCTACTGCTTTCATGTCTAAGCCAGAGATTGACATTTAGACTCCCCAAAATAGTCTCTGTTTTGGTTTCCTAATACTCCTCTGGTGCCCTCTCCATTCTACCCTTACCATGGAGTCAGTGATTACCTAAAAACACCCTGATCTGATTTCATCACGCCCCTCTGAAAACCTCCACTGGCTTCACATTGCCCTTAGAATAAATTTTTTTTTTAACCTGGCTGACAAGGCCCTCTACATTCTGACTCTCCTCTGGCACTTTCCACCTCATACAGTACATGTTCAAATCACACTGGACTACCTTCAGTTTTCAAAGAAGCCACCATCCCTTTTGCCACTGGATCTTTAAATGCTCTGTTACCTCTATTTAGTGTATACTCTGTTACACTCTTTCACAGAATACTCATTCTCCTTACCTTTTAGTTCCCTATTATAGACATAGGTATAGGTATAAGTTTAGAGATATAGCAGTTAATCTTTTCATATATTCCTAGAGCACTCTCTACCCCCCAAAATGTTATGAACATCTCACTTAAAGTATTTGCATAATGTCTGTATTCTTTTTGAGAATCTGTGCACGTGAAGGCAAAGGCTATGTCATCCCTTTTCACAACTATGTTCCCAGCATCTGACATAGTACTTGGGATAGAGTGGCTCCTTCAAGGTATTTGCTGAATAAAACAGTTTCCTATATGGTTCACTCCTTCATTTTGGAAACTACTAGGTGAAAGTCACTACACTCATTGTGAGGAAAATAAGCAACCTAAATTTTAGCACCTAAGTTTTAGAAAGGTATTTTGTAATACTAATAAAATAATAACACAAGACAGAGCAATATTTTTGAAGCACAAATTCAGAGCAGCTAAAAACAACTCCCAGCTGGAGGGTTTCAAGAAAAGTTTAAAGGATATCCTGGCCTTTGTAGTATTTGAAGTATTGAGACAGGGACCTTGGGCTCTGAATAAATAGATGTCCATGTGAATGAATCATATGTGCCAAAGTTTCAAGGTGAGAAAATACAAGATATGTTTAGGGAAGAGTGACCAGGTAATTGATTTTAGTGCAGGATATGTGTAAAAGCAGGGAAAATGGTGTGGTAAGTCAGAAGCTGACCGTGATGTGATTTGCCAATTTAAGAAACTAACCATAGTCTCAGGCAAAGGAGAGATTAAAGGAACTGTTTAGAAAGAAGTGATAATCAGAACTGTAGTTTAGAAAGATCATCCTGACACCAGTAAATGGCTGCAGGGGATGCAGGAAGACCTCTTAGATCTAGAAAAGAAGAAATTTGGGGAGTCTGATTTTAAGAATAGCTGTAGGAGTGATGGATTCAGGAAGCCTTTGGGGAAGGAATTTTACAGAGCGGCAACTGATTTCACCTTCAATACATATTTTTTACCCTCAATTAAGATTTAGAAAATTTTCATTTTAGATTAAAATTTTACCTGCTCAAAATAAATACAATGATGTAGTTGTTTTTTAAGGAAATCTTGCTGGTACTTAATAAACTCAGATAATGAATAACTGACTTGAAGGCAAAGATTCAGATGAAATTTCAGGAGAAAATTATAAGTGACATCTTTAAAACCCCAGAGTCAAGATAGAAACAGGCTGCCTCTCTGAGGAGTATATTTAGCCCCTCTAAAATATGCAGTGACCTCTATAGAATTCCTAAGAGGAGAGGCTTAATTTATTTTAAGCCAACGTCTTCTGGCCTCTAAGTATAATGTCAGAGCTCATCAGCTCCTCAAGAATTTTTGCAGTTATGGTAAAATAACCACAGTCACAGCTAAACCAGTACAGAAAGAGTGTAAAAAAATCACTAGACTTCACTAGACTGTTAGAGGAAGCATTAAAGGAAGGGATGCCAGTTCCACTAAGAGCTAATCGACTCATTGGACGTAGCTGTACTTCTCCAGGATATCAAATATTATCTGACTACAGATAAATTAATCACAGTAACTACAATAAAAGATGTTTTGATCCATCTTTCATGCTGGCTCTCATTTATCAAGGCAAAAGTGAAATTTATTCACTCAGCAATGATTTAACACAGCCAGATTAGGCACTGTGTTGGGCCCTGAAAGTGGGCAACAAAAAATAAAGCCTGGTCTTTTGTATCTTTAAGGATATAATTTCGGATGGGAGGTAGAGGACTTGAACTCATGGAATGAAGGAAAGGGAGATAACTAAGCAGACTTGGGGAAAGAAACTTGTAAACAAATGAGTAAAATAAAATTTATAAGAACTATGATAGAAATACAGTGTACAAAGTGAAATTGGTGAGAAAAATTGATTCTATGTGTGGAGGTCAGATTTAATAAAAATAATACAAGAATGTGATATTTTAAGAAATAAAAAAATAATTTTGTCTTCTCTGAAAGAATAAGGTAGGGCTGGATGATCTCTAAGATTACCTCTAGCTTAAAAATTCTGTGATATTCTAACATGTATGTTCATTAAGTGTCTGGGTTTAACCTGAAGGAAGCCTCTGAGTAGAGGGGGAGGGAGTAGAATTGTTGCCGTATAATGCACCATGCTTCTTAATTTTTCCATTTACTATGTAGTTTCTGAGTCAATTATTGGATTTTTGAGGCTTTTTGTAAAGGACTTATAATTTATAAGAATTGATTGCCAACTACTCTGAGAGCCTTTTATAATAACTACTCTGGGGAGCAAAAAAGTTTTTTATTCCATGTTCCTTCATAATGTTTCCCAACAGATTTCATATTTCAGAAAGACTATGCATGTAGCAAATAGTAAATACCTGAGTTTTTTTAAAAAACAGTTTAAGAATATTGTCCCTACCTCAATTAAACCTCTAGTATTTGCCTTGAAGCATTGTGATAGCAGCAATCAAAAACAATGTGACTTTTGGTAATCATTCTCATTACCCTAATCTCTCAAAATTTCTAAATAATACAGAGGGAAATTTAATATTTAATACTAAGTAATTTAAAAATAAAATTAATACTCCTACTGATATCTGGAAGTTTGGCCTGCATAATTATTCAAAAGTGAAGAATTATATTATTTGTATAAAATATTTGCATTTTTCCTTTATTATAGGCCCATATAATTTATTGACCATTATGACATACATGATTACATAACTAATTTGTTCCTCCACATGTTAGTCAGCCTTAATTAATAGCTTTTTAAGCTAATATAATTTTTATCTCAGTCTTTGGATACTAACAGAAAAAAATAATGAAATCTTTTATTAGGTCAAAAAAAAACTAAGACAATTTTCCTGAGAAACTGAAATTTAATAATTAAAGTGCTGATTTAGGTTTTAAAAAATCAGGGCCCAATTGTGTTTATTTCATTGGGAACCACAATCAAATCCTATAGCTCTTTTGTATTTCTCTATTGAGAGCAATGATAATAAATTACAGCTTCCTTTAAGTCATACTTAACAGTGAAGTTAATTAAGAGAAATGAGATGCATAAAACAGAGACCATGTTTTCTACTTTTTATTTTAAGTCATAGTTCTTCAGTCCATGAGATCTGCCCCCAAGACATCAGATGGCAGCTGGCTTCCAATCATTGTTTAGTTTCTTGGTCCAGAACCAATTGCCCTGATCTATACACTATGTTCCAACCAGTTTCTGACCTTCCTGTTACCGATGAAGTTTGTCTTTCTTCCATTCATAATCTAATTTTGCCTTTCTGCCTTGTATTTTACCCTGCTTTCCCAGGTATGACCTTGGCCATTGCCTCTTGAGAGATGGATTTGTCTTTGTTGCCTGTCTTTCCCTGAGTAATTCATTTAGCCCAACCTCCTGCGGGTGGCGCTCCTGCCTGAGTCTCACCAGCCGGAAAGCAGCTCTTTCTGTGCTGCCATTGGTGCCCTGCAGGAACAGTTTTACACAGAGGTGAACCTCATAATGCAGTGTGGTTCGGGAACATCAGGCCTGCCAGCCAAAAAGTCACCTAGCAGCCTACCTGAAATTCCAGCCAAAGATCATTAGTGTTGCTCCTTAAAATAACTTGGCTGTTTTGAATTGGAATCCTTCTAGCCCCTACTCCTACTTTTTTCTATTTAAATAATTATTTTCTTACATGATTTTTGACAAACTCAAGATTTCCTAAGATTTCAACGGTTGTGTAATAGCAGAACAAATAGTGCTTGGTAAGGAAGATTTTTATGTTTTTTTGTAATCTGCTTATCTTCCTTTTATTCTACTTTAGTATTTAGAAAGAAAAATTTTTTAAAAAACAATTCACCTCCTCACTAAGGACAAGGGATTGTATACAAGACAAGAGGAGAGTGGCCCAGGAATGATGGTAACCAAAGTGACAGAAACTGTGACCAGAATGAGAAAAATCCAAGCAGACACATAGGGAACAATATCGAGACTGATCCTCATCAGATGATTCTACTTCCTAAAACCTAGGATGCTCTGAGTTTTTGTTTCACTGTGGAGGTTTTTTCATTATAAATGCCTTCTGGAGTAGATTTTAACAGGATGAAGCCTTTCATTGCCTGCAAAAATGTTAATTAGTGAATGGATTATCAAAGATATAAAAATTAATTAAGCTACTTAACAGCACCATTGCACTCCTAGAACAAATGAAGACCTAGCCGTGTTGATTTGGGGAAGAATGAGGTGAATCAAATGAGAGGACCCAATCCAGTGAGGTGACCTGTTGTGGTCAGGGATTAAGAGCAGCCAGTGACACACATGATGTGATCTGGGCGCCGTGACGAAATCACCAGCATGACTCAGAGATGCACGCAGAGGGGCAGAGCAGACTAAAGGGAGATCTTCTCCAGCTTTACCGTTTGCCTAGGGTTTACAGTTAAATTGTTCTGAAAATGTGCCTTGCAGAAGAGAGGACAGCCATGGAAACACACACACACAGGGGGATGGCTCCTAGTTAATATCTACCTCCAGGCCAGCCCCAGTATTTGCATGTCGTGGGGCCCACTCCCCCTCGCATCTCATTCCTGATGCACGGGTGTGTGGACACCCCAGCCTGAAGGTTTAATCCAGGCGCAAGCCTGGCCTCAGGCAGGACCCACACACCTGCAGTGAAGAGGCCCTGTTAACAGAGAATTCTGGAATCCTGCGCACCTAAAGCCTAGTCTGAAAGGAATGGATCCGTGCTCAGGTAGTCCTATTATTTTGGCCACTTAACTCCTCAAATTGGGAAGGGTAGGGTGAGAAAAGGAGGATGCACTTAAAAATACAGGCACAAGCCTCCTTTACCTCTTCCCCCTACCGCCGGCCACGAGGAAGGCAGTCGTCTGTGAGCAGGGCTGAAGCACCAAATGGCAACCTTTGAAATGGCCCATGTCTGTCATGTGACTGACACTAAGAACGTTTGCCAGCCACTACTAGACTACAACCACATTGTTCCTCATGCTCATTTGGTCATCTTTTTCTTCAAAAGGAGAAGAAAAATAAAGAGCAGATGGACTAGAATCCCACATTCTTTCAAGAATAACAAAATGTCATGTAATCTCATCTCTATTCAGACTGAAAGAAATGTCCAACCATTTTAGAATTGTGACACGATACCATAAGTTGCTCAATGTCATATTTATACTGGTGACCTTAATGTAGTAGTATATACAAGTGTCATTTGAAGTCTTTCGATTTGGTTTAAGACACATATGAAATTCTATTACCATTTGGAAAAATAAGGAACATCCAGTAAATAAGAAAGCATTGTGTTAAGTGTGCAAATTGTGGGTAAAATTTTGATTTCTTCAGAGGGTCAAATGTGCTAACCTCTCTTCTTTGGATCATAGAAGAATACAGCTTAAAGATCATGTTTCAATATATATATAAGGAAACTGAAATCCAATGAGTTTCAGCATCTAGACAGTACTTTGCACATAGTATGTGCTCATAAATATTTGTTGAATGAATGAAATGTTACCCAAATCCAGAGATACTCACAGAGCAAGTGTTGGGAGCCAGAGGGACTCCTGATTCCTGGTCAGTTGTTTTCCCAGTAGTCATCCTCACATTTTCCCTAGCCATATTCAGCAGTGCATCAAGACATAATCGTAGTACATGAAGGGATGAGGAAGAACAAAAAGAATGCAACTCCCAATCACAGAAATATGTCTTTGTGCACTTCTAGTTAAGGGAACCATAGTGCCAGTTGTTTTAAGGGGTAAAACAAAATATCCCTGCCTGATGCTGCCGGACGCAAGACGCTGGCAAAAAGGAAGCCATTCTAACCCTCTGCTCAGTTGAGACTAGAATAAGTGTTTCAGCTTCTTTAGCCCACATGCACACACACAAAGATCAAGTATTTGAAGTATACCTAAAACTCTTTTTTTCTGAAGAATTATTGAACAAAAATCTGGCCTAATATAGCGTCCTAGGTACCTCAGCAAATGGCCTGGGCGAATTTTATTTTATAGTATCAAATATTATATCTAAATATAGTAGTTATTTGAGACAGAGAACTGGATTCATTGAGTCTTTTATCAACAGTCTATTGTTTTTTAAAATAATACAAGTGCAGATCTGCTAAAAGCATGGACTCATTCCCTACTGAAGCGGTGTTCCAAATGTAATTCCATCTGCCTGATATTTTGACATTTTAGGTCTGGAAAAGCACAGGGTGAAAGATGGCAAGGAGCAGGGAAATTTTAGTTCAGAAGTGCAACAGCTCACGTAGAATAGAGCTTTAGGAAAGAAGAATCCAAAGGCACTGTGACTAATACATTTTTCAGATTTATTAAGTGGGAAAACTCAGAGGCAAGAGAGACAAGAGGCAAACAGAATTGGCTCCCACACCAGCTCTTCAGGATTCTGATGCAGTGCCCTAAGATTATTTTCATAGCTGGGTAAGAATAAGTTATAAATGTATAACTCATAGGCAAGAAAATGCTTTCTGAAAATAGTATTTTGTACTAAGATATCAACAACCAAAGAAAGTACATAAAGGTTACGGCCAACTGTTACTCTGGATAGGGTGCACCTGTTTAAAAAAGAAAAAAGTCTAAAGAATTTGTTCTCCTATTTCATATCCCTTGACCTTTTCAACCATTAGCTTCACAATGCTAATAAGTGACAAACCAAAGTTTAAATGAATCTGATTTTGGAAGTATATTGGATGTTTATACATCCAGACCAAATAAAGTTCTCTTCAGCAACATTCTAAAATGTTTGCATAGGTGTAACTGGAAGGCCCGTGTTGAAACGACTGGATAGTTAATATTAAAAGTGTAATTGTTGCTTCAGAAATAATACTTTTAGATAACATCTTTATTGAAGTGTAATTCACATACCATATAATTCACAAATTGAATGTGTAACTTAGTGGTTTTTAGTACATTCATAGACTTGTGCAACCAATCAACAACATCAGTTTTAGAGCATTTTGTCATTCCCAATAGAAATTGTGTACCCACCTACCCAAACTCCTCCCAATCTTAGACAACTACTAATTAACTTTCTACCTCTGGAGATTCCCCTATTCTGAGCATTTCATGTAAATGGAATCTCATAATATGTGGTATTTTGTGACTGCTTTCTCTTAGCATATTTTATGGTTCATTTATGTTATAGCATGTATCATATTCCATGCATATCACATATCATGTATGCATTATATGTGAGGTATAATATTCCATTACATGGGTATACCACACTTTGTTCATTTATTAGTTGATGGACATTTGGGTTGTTTCCACCTTTTGGCTATTATGAATAATGGTACTGTGAAAACTGATATACATGTCTTTGTATGTATATGTTTTCATTTCTCCTGAATATACACCTAGGAGTGGAATTCTTGAGTCAGATGGTAACACCACAGTTAACTTTTTGAAGAATTGCCGCACTGCTTTCCAAAGTGGCTGTACCATTTTACATTTCCACCAGCAGTGTATGAGGATTCTAATTTCTTCATGTCCTTGTCAACACTGGTTATTATCAGACTTTTTGATTATAGCCAACCTAGTCAAAGTAAAATAGTATCTCATTATGGTTGACCATGTTTCCATGAGGCTCTTGACCATTTGTATGTCTTTTTTGGAGAAATGTCCTTTCATAGCCTTTGCCCATGTTTTAACTGGGTTGTCATTTTAGTATTAAGTTATAGGTATCCTTTCTATATTCTAGATAGAGTTCCCTTAGAAGATATATGATTTTCCAATAATTTCTCTCATTCTGAGAGTTGTCTTTCACTCTTGATAGTGTCCCTTGAAGCACAAAAGTTTTTAATTTTGATAAAGTTTATTTAATCTTTTTCCTTTGTTCCTCCTGTTTTTGGTAATGTATCTAAGAAACGCTTGCCAAATCTAAAGTCATAAAGATATATCCCTTTGTTTTCTTCTAATAGTTTTATTCTTTTAGCCTTCATATTTAAGTCTTTATTACATTGCAAGTTAACTTTTACATGCAATATTGAGGTAGTATTCCAACTTCATTCTTTTCAAGTTGGTTATCCAGTTGTTATATTGCCATTTTTCACAAAGACTCTTCTTTTCTCATTGAATGGTCATGGCACCCTTTTTTGGTAATACATGGGTTTCTTTCTGGACTTTCAATTCTATTCTGTGGATCTATATGTCTGTCGCTATGCCAATATAATGCTCTCTTGATTACTGTTGCTTTGTAGTAAGTCTGAAATTAGGAAGTGTAGTCTTCTAACTTTTTTCTTCTTTTTCAAATTACCTCTGGCTATTTTGCATACTTTGAGTTTCTATATGCATTTTAGGATCAGCATGTCACTTTCTATATATGTGTTCCCCATATTACAAAACATAAATACTTACCACTTATGGCTACTTTTCCCCTCTACATAGAAAAGTATTCTGGCAATCACTTTGCAAACAAAACAGAAAACAAAACAAAAACTACCAACATCTGGCACAAACATAGCGAAGCAGTAAAAATTACTCAAGAATTATACAGCTGATTCTGGGAACCTGGGGGCCTCTCAACATGTTTCTCTGTCTCTGTAAAAGCCATCTGTCATCCACTTATGTCTGTCTGTGTTAGAATTATGTTCCTAAAGCACTCATTAAGAAGCTCAGCTGATAGGTTAGTGGCTTACCAGAGGGGACTGAGTTCAGGGGCAACCTCCATACCCCAGGATGTGGCCTCCAGAACCAAGGGATATTACAAGGAGAGTGGCCATGACATTTACCTGAGAAAAAGGAGTTTTATCTGGAAATTAAGAGAGAGACACACAGAGATAGAAAGACAGTGAGATGCTGCACGGCAGAGTTGATAGCCTAAGTTATCATTAATTCATAATGAAGCCAACCACAAGAATGCTTACTTACAAGTGACTTACCTGAACATGCCCCCATAAACTGTATTTAAATGCTGTTGATTTTAATCTTGATGAAAATGAAAATAGTGAAGCATCCTTATTAGTAAAGAGATAGAAAAACCAATCTAGAATTGACTCCAGAGCTTTAGCATTAACTAGAGTGATGTGAATTTAATCTTGATCTGAATTTTAATCTTGAATCTTCCCTTGTGACTATGTCATATTGGGTAAGTATCAAAATCTCTCTTAAGGCTGTTTTCTTATTTGTAAGCACAAAGTAATAGAAGTACTTATCTTTTAGGGCATTTTAAAGGATGAAATGAGAAAATACACATAGAAAAATTTAGCACAGTGCTTGGCACATAGTAAGTTCAAAAATGGACCTGAATTCTGTATCTGTTCTTAGCCTACTTATCTGAAAATCTTAACTAATAATTTATGTCTTACACTTACATTTAATTGTCATTGAAAGTTAATAAGAATATACCATGATTTATAGTATATTTTATATGTAATACATATAACAATATTATTATATATGCTATATATAAAGCATATATATTATATATAAAGCATACATATGCTATATATATTTATATATGCTATAATACATATATACATATATGGAGAGAGAAGTATATATATATATATATATATATATATATATATGTATATACATACATTTTTCCAACTTTTCTACCTTAGCATTCAGTTTATTACCTCCTTTAATTCCAGGAAGGGAGTACTCCTTGGATTGAAGACTAACAGATAACAAACCTACATTAATTATTAATGCCCACATTAATTCAAAAGTCTTGGCTGTGTCTTTTTCAGAGGCACTAGGCACATAGTAGATGAGAAATGACAAGGCCATGTCATCTATGTACCACCTAGAGATCCTAACATAGTATGTAGGAAATAGTATGAGCTCAAAAAGTGAACAAAAATGACATCCCATACATGATTAAAGATAGGGGAAGATGATAAAATAAATTAAAAAACTGAATAATAAGGAAAATGTGCCATTGGATATGCTATAAACCAATATAAAAATATTTTACTCCTTTTTGATACATTTCATTGATATTTATATATTGTACTTTTACATACACAATTTATAAACAAAGATAAAATTTGGACTGTGGATATAAATAAGTTTTAATTAATAAGGTTGATTTTAAAAGGTATGAAGACTTGGGGTGAGGGGAATATTTCTCATTCATCTATCTATATACATCTATCTACCTATTGACCCAACAATCATTTTCTTTTAGTTTGAAATTTCTATTTATATCCAGTTGTGATGGAAAAGAGGAAAACAGAAGGTATGAGGAGTATCAGTGGACATAAAATAGATTAAGAGAAGTCTCTTAGGCATAGAATTCCGCAAGGGTCATAGATACCACACAAATTATATTAAAGTATCTCTACTTGTCAAACTCTTAATATGTATTTGAAATATTTCATAACTCACAGTGGGAGAACTTATCTTGATATATAATTTGCATCTCTCTTGCTGAAATACAATAATCACCTTCTTATAAGTCCTCAAAAGATTTGTAGGAGTTTTGGTATGTTATTTTTGGCTTGCCTACTTGTTTTCAAAAAGGACTGTAGCTGCCTTTGCTTGTAGATGAACCCAATACCCTAATTCACCTACTTAGAATCTTTTTTGTTACTAATTTTCTGTCATAGATTGTCCCCTGCATAGGTGGTCTTCCTTTATAAACATTAAATAGCAATATATATGTAATACATGTTATGTATATGTATAACATACAATAAATATACATGAAGTGGAAATTGAAAAAGAGAAAAACATTTCACAATGTTTTAAATACTTAAAATAATCTTTATTTTAGTTGAAAGCAATATGTTGATTTTGCTATTTTTAAAAAACTTGGTTTAACCCTTTCTGGTACAGCAATTCAAAGCTATGGGCCTAAATTCAGTATGTTTCAATATATGATTTGAGTTGCTGCTATAACTGAAAAATATTCTTCACAAGCTACATAAACCCAAATGGGAGAGGTGCAACATAGGCTTGGCTTACTGAATGACAATACCATTTTTCAATCCCATCTGCCAATTATGTAAAGGATTTTTTGAAATCCAGCAAATATATCTTTGTCTTCCCTGATAGTTATTCTTCCACGCTTTTTAGAAAGTACGGCACATCTTTAACTACAGGAGATTTTGTTTCCTCCAGGGCAGTACTTCCCAGTGTCCCCTCTAGTCCTGGCCCACGTGACTGCCTCTAAGACCATGTTTTAGTTAAACAGGAAGAAATGGTTTTGCTATTGAGGCTGCAAGTGCATGTTTGTGTGTGTGCCCTTGTGCATGCACTCACACATTCACATATATGTGTATTGATACACATGTAAGTGTATCAAGGTTTTTTAAAAGCATGTGAATGAAAAGTTCGTATTGATTGACCTGTGCCTTGACAAAAATAAGTTGACGTGGGACAAGGGGATTGTGGGGTATTATGTTTAGTACACATGGTGTGGGGAATCACCGTGAAATCAGTGTAGCACAGGGAAGGCAAACTGAATTTGTGTCATCTTACTACACTGATGGACAGTGACTGAATTGGGGAATGAGTGGAGATTTGATAATATGGGCAAATGTAGTCACCACATTGTTTTTTCATGTGAAACCTTCATAAGAGTGTATATCAATAATACCTTAATAAAAAAATTAAAAATTAAAAAAAATAAAATACATCTTTTCTAAAAAAAAAAGTTGACATGAAACTCTCAAATAAGCATTTGTGATTTAATAATACTTGGAGATATGGTAGAGGAAGAGGGAAGGTAGGAGGGAAGGAGAAATAGAAAAAGAGATCATTCATGCTACCTTCTGAGGAACATCTACAACATTAAAATGTAAGAAGGGGTACAAGAGCAATAAAAATGAGGCCATGTCTGTCTCCTTCCTGAGTACTCCACTTAGAATCTGATCCTTGTTTGGCTTCCAGATCCAGCAGTTAAAACCAACCATGATGAATGGACCATAATAATTGTGTGATACGCTTCATATGGTACCTCTCAGAATAGCATAGTACGTGGAGCATCATTTGTGAACTTCATTTATGAGAGGAAAGGAATGTGCTGTAGCCAAGCCCTTCTCAGTCTTAGCTTCTGTGTTGGCTTCATAATAAAAAAGAATCATGAAATCAAATGTAAGCACATCTAACAGTAGTCGGAAAAAAAAAAGACAGCTAGAGAAGCTTCTTACTTTCCACCGCCAGTTCCATTTCTTTCTTTGGTGATTTGACTTTTTGAAGAGGTAAAGTAAACATTCCTAGTGAACAGTGTGAGCATAATTCTGGCAATTTCTGCATTTCCCTTAGAGCATCAATCTTATTTATTGAAAAGTGAAAGGTTAATTTTAATAAATGAAAAAGCCAAAGGAATAAGACTCTAGGATTGAGATCAGTGATGCATTGGACTATGTAGCCTCTTAATATGTAAACATACAGATGTCACTTTGCAAGACACAAAAGAAACTGAATACAGTTTTTATTTTAGAGCTGAAAGGAAACTTATTTGATACTACAGATAAGGAAACAGAGGCAGAGCATTTAGTTTGTTTGACCTAATTGTATAGCTTGTTAATGGGGCAAGGCAGGCACTCCAATGCAGATTTTTCTCATTCTGAGACCAAAGTTCTTTCCATGAAAGAACTAGCTAACTAGCTACTTTCTCCTCCCACAGAAGATGGTTGCAAAGGGGGAAGTGGCATCAGTTTCAGGGTGTACAATGCTCCTCGAGTGTGGGCGCAGCAGCCCTGCAAAGGCTGCTAACAGGTCGGCACAAGGACAATAGCAGTTGCCCTGGAATGTGGGTCTCCTAATGATGTCAGGAGCTTAGAGAACAGCTACGTGGTATCTGTTATTATCCAGTACTTAATTACATTGTGCTTTAAGGAAACTAAATTGTGCTTTAAAGGAATATCACTAACCTCTCCTGCAGTATTCTGATTTTTTTCAATGTTCCAAACTTCAAGTCTCAACAACAGTGACTCTCAACACAGGCCACCACATTAGACTCATCTGAAGCAATCTTAAAAATACGGAAGCCTGGGGCCCCACCTTGGGACAGTGAAATTAGAACTGCGAGGGGGTAGCTCAGAGTAGGGGATTTTTTGATGGTGGTGGAGGTGGTTTTTTTGTGTTGGTAAAACTGCCTTGGAATGGTACTTTTTGTAAAGTACCCCCAAGTGATTATAAAGTGTAGCCAAAGTTGAAAAGCACCCTGGAACTCTCTCCTGCCCTATGGCTCAGGTCTACCCTTTTTGTTCCTTTCTTTAGAAAAATTGCTCTAGGATAGTGTTCTCAAACTTTCCTATTCATCGGAATTCCCTGGAGGGCTTGCTACAAACTCATTTCTCGGCCCCAGGCACAGGGTTTCTGATTCAGCAAGTCTGTGCTGACTTGAGACTTTGCATTTCTGCAAGATCCTCTTGCTGCTCAACCAGGGGTCACATTCGAGAGCCGCTCTGAGTACGGATAAAAGCCCTCCAGGTTCCTTCTTCCATAATGATCTTTTACCATAGAAGGCAAAATTCTTGGACAATAACTCCCCAGGGTCCCTGACTACTTCCCTTCTGGTCAGTGCTAACCTCCAGCAAATGTCCTTGCCTCTCAGCAGTGCTAGTAAGCTTGTAGCAGTTATAGCAGCTAGACTTGGTCATTTGCATTTAGTTTTTAAAGAACAGTTCTCTTTTCCTCAAAACATTTCAAATACATTTGGACAGAATAACTTTCTAAAGAAATTACTGCGGAACTGTGGTTACAGTACAGGGTCTCTGGCACATGCTCTGTAGACATAAAGCACAATGTAATTAAATTTTGCTTTTCCACACAGTAAAAATAAAGAGGTAGAAACTTCCCTGGTTTTCCTCCTTCTGAGTGCATTAATTCAAGGAAACTGCTGCTGATAAATGGTAACTGATGCCCAAAATCTGGGGAATGCCAGGATAAACTTATATCAGGAAAACTGATGATCATTTAAAATTTAGAATGAAAAAGGAACAGCATTTACTGAATGCCTACTGTGGGTCAGAGCATTACACATTTTTAATTTACAAGATGACAGTATGTATTTAGCAAACCCTCCAGGTGATTCTTATGCAGACTAATATTTGATAACCATTATTCTAAGGAAATAAATATTTGAGTGTTGGTGTTTTGGAGGAAAACAACACTGGGGTTTTAACAGGTCTGGATGAGGTCTCCCCTGAAAGAGAAATACCTGGTGAGAGAAACCAGGTAGCTGGGAACTGGGGAGAATAATCCTGTGGAGTGGAACAATGTGTGGAGAAATGGAGCTGTCATCTGCTTCAGGCAAGCTTCATATATGCCCTAGTGCCCTACTGCAGGGTGTTCAGGCAGGATGTGCTAGGGCAGCCTTCTGGAGAGGTAGAATGGTTGTTGTAGACATAGCCTGACGCCGTGATTCTGAGGAGCCCTTCTCATGCCAGGGATTCCACCATGCTGAATGCTTGCAGGACTGCCTCAGATATATGCTGAAAATAGAAATTAATTTACAGGTTGAGTTAAGACAGAAATCCAGTTGTGGCAGGCGGGGGACCAAGAAGGGGATGGAACAGAGTGCTGCCTGAGTCAGACAGATTCAGAGTTAATTCTGATAGTCACTTCCTAGATGGTGAGCTCAGGTAAATTACTTAATTTCTCTTGTCCTTATCTATAAAAGGGGCTAATCATACCTACCTCAGAGAATTGTTGTGAGGATTAAGAGAGAGAGACATGCTTGGCTCCCAGTAGGAGCTCAGTTGTCCAGAGGCAGCTGGCAGGCTCAGCTCTCCCTCCGGTATAATGGAAGTAGTCCTATCTTTTTTCTTAAGTAGAAGCTTTTCTCTATGGGTTTTGCTTTTCATTGTCTGCTTTGTCTTTTGTGAATAGAAATGACCAGAGAGAAAGCCTAAGAGTAGGTGGGAGCTGGTTAGATATTAGCTTGTTCTTTCATCCTGCTCCCCAATCTTTCCAGTCTTTTCCCTCCAGCTCTTGTGTGGGCGGGGGTGCCACCCCAGGCATGTTTATGTACTCCTCCAACACACAGCCAGATCTGCTTGGAGAATCAGTCTTAATTAGTCATTCACCTAGCATAACTCAGCAAATCTGTGTGTTAAGTAAACTATCCTATATAAAACTTAATTTCTCTTATTTCCCATTTCATCTCAAAAAGGTGAAATGGCCAGTTCAGGGTGGAGGAGGCTTAGATCTCATTTTCTCTTCAATCTGCCTATTTTGGATTTGTGAATTTTAAACTTAATCATCCACAGATGAATTCCCCATGCCAGCTACCTGTCAAGAGTAGCAAGAACTCAGCCAGCTACTGCATTAGGTTTTGGTTTAAAGCCACTCTAAATGATTTATTGTTTCTAAATTATTTATGTGGCATTATTCCTTTCTTGTAAAATGCAGAAGTGCTGTCAGAAACAGCACAGCAGCAAGATTATGAATGGTATTACAAGTAAATCAAGGTAATTAGAGGCTTCAAGTTGCAAATACTGACAAGTTCTCTCCACCAGCCACCACTTCACTGAAGATAATAAAATTTGCATGATTTCCTGACATTATACTCACCACATATTTTTGCTGCACTCTCACTGTAATTCCTTAGAGCATGATCTCACACTCATGGCAAACAGAACTCTCACTGAACCCAACCGTGACTATTGCAGATGCTTAGAAATGAAGAGGATGGAATTAAGGGAAGAGTTCCCTACATAGCTTTAGGGATCTGTGATGTATCAACTGAATTTTGACAGCTAAGAAAAAGGGAAATATTCTCAGCTACTCCTAACCTACAATCACATTAAATCATAATGAGTCTAAGGTATCTCAAAAACAGGATTTGTGTCCTGGATTTGTAATGATTGATTCCTACAATTTGTTTTCTGGTACCATGACCTGAAAAAAAAAGTCAAAGGTGATTTTAATCCTTGATATGAAAGCACATCTAGGCACAACTCTAGGACTATGGAAAGAAAAATTCTGTATTACTCCTCAAAGATCAGAATAGACAAGTAAAAAGGTTTCAGCACACTAAAAGATCAGTGGGTACTTGTAGAAGCAGAGGGTAACTAAGGCAAGTCAGTTTAATATCTGTAATCCACATCCAACCTCTCATTTTGTCAAGTTACTCCAAACTGCTTGGTGCATCTCTCATATATAGCAGCACACGCACTCATACACTCTCCATGTGCAGACTCAGAGAACCACATTTACATCTGACCATTTGCTCTTCTTTTCTAAACCCTAGAGCACTCCATAGCTGTCTCAACAGAGAAGGAAAAGTTTAGGCTTTGAACTATGTAATATATAACAGTTTCAAGGATGAACATCCTTATACACTAAAACTTGGAAGACAAGGAAAAAAAGAAGCCCAACTTGATTCTTCCTTTGCCATGTGATCATCATGTATTATTTATATAATCTCTCATCCTCAATTCTGTCAATCTGAACAGGGAAATTACTCATTCACCTGTAGTGGTTGTGAGAGCTAAAGAGATAAGGTGCAAGCTGTGAGCACAGTACTGACCTATAAGAAGAAACAGTAGATTATGAATGAAAAGATAGAACTAATTATCCAGAAATGTCCTATCCTATTGCATAGGTCTCTTAGTTAATCCACATAGAATGGAAAGCCTTACCTTGGAAAGTCAGTGTTTGAATTAAGAGAAAACTAGGAGACAGCAAGAAAAGGAGGCTAATTTTCTAGAAGTTAGTAACACTCTATCAGACCTGAAAAGGAGAATTTTAGGAATGAATCTTCTCTTTCCACACTATAGAGAACAGCTTGTGGCAGACCAACAAAAACAATGTAGTTGAGACTGTCAGATCTTAGGCACTGGAAGTTATTGCTCCAAATCACAGTACTCCTAAACCCAAAGGTGTCTGCTGATGAGTCCTCAAAGTAAAGAAATTCATGGAGGATTCCCATATTTTAGGCTGGCTCTGGTCAAAGTTCTAACCATACTTACCATATCTACCCTCTCTTGAACTGGTGTAATGCAGGTATCTCCTTCCTTTGTATGAATATGCGAGGGGGAGCCGCTTTTGTAATGGTAAGGTATATGAACTTGTAGTAACACATGTGCGATCTTTAGAAAAGTAGAAGAAAAGTCCATTGTAAATAGTTGGTGTTAATTACCCTAAAAGATTACATCAAACTCTGCGGTAGGTTTACTCATCTTTAATTATATCCATTTTTAGACTAGTAGTAACTTATGAGATTTCTGGAATGTGTTTAGTAATCCACTGAGGAGACTGACTCAGTCAGTCCTAGAATAAAGACATTCACTGTGTCCAATTGCCTTGACTGTTGTCTTCTATCCTTTGTTACACACACTTAAACATGAATAAGGAAAGCATCAGAAATGCATAGTTCAATTAGCAAATAGCAAGCATGAAGCTATTATGTAGATGACATATTTTATGTTGAATCACAAGTGGTCATAACTTCTGCTAAGAATAGCGTGTCATTTTTCTTAAAGTGCCCTTTCCTTTGCCCCCTGCTGTACTTTGAAAAAACAGATCATCTTTTGTAGAATTTAGCAGTTTGCTCATTTTGTTGTTATCATGAACAATAGTATTCTCATTTCTCCCACTCAAGATATGTGGAAAACTAATCTTATCAACCCGCTCACAGACAACATCACAAGCTCTCTGAACGAGTCCTCACTGTAGATATATGGCTTATCATTGAAATATTTAAGCCCATCTTAAGGTCAGTTCTTATGAGGGCTGTCATGTATGGTTTTCATGAGATTTTGAACAAGTGGCTTAAATTATAATTAGCTAGTCAATCAACATGTTTACAACTAGTGAGTTTTATGTGTTTTTTAAAAGCTTAGATTTTGATAGTGCCTTCGAAGCGGTTCACCAGCTTCCTGTATCTAAGTGTATACTTTTATATATTTGCCTTGTTTTTTTTATCATGTTGTATTTATAACTGTTAGAATTTTTCTCTTCTCATTTGGAGATAGTTCACTCTAAGAATAAGAGTCTTAAAAGAGAAATGAGCTTATGTATCAGTAGATAAATGGGAGTTACATTAGGAAGGGTGATCTATTTTGGGAGAGTCAAGTTGAAAATAAGATTTAAATCTAGTAGGAAAGTTTAAAAGTTTTGGTTACCTCTACACTGGAATAATCTCAATCAACTCCTTCTACTCCAGAGTGGTATGATGTTAAAAGACCTTTGAGAGTTGGCCTGTGCCAGCAAAGGAAGTAAAGAAATGTTTGTTAACATTTTTCATTCATTCAGTTAACTGTACTGATTAAACTAACCATGTCTGACTGGCATTACCCCTCTTCCCTCAGTAGTCTGTAACTGTTAAAATGATAATTTTTAAGGGCACCACATTAAAAGATTTCAAGGATTTTGTGGTCTTAGAGAGTTTTTTTTTCTTTCCTGTCTACCTACTAAGGCCTTTATTAATGTGAGCTTACAGAGGTCTCCAGAGTTTTGGTGGAAAACAAAGAGCTCTCTGTGACACTCTTTACACTCTGAACAGAGGATTCAGCCCCAAATGTAGCCAATTTGAAAACTGGGCTGGAGGGAAATCAGCGGAAAACCCCGCTATGATGGTTAATTTTATGTGTCAACTTGACTGGGCTAAGGGATGCCCAGATAACCAATAAAACATTGTTTCAGAGTATGTCTGTAAGCATGTTTCTGGAAGAGAATGGCATTTGAATTGGTAGACCAAGTAAAGAAGCTCACCCTCCCCAGTGTGAATGGGCATCATACACTCTGTTAAGGGCAAAACAAATAGAATAAAAAAGTGGAAGGCAAATTCACTCCTCTGTGTGATCTGTCGCCTCCATCTTCTGCTTGTACACAGCAGATCATCGGCTCTCAGCTTTCAGAGTCCGATGAACCAATTCCTGTAATAAATCTTCTCTTTTAGGCAGACAGATAAATGACAGCTAGATAAATAGCACAGTAAAGAACACATTGTGATATATTCCTAATGCTCCGATCTTTTGCTTCATCTGTAAAATAGAGATAAACTCACTAATTTTTCTAGGTTACTGATTTTTTGTGAGGATTAAAAAAAGTCATTTTTAATATAACCCAACATATACATTTCTAAAAATCACTGCAATATATTGGGAAATTGTACAGTGAAAATCACAGGACCCATAAAATGGGGTTAGAAACATGCCATTCAAAATGTCATCAGTGACACATAAAAGAGGTTAGGAGCCTAATAAAAGTGATAGCACAGTTCACACATGTTAAATGGTTAAGAAATGTATACATACATAACAATGTGGCATGTTACTGCTGAAAAGGTCTTATGTTTTGCTTGTACTTGGTTTCCAGTATCCTCTGTGTAACAGATAAATGAAAGAAAAAATAATAATAATAAATTTTCTAAAAGAGAAAAAGAACAGAGAACAGAAAAAATAGAAAAACAGCTGAGAGGAATGAGGAGAAAATTAAAAGGAAGGAGGGTACTGGGCTGCATGACCAGGGTGGCTGTGGGCAGAGCTGTAGCTTGTGAGTTGTGCAGTGATTTGTACTAGTACTCAGGCTTCCATAACAAAATACTACAGACTGGGTGCTTTCCACAACAGAAATGTATTTTCTTACAGTTCTGGAGGCTGGAAGTACCAGATCAAGGTGCTGGTAGATTCACTCTCTGGTGAGGACTCTTTTCCTGGTTTGTGGAAGATTTCCTTCTCACTGTGTTGTCTTTTTCCTGGGCTTGCATGGGGAGATGGACATGGACAGGGCACTCTGATACCTTGTCCTCTTCTTACAAGGATACAGGTCCTGTCAGATTAGGGCTCCACTCTTATGACCTCATTCAATCTTAATTATCTCCTTCATGGTTCTGTCTCCAAATAGAGACACATTGGGAACTGGGGCTTCAAAATACAAATTTTGGATGGGCAGACATAATTTGTCCATAACATGATTGAAAGTGCATTATCTGAAATCAAGTGGAAATTGTAAAACCGATGAGGACAAGTGTGGCTCATTGACTTCATGAGTTATGTTTAGTTTAGTGTATTCCTATGTAGCTTGGTTCAACTGAAATGTGTGACATTGCTTGTAGATGAAATTGCATTTAAGAGAACACAAAATCAACATCATGCTCAAATTATTCCCTTATATATCAATCATGTTGGAACAAATTAGTGTTTTTAAAAACAAGCATTATAGCAGAACTGACTGTATTCATTCATTCAATCAATAAATATTGAGTGCCTGAGGTGCTGACATTCTTTTGCAGGGAAACAGACTACTTACATTCCCCAGGGGAAACCAGTAAACACAGAAGTATGTAAGATAATTAAGGGGCATGAAAAATAATTTAAAGAAAATAAGATGAGGATGAGATGGAGTAACTTGGGGAAGAGACTTTAAACAGAGCCATCAGGGAAGGCACCTCTGAGGAGAGGGAGCCCAGAGCTGGTGGAGAGCTGGAGGAAAGGCACCCCAGCCCTGGTGGTTAGAGCAGAGTAAGGCTGAAGGAGAGTGAGAGATGGGATCAGAAAGCTGAGGTGGCACCAGACCCATTCTAATGGGCCGGGAAGCTACTGAAGGGTTCTGAGCAAGCAAACGATATGATTTATGTGTTAAAGATTTCACCCTGCCTTCTCTATAAGATCTGCTATTGTGAAAAGAAGGGAGACCAGTTAAGAGGCTATGGAGATAGATCAGGCTAAACAAAGATGAGGGTAGCCTGGACTATCAGAGTAGAGGCAGAGAGAGGCAATAGGATTAGGGATCCATGCTGAGAGTGTAGGCAAAAGCAAGTTACTGGTAGACTGAATGAGGTTTATGAGGGAAAGAGAAGGCAAAAGAATGTCCTAGATGTTTGGCTCAGGTCGCTGAATAAACCGTCATTTTGTTTATCATTCCATATCTGTGGAAATATTGAAGCTGAACTGGTTTGGTAACACGAGTTGAGTTTTGGCCAGGTAGGTTGGAGGTTCTTTATTAGATGTCGCAGTAGCGATGTGGAGTAGGCAGCGGATTGTGTGACCATGTTGCTCTGGGAGAGGTTGAATCTAGAGATTTAAATTTGGAAGTCGTCAGCATGCAGATGGCACTTAAAGCAGAGGTGAGATCACCTTGGGAGTGAGTTTAGAGAGAGAACATAAAAGAGAAAAAAACTGAACCCTGGGTCCTGCACAGTTTAGAGAAGAGTTAGCCAAAGAGAGGAGGAAGGAGCAGCCACTGAGCTAGCAGAAAGACTAGGAGCATGTAGCACTTTGGAAAATAAGCAAAAAATGTGTTCAATGAAAGCAGTGATCAAATTTTAAAAAGACTTTCAGAAATGTTGGTGTCAAGTCCCAAATTGATTTTTATTCCTTGTATAATTTTAAGAAAATATAGCTCATATGCTTTAGTATAATACATACAGATACACAGACTCACAGCTAATATCTTATGTGATGGAGCAAAAGAGTTAATGTCTTAAGATCACACTTTGGATAACTGTTTTAGGGTTTGTACAGCCACTGAAACTTCTGAATTTTGCATTGCTTATGAATATAAATGCCTTTATGCTCATGAGAATGTTGGGATATGTCTATCCCCACAAATATTAAAAGAGATCCTTCTTGGTCCTTTTCTTGCTCCCTTCTGAGTTTTCCTTTGCAGCCCAGGGTACTCCTTGGTGTTTACTGACAACAATAATAACTTGTCCTAGAGAATGGGTTCCCTGCAAACAATCTGTGACTGAGAGTAGCATGTAGCAGGTTTATGGAGAGTGCTCTTGAGAGGTACACCTGTAAGTAGAGCTGCCCAATTTAGCAAATAAAAATACAGGATGCCCATGCAATCTACTAATATAAATATACTAACACTAAAACTGTTAGTTTTTTTTTTTACCCAGAATCCAAATTTAACTGAGAGTATTGTATTTTATCTACATCCTAACCTTGTAAGGAACTGAAGAAGGCATGGCAGGGGTAGAAAGTGATTATAGTGGAGGCCTCAGATGATCCTAGTGGTGCTGTGAAGCTAGTGTGGCCCTCCCTATTTATTCCAAATTGTGGAAAGTGGGCCAAGCTGTTGTATCTCTGCATCAGCCAGTCACTGGCCTCATTGTGCCCCTGGAAGTATATGTAATCTGGAACAGGGCAGTTCCCTAAGGCCAAGGGACACAGCCTTGAGCAACTGCATCTCCAGCATCTGGGGAATGAGTGTCAGGGGAGGGAAGAGGGAATCCGAACTCATCACCACAATATCCAAGGTTTAAATGCCAACACTTTAGAAGATACTCATTTCCTTTTAGGTGGTTTACCTCTATATCCTGAGATATGGTAGCTAAATGTATTCTGAAAACTAAAAGCTCTAAATTAAAACTAAAAAGTGCAAATGTAAAGTGGTAGTAGTAATTATAGTAGTCAAGTCACTAGTAACCAATATTAGTGCCTACTAAGCCCAGCCCCTCCACCATAGCATATATAGGGCTTATTTGTTTAACTGTCCATCTTCTCAGCTAGACTAAACTTCTTTAGAGAAAAAACCATGTCTTATTTATCTCTGTGGACCCAATACTTAGTACTGTGTTAGGCATGAATTAGGTACTCAACGAATGCCTATGAAAAGCAAGCTGGCAGGAAGTAAATAAGCAAGCCGTCCAATTGCAGTTCACAGCACTAGGTCCACCCTCCGTTAGGGAGGAGGGAGCCAAAGTTAGGCCCAATAATCAATGTGAGGCATCATCTGCATTTTTTCTCTTTCTTTCTTCAGTGATACAAACCTGGCTCTAGACTCCCTAGCCTTTGGGTCTTTTTATTAGGCAATTAGAAACTTGACAAAGCCTGAATCATTCAGTCCATTAAATATTCGCTTAGTGTTTTGCTGTTTTGATGCATGATTCCTAATATGTTTTAAAGAATTAAGGAGACATGGACCCCCTTTCTCACTTGGGTCCCTACCTTTTGGAAATTTTGAGTTTCCTTCCTAACCGAAGACAGCATTCTACATTGCCTCAACTATGAAAGCCTGGTAAGAAGTACAAGAAGCTTCTATTTCTTAACCTGCAACCTCACCTCTTATGAATGCTTCCTTCCATTAACCCTTGAGTGAGTCACACTGATGCTTGGTGATAATCCTCTGGTGGACATGCTTCTCCTCCCAGAATGAGTGTTGACATGAACAAGTCTCCAGATCCCCTACAGCCAGACCAGTGATCCCAAATTTTAACCACATTGGATCTTGCCTGCACATCCTGCCTCTGGCTCCACACCCACCTTTCCGCCCACAGCATGAAGCTGTGACCACAGAGGCAGATACTTGCAGGGTGGTCCTCTGAGCACACCCTAGGGGCAGGAGTCATGAAATATTTATTGACTTCAGGCCAACGTTACAGGAACGCTGGCTGAAACCCTGGAAGGGTGTCTCTGAAACACCCAAAGTAGACACAGCAACATTTGCCAACCCCTCACATGTCCTGGGGGAGATTCGTCCGCACTAATCCTAGCAGCTCAAAAAGCCACAGCTGTTCTCAGAAGGGAGTCTGATACCTTTGTTTAAGACCAACAGGAAGAGGTCGTGGTTTTGTTTTATTTTTTTTTCAATGTGCTAAATTGTTCCTGCTTTCTACAAACAGGTAGAAAATGGGCTAAAAAATAACGTGAGATTCAGGGCCACATTCACTTCTTGGTTGTTTAGCCCACACGTGTGTTTCTATTCTGTGGACATCTTTATCTTGGGAAATAATCAGACTCTGGGAAGCACAACTCAGTTTTTCCCATTTCTGAGCCATCCTGAAATTAGATGGTCATTGATTTTCCAATCCCACTGTCAAGTCAGTTTTTATTATTACAAATGGAATTTGAGCCCATATCCCATTTTCCTATGCTCTACTGGGCCCCTAAATATATTTTAATGACCATAAAATAATCTTGCATCTTTGTCAAAAACCAATAGAAAACATGCTATAAACTCCCAAAGAGAATGCCAAAGGAATTTATGAAGTACTTCCAAAGAGTATAACATAACCTAAACTTTATGCTTTTGGGTCTATTGTGGTAAATACTATCCTAACATATTAAATTCCTTGGGCAAGAATAAGTATCATTTACTGAGAACTGGACATAACACTCCAAAGATATGATCCACTGCCATGATAATTTAAGCAAGAACAATGTAAGTTTTCCCCCAAACAGTTGTTATGTTTAGTTCTATTCATAGAACCCCAGCACAATGCCAGTATAAGAGGTTAAATGAACATTGGATGTTTTATTAGAAATATATTACAGATTTCTGCCATAAATTATTAGCAACCAAGAAATCATTATTCTTTTAGTTTGAGTAGGCTCTTTTGGGCCTTGGAGTTTTCTAGACTGAGTTGACTTCACATCTTTAAACATTAAACTCCCTTAACTAGTTGAGAGATCTCACGGTTCATGCTCTGTGCAAGCCCTGTGCTATGGGTCTTTTGTTCATTTGAGCTCTTGCTCTCCAGTCTGTTAAGGCTAAGAATCTCAAGCAACGTGACTTCTAAGGTGAAAACAAAATCTCTCTCAGAGCTGATCCAATTTTATTACCCAGTGGTACAACTAATGTGGCATCGTAAATGAGCACAACTTTCCCTCCAAATAATAATTTACAGGACCCGCAGGCCTCAGAGGGGATTTATAGTAACCATTGTGATGACTGTTACTCTTTCATTGCTTAAAATGGAAAACATGTTTTCATCCCTTTGTAATGCATCCTTTATACAGAAAAACAGGCTGAGAACATACAACTTTTATGCTGGTTTTTGTCTCTAAAATTTAAACTTATTCTGTCCCATGGTCCATTAGTAGGGTGACTGTTAAAGAGGTCTTTGTAGGTTTTTCTGGAACATTTAATATTAGTATACAGTAACACTTCCTCTCAGAGGCTCTTTATTGAGGAGAATGTAGGACAACTAGCAGACTTTTAAAAATGTAAATATATAACCTGTGTCAAAGTATGGAAACAGGTTATGGACTGCATGCCTTCTACAGGGAGCTCTGTGGTACAATCAAGTACCACTGTGGAAGCATAGACATAACTGCACTCCAGAGAGTAACAGTGTGGCCTCCTCAGCAGAAATTCCCCTCCTCCATGAAAATCTGATGCATGTTCCTGTTTCCTGCAGAGGGAATGACAGAGAATTTAATGAGAAACTCGTTGGAATCAGACCTGTCTCTGTGTGATAATGCATTTACTAATCTCTCTGTGGGTACAGAAAAGTCAGGCTTTGAGAGAGTTTATCTGAGGAAAGGGAAAAAACACTTCTAGAAACAAATTACCAAAAAGAACTGTCTTTACTCTCCCACTAATACCTACTAACAGCTGGACTGCTTGTTTGGCCTGCTAAAGGCAAAAGCCTCAGGATTTGCATAGTAGCCTTTTTTTATGATTACCAGCAAAATTGAAGTTTCATACAATGGCTAATTTAGTGATATTTCAATGCAGCTTTCAAGTGTCTGATCTTCTTAGTTTGGACTCAGGATTTGTGTTTGAGAAATCCAAGTACAATGAGAGGGGCAGTAGGTGTTGTACTCACCATTTTGTATCTCACATAAAATTCTCTTATCATCATCACCTTCATCAAATCTGACTCAGCACATACATCCATCCTATAAGCATTTTTGAAGACCTAACATATACCAAGGACCTGCACATAAATATAATTATATGCCAAGTTCCGGGATGAGTAGTCTCCACAAAGTGTTCAAATCGGAGGGACACATCATTCGAAACCGCTATCAGCTAAGAGTGTTTCTTAAGTTCTTTTTATCAGCCTGACTTTGGGTTGAGCACTGTGCAATGACAGCACATACCTTCCCTGCAGAAGTTGAAAATCTGAGAGCACATTGATGTTACATCCACAAGGAACATACGGAACAGGTATTGAGCAAATGAAAGAATGTTTCACTAGCTGAGTGCCTTATGCAAAGCAGGATCTCAGAAAATACAGAATTATTGGGAAGATAAGGAAATGCTGATGGGGAAAGTATGCATGAGCTATATATATTTGGAGGAGTGGTAACAAGATGACATTACTCATATTTCTTTATCAATTTCTAGAAAGTATCATGGAGAAAGTGAGATTCCAGTCAAAATATTCAAAGATCACATGTTTAATTAAGGTCCTAGAGCTATTATCAATGATGATACTACCCTGATCATTCCTGCCAGATTCATTCAGATTTGCAAAGTCTTGCATAAAATGCTAAGCCCAGAACTGATTCCCATTTTGTAAACCTGATCCAATCTCATACTTTCATTTTTTAAATCGAAGACAAGGCCTTTAAAAAAATATTTATTACTTCATTGACAGTGTTTTTCATATGCTTGTCCAGTTTTATCTGGATGTAGATTTTTCTCTTATCTGAGAAGGAACCATGTCCTTTTTCCGATAAAATCACATTTCAAGACTCATACAGTCATTGATCACAAAGCAGGAAATGACATTCGAGATCATATGGTGGAGGATGAAACGAGGCCTACAGAGTGACTTGTAGTAAATATATATGGCAGAACCAGGACAAAAGACTATATAATAAAATATAATTGTGAGTGCTCTTGATTTCTAATCTAGTATGTTTTCTGCATAAAATTGCTTAAGTACTGCTGGATGATTTGTACTTCAGTTGTCTGATGATATGTCTGAATGTCCTGTGTGATTCCTCCCTGTAAAAGTGCCTCCATCCACTCGGGCTGGCTTCTCCCTTCTTTCCCCTGACACTTTCAAAAAAGGACAGAGAATAAAGATAAAGTGATTATTTTATGTAACTAATACTTAATCATATTATGATCTTATTTTAAAACTGGCTAGTACAATTGGACTATTAAAAGAAAAATAAGTGAGTCATGTTCATTCATCAAAGTTTCTGCCTTTTAAAACTTTTTAGACTTTAAAATAGATTTGACATGATTGAGATTTAGATATAGCAATGAAGTAAATCTTAAAGGATGTATAAAATTCCCTTGACAAGTTATTTTTGTTTGCTTCCCATTGCAGCAATGTCTACATACTGGTTTTATTTCAAAATTAACTAAAGCAATTTTTTTTACAACTGTAAAGATTGTAGCAGAATTCAAGTTTTGGGTTAGTTTTCAATTATTTCATTATTGAGAATGTGGGAAGTCATGGCTTAGTTCCTCTCTCCTTTGAAAGTATAAAAAAGGCTAACAACAAAATTATGCAATTTTCTATTCAAAATAAATTATAGAAAATTTACCTACCATACTCATGGTGTTTTATTTTCAGTTACAATAAGTAAAAGCATCAAAAACAGTATAATTATTAAATTTGGAAATAACATCTGTCAATATCCTTTATTGTCATCGTCACACGATTTTGAACTGCTGGGCCACCATAACTTGACTGGAAGAACTAAGGTAGTTTATATACACCCACACCCAAAGTAGAATTCTTTAAAAGGAAGTGACAGCATAGTTTGTGAAATAAAAACCACAGTATTATTGCATCTTATTGGAAACCTCTGTTTACCTCTACAGTTGTTCGTAATAAAGAATATCTTGTTAAATATAATAAAATTAATAAAACTGAAATGTCAGTCTGAAGGATTTCTCTATCATGTATTTTCTAGGCAAATCAGTTCTCTAAATTTTAACATAAAATTCATCAACAATTTTGGATGAACATATCACAATGAAACAACTTTAATTTTAGATGGATCATGTTACTTAAAATCATCAAAAACTCCCTAAGCAAAGATCCCCTTAGAAACTTGTAGTTATTAAGAGAAGAGTTATATTTATTCATGTTTTCTGTAGAGGAGTTCATTCAGTTATTAGTTCAGGTAACTTTATGATACTTCAGTGAACATTGATTAAATGTATATGGCCAGTAAACTAAAGATAAGTGTAATTTAAATTTTTTCACAATTTTAGTTTGGCTTTAAAGTTTGAAATTAATGAGTCCTGACTTGCCGAATATGTATTTAGTAGCTATCCTACTTTAACTTTCATATACTAATCAAATCAAACTAGGACTGTAAGATAAGCTATTATTTTTTAGTTTAATGTAAACTACTAGAAGGATTAGACTAATATAATGTATGTATTCATTTAGTTTGTTGTTATCATTAATATCATCTTTTCCTTGCCCACTTCAGAGTGCATGTCTTCTTTTCTCTTCTTTTATAACTTGAATTTTTCATGTGTACTAAGAATTTGATTCACAGTGCACAATTCTTAACAGAATAAACCAAAGGATTATTTTTAGCCTTATACTGTACATATAAGGTGGAAAAGAGTTGGACATATATTTGTTTGCAAAATCTCATTGTTTCATTTAACCCAGGAGAATTTTAATGCATAAATTAAGTCAAACTTGTGGTATTTCACCTTATATTCTTTTTAAATCCTGCATTAAATGCAAACAATGAATAATCAAATTATTGGCTTTGTAATAAACCACTATACTAGCATATATGCATGATGTTATAGTTGATGGATGATTTTATACATATTATATGTGTATAATTTGTTTCCATTAAAACAAAGAAATCTGCTTGAGTGGTAGTAAGTTAAATTTTGGTAAGTTTAGACTTCATGTTTGTGCTAGCAAAATAAACCATGCTTTGTTTAAAGAAAATAAAAATTTATCAATATTCTTAAAAAAAAGATACATGCTTAAATATAAACCACAAACTTTCAGTGAACTCTTGTGCTCTTCTTGTGTAAAACATACTTCTAAGCATTAGCTATACCTCTTTTATTGCCACATTTCTGAATATAAACGTTTGTATTTCATAGAACTCTACAGAAATGATTACCCAAGAAAATGAATTATGTAAATTCTCAAGTTAAATTTTCTGTGATTTGTGCCCCAATATTCTGTATTTGGGTTGAGAATTAGTGCCATTTTCAATCATCAAACTCCCAAATTAAATTTTCCATATTGCATGGTCAGCTTTTTAAAAATATACATCAGGAAGTTTCCTCATGAAAGGAATGGGTACCTTTAGGACAGGGAACTCAAAGAGTGTTTGACTGAGTCATAAGAGTATTTTTGACAGTGGGACTTGACATGGATAACTGTTACATGATTCATCTCTTTTGGTTCTCCATATTTCTGCTAAGCAGGTTGCTCCCTGTGGATCTATACAGTGAGGATAGCAGAGGGTCATAGAAGAGGATTTTTTTAAGCACTCCGGTTTCACAGTATAGGTCTGATGGACAGAATAGAATGTCTTCCTCCAGCTGTTCAATAATGAGGGCAAGGGGTACATTAAAGAAGTAAAGGCAAGGCAGAATTAAATCTCAGCAAGTGCTACAAACTTAGTGTACTTGTACCTCTAATCCTTTTCCTTATCTCCAACTTTTAATTCCATCAAAGAAATCCTTTTCATTTCTCTTTACTTCTAACCCATTTTAGTCCAGCCACCAAAGGGGTAGGATTCCATATAATATCATGAATTTACACATGTACGCACACGCACGCATGCATGCACACACACACACACACACACGCACACACACACACACGCACAATATCCATGCTGAGTCTTTGGTGCTGTTGAAGAGAATTTGAACATTTTAAGATGTAGAGCTAAACTTATATTATCTGCGATATGATAAAAAGTAACAAAAATAAAAAGTGCAGTGAGGAAGAAAAATGAAAAGAATCCATGTTACAAATGGGCTATAAACACATTTCTGATTCTTAAACTGCATTAAAATGGTTGTTTATGTCATATTAATTAAAATAAGAAAATATGCTCAATGCAGTGGTACATTTAAAAAAAAACAAAAAACAAAAGTTAATAAAATATTTTATCTGCATCAAAATATTCTTTGGAAACCAAAAATAAAAAATTATGTATGTTCTTTCAGGTTGATCTGTAGAAGTCAGAAAAATACAGTACACACTGTTTAACTTTCTGAAAATACAGAGTATGCACTAAGTATAAAGCAAAAGGCTTTATGTCTTACTTACTGAAACACTGTAGTCCCTATATTGGTACAAAGAGTTCCAGTTCATTTCCTATTAGAAAACGTTTTTGTTTCAGTCACACTGAAACAAATGACCTGACTTCAATACGGTGCAGTATTGCTGAAGCTGTATCCAAAAACTTTTCTTCAAAGCTGTATAAAGACACCTGTAGAAACTCCTGAGGGGGAACCATGGTTTCTCACAAGGCCAAGATATATTATCCAAAGCGAAACTTGAGTCTATATTTCACTGTGTTGGCATTTTTCTGAGGGGTGGAAAGGGGAACCTTTGGCTTGATCGGATTAGGTGGCTTTTTCTTCTCAGGAACAGTAACTGTGAAAGAAAGTTCTGGCTGCTCCAAGTGCTTGAATCTCGGCAGAAAGTGGGTAGAGATATGCTGGGGCTTAACCCGGGGGCTGCAGCCTCGCTTAGCTTTCCCTCTTTTGTTCAGGGCCACATACCACTCTCGGCCTGTTTTCTCAGTTCTGTGTATTGCTGAGGCATAGGTATTATAGCTGTTTTCTTGAAATCGCTCCCTGAACTTGCAGTCATCTGTAAATTTGGCCTAGGGAACCAAAAAAAAAAAAAACGAATGTTAAGTTAGTAATAATATTTTCAGCATGTAATGCAATGAGGTCTTGTAAAGAAAAACCAAGAATCACATTAACCCCTGCCCTCCTTCTACATCCTCTTTTTTAAAGACATGTTTGCTTTAAAGTTGCTTAAAAATTTCCATTTTTGTTTCTATCTCCCTACTATTTCATCTTTGTAATAATGCTGATTTCTGTTTACTATGTATTTAGTGAAATAATATCAATGTATATAAAACTGGTAACAGAAACTCAATATATTTAAATTTGATTAGTGATTTTAAACTATCTTGAAATATGCAGTTAAAACATTAACTTTCAACATAAGATTTTTTTTCCCTCTCTTAAGCCATCAGGAAAATAAATAGAACTATATTTCTAAGAAATAATTGCCTGGTAAAACCTGAATTCATGTTCAG
The DNA here is from genome assembly GCA_032199065.1 of Smutsia gigantea. Taxonomy (NCBI): domain Eukaryota; kingdom Metazoa; phylum Chordata; class Mammalia; order Pholidota; family Manidae; genus Smutsia; species Smutsia gigantea. The sequence continues at coordinate 81,000 of JAVSCE010006547.1, forward strand.
AGAAATAGGGTCATATTATTCCTTTGAACCAGCATTTTTCAATGTTACCAGTGTGATTCATGGTGCTGAAAGAGGGATAGCATATGGCCCTACTAATATTGCATGTGTTAGAGTTCTTTAGGAAAAAATGTATCTTCTCACAGTGATACAGGAGAGTATATTTGATACCAAGGAAAAAAAATTACTTTTTGAAGTCACTGTGCAGCACTTCAGCGAGTTATCTATTCCCCTTTCATTCTCTCTCTCTCTCTCTCTCTCTCTCTCTCTCTCTCTCTCTCTCTCACACACACACACACACACACACATACAGATCTGCCCTTGAAATGCTCACAGAAGAGTAGAAAAAGCAGACAAGTAGACATCCATCTCAGTGCAGCTTGATAAATGGAATTATGAAAGCAGTATGCAGAGGGTACAATGATAGCATACAGGAAGGGATTCTAAAAGGAAGAAGGTAGCAGGGAAGAGGGCAGGAAAGTCTTTCTAGAAAAGGTGGCATTTGAGCTGTCTTCAAGTAGAATGAGATATTAGCAAGGCAGGTGACATGAGAAAGGATTTTCAGGGAGCAGTAACAAGTGTGTTCACAGCTGAGAATAACACTGCTCAATTACACAGTGTGATTTCCACATAGGATACATCAGAGAAGGAACAAAAGATGAGACTGACAAAGTAGGCCAGTCTGTGCTCTAAAAAGGCTTAGTTTTCCATGTTGAGGAAACTGAAGGAAGGTGGAATTGGGGAAGAGTGTGAGCAGGGAGTCTGACAGACATGCGATCAAATACCAAATCTGCCTATTGAGGTCTTAGCTTTAGGCTCCCATCCACAATCCTGACACTCAGTGGGGATATTGTGAGAAGCAAAATACTTCTCTAGGGTAAAGATCAGGAGCCTTCACCAAGAGTCCATAACTCCCAAAGAATTAGAATTCTGATCCTAGACTAGACTAGTTCTCACAGTTTTAGGGAGTACCATTTGCATAGAATTCCTGAGCTTGGGAATGCCAAATATTTTGATGCCTATAAATAAAAACACGATGTATATAATACTTTCTACTATATATATATAAAATACTTTCTATGTCAGACCAAGAGCTACTATATTGGAATTAAAAGTCCTGTTTTACTCTTGCTTTTTCTGATAACGTCACACTTTTCTCTGCAATACTGATCACAACACTGTAATCTGAAATTCTGAACACTGCAAGACAGTCTGCATAGATCTACTGTTGATGGCTACATGGAATTTTTGACTTGTGCAAAATACTGACAGTATCAGAAGACAACCAATTGCAGATTTCAGAGTACTGGGTTCAATTTCAGAGTATTTCCAACAACGCATATACCTTATGTACAACAGTTTGCCCAAGGTGTTTATATTCAGTTGTAGTTCAATCAATGAAACACTTTATTTGAGGGCTATGAAGCTATATCTAGAATTTCAAAAAGTCTACTGGTGATTCCCAGGATTTGATCTCCCACAGGCTTGAAGCAAGTGTTTTAAAGAACCATGATGTATAGCATTCCTCTCATCCTACCATAATATACCAGCCTAGGTCTAGGCCAAGGGTGCTATGCTGACATTACTTAAAAGAGTACACATTTACAGCTCCTATTTTTTATTAAAAAGACTTTCTTACAAATAAAATGTGGTTTTGTCTATAGCTGCTTAGCTCTTAAAAGGACTTAAATGCTTTTCCATTTAATTAATACCAAATAGTTTTATTTTAAACACTGGAATGCATAAAAGGATAAGCATTTTGGAAAAGTGTAGGGGATTTCATTAAAGAGAATAGCAGGTATATTTACCCTGTCTCATACTTTTTTTTAATGTATTTGAAAACAAATTTTAATGTATATAATACTTTCTGTCTTGACCTGACTTGTATCCCTGTTTCTCAAAAGTCCATTTTCCTGAAATAGAAATAGCAGTGATTGCTTTAATTTTGACAGGTTTTCTAAATGTACTACATTATTTAACCTTTTCTTCCCCAACAGTGCCAAAGAAAATAAAGGAAAAAACATGTCCTTTTTTTATTGGTATGGCTAAGAGACACACATGCATACACATACACAAACAACAGTGAGTTAAAACTATAGCAGTTCCATCTTAGAGTCTTCATTTGAATGAAAGCCCACCGACTCCTCCTGCTAAAATTATTCCATCTAAAAACGTTCTCTTTCCCCACCCAAGATTTATGTTCTAAAGTTCTTTCTTAAAATGAGATGAGTGTTCAAGCTCTAGATTTTTCAACACTCACCTAACTTTCACACAGGGTAGAAATGCTCAGAATCTGAGGATCTGAGGACCCACACACTTCTAGCAGCCCTTCGGTCTTTGCAGATACCACATTAAAACAGGAGTAAGTGTGGTCAGACTGTTTTGGGTTTCTTAATTAACTTCTAACTTGATGTTTTGTCTGAAAAATTCTTCCAGCTATGAAGGAACAGAACTATTTGAAACAGACATTTCAGTGAGTTTTTTCATCTGGAGATCTAGTTTCTTCTTGAAGGATCATCTGTTCCTGTCAGTATTGCCAGTTTTGTTCAAACAAGATGGGGATCCTAAGCAGTGCATCTCTGTCCCTAATATCATGCATGAAGTAGAGTCTCTCAGCAGCAAAGGTCTCAGCTACAGGTGTGTGTGTGTGTGTTTTATATATAGATATATGCATATATATATAAACATATATAGATGTTTATCACTTAGCATTACACAGTTTTGGATAACAAATTTTTCAGGCCACTTTTAATTTTTTAAATCACCTTTGAATTATAAGAAGTCATTTAACAAAACACATACTTTTAAAATAATGGGACTATATTATTTCCCTAGAAAAAGTGAAGTTGACATAAAGACTTTTTCTACAGTTAAGTTGTGAAGTAGAGAGGTGAATCAAATTTTAAATGGTCTGTTGAAATCAGGGCCCCCATTACCTCATTGTCCTATCATCATTGGCCACTACAAGAAGACTAATAACTAAAATGTTCATAAAGAACCCCCATCTAGTTTCAATTCATTTTTTCATGAATTTATTCAACAGACATTTATTGACTATGTATCACATGCCAGGCACCGTGCTAGTTAGCACTTTTACAATGAAAACAATATAGAAATGATTCTGCCCATGTTTTTTTGTCTTAAATCATCTATGTTTTTCCCTTTAATTTCTCCTTGATCTTGCAAGTGTAAAAACAAGTTACTCTCAACAAGCCATAATTGCAAAATTAAAATTAAGTGTTCAAATCATCTATTTTTATGTAATTTAATATAGTTCTAATTGACAAATAAGACAAACAATCAAAATCAAATTATTTTTATTAAATATCCAAATTATTCAGAGTGCTATTAAGGAAACAGTGATATTAAAGAAAACAAGAACTTTTGGATTAGAAGGACGCTTTGCCTTGATTCTATTCATCTCTTCACACAATGATGGTGCACAATAGGTGTTTAAAAGAAAGGTCAGATTCACTTCAAAGAAGGTAAAATTCTGATTAACTGGGATATTCCACAAAGACTAATTTTGCTTACTTCAAATCTAAGGGTCAATTAAGCAAAAGGTCTTTCTGAAATTATATTTTTTAAATTTCTAAAACCTCTTAACATAGTTTTATTCCTTAGTAAATATAATGCTGTATATTATATATATGACAATTGAGGATCTTGCCATGAATGAGTTGAAACTGTGCAGACAAGTTCCACTTCTCATTAGTGCCACTGTAGAGGTAAATATGTAGTACATGAAAGAGGCATGGAGAAAAGAGTGAATCTGGACCAACACCAGTTTAAATTTGTAGTTTGTGGGATATTTAATCAATTTTAAGTCTTTATTTCACTTTGTTTTCTTTGATTTGCCTCTTTCTCTTGAAAAACCTTATTAAGAAATAATGTAAGGAATAATTAACCAACTATATATAGCATTGTTATAGGCAATAATTTTTTTTTTCATTTTTTAATATAATTTATTTTATTATCATTAATCTACAATTACATGTGCAATATTACGGTTATTAAACTACCCCTTCATCAGGCCCCCCACCAACCCCATTACAGTCACTGTCCATCAGCATAATGAGATGCTATAGAGTCACTACTTGTCTTCTCTGAGTTGTACTGCCCTCCCCGTACCCCCCCCAACATTATATCTGCTAATCGTAATGCCCCTTTTTCCCTCTTATCCCTCCCTTCCCGCCCATTTTCCCCAGTCCCTTTCCCTTTAGTAACTATTAGTCCGTTCTTGGGTTCTGTTATAGGCTATAATATTATTAAATAATTTAAATGTTGTTATACACTCTAATAAAAACAATCACAGACCAAATTGTGCTCTAAGCTAAGTTTCCTTGCTGAATACACCCCTACTTCCAGTTCTCTTAGTGCTTCTTGGTTCCCATCCCTACTCCCACCAGAAGGGCTGCTCCGGCCAGATACCCTTAGCCCAGACTGTTTTGTATAACCATATCTGTATCTGATGCAGGATCTTCTTTGCACAAAGGCACCTACTTTTGGTGGCAAGTGAAGGCTAAAAGCCAGACCCTGCTCCAATTGCCCCCAGTCAGAGTACCGCGGTACAGGGCAGTATGAACCCAGAGGGGCTTCTTTTTCACTCTTTACTAAGCCTCCTATGTGTCAGTCATAGCCACACATGCTGCCTCCACCACACAGCCATATTTCCTGCTTGCACAGGCTATCTGTCCATTCTATATTTCAGTTCTTCATGCTGAGCAACCAAAGGAATATACAAGTTGGATTTAATAATAAACCAATCTGGGGTAATGTAGTGAAGGATACCAACCACAGGATTTCTCCTCTTCTGAACTCTATGAATTAATTTACAGCTTTTCAGGGAGCCAGTTCAAAATGCAGATTCTGCAGGCCCTGTCTCCAGGTGTTGTGTTTTAGTAAATCTGAGGTGACAGCCTGGAAGTGCATCATTAACTAGCATTCTACATGGTTTTGGTGCAGGTGAGGTGAGGACTACACTCGGAGAAACATGATATATAGCAGTTTTCTTTCTGATGCTCTTAATAATTTAATAAAGCTGGGCTATAGAGGGCTACTGTGTGCCAGGTGTTACATATATTATTTCATTCTCACAATAATTCCATGACTATTAGGATGCTATTATATGATTTTCCAGTCAGGAAAGTAATGAAAATGATTCATCGACAGCTCTACATTTATCAAGTGCCAGGATAGTCTATACCTGTGACTCAGTCTGTGACTTAAATCTCAGATCTTCTGATTCCTAGATTCAAGCTCCTTCCCTAACACAGTACAAACCCAAGAGTATCTCTGACACTTTTATGTGGTCCTACCTGCTTTGGATTTGCTCCACGTTAAAGTACTGATGAAAAAAACAAGTGCCACTTTCCTAACCATCAGAGAAATATAACACCATCTGTCACTTCAGGCTGAAATGGATCTATGAAGCTACAAGTCGTTCATCATACCAAGAAGATTTCCTCAATAACATAGTCCCTCTAGCCAGACTGACATAATATGAAATTAAGGGAAAACTGGCATTTGCTGCAAAGGCAGAGCTGTGAACCCATTTATGAGCCTGACTTACTAGACATTTGCTTGTGCTATGTAAATTGAAAGCTCTTGGGGGGTAAGGGAAGTTTCTATTCAAATGCCTTGTTATAGCTCATGGTCTTGACTGGAAGAGTGGAGTGCTTAACAATTAATTTTTTTATGATACTGATCACTTTTGCTCCAGCCTCCATTTCCTCTTTCAGTGGACATGCCCAGCTTCAGGGGCTGACAACTCCTCCTCACTCTGCCCTCAGCTCAGGAAGTCCAGTCCAGACTCTCATCTCGGGCAGACCAGTTGGCACCCTCTGAAACCAGGAAACGAAGATGTTCTAGTCCTTGCTCAGGGCTGATCAAGCTCAAATTCCATGCCTCTTCTGTAAACTCTGCAACTAGCTTTCCTTCCAAACGTGATCTCCTAGAACCCTGAGAAACAAAAATAATCCCACCACTTGCTTCTCTCTGGATTTTTAAAACAAGCTAAATATTTGTTAGGGCTCTGAAATATTTGTTAAATATTTTTGCCTCTCAAAGAGTTTAAACCTAGGACTTTGCTTTCAAATTAGGTTCCTTGATAATTCAGGAAGATCTTTTCTGACATTAAATGCTGTATACTTTCCAGGCACTATTGTTAAGTGTTCCACGTGTATTACCTCATTTAAAATGTTCAACTATCGCAGTAGATTGTTACCTTAGTTTTCCTCCTCTTATGACTTATAAAACCAAGGAATAGAAAGGTGAAGTAAAATGACAGTTTAAGTAGAATAACTCAATCTAACTGTGCTCCTGACCACCGCACCCTAAGTCTCTCACTCTTACATTTGGACCTACCTCGGATAAATCCAGAAAGGCACTCTACCAATAAAGACAGCAACCCAGAGGAGAGAGCAGGAAGAGCATGAGGAAGAAGCAGAGACAGGCAGGCAGGTGGAGAGAGAGACAGGAAGAGAAGAGTGCTCAGTCCCACAAGGTACCTCAGCCTGGGAATGAGGTGAGAAAGAGTGTAGAGGTCACTGCAAAGGCCCCGTTGAACCCGCAGGCTCTCTGGGAGGCAGATATCTACTCGGTTCTTGGTCATCCTCCATGCATTTTGAGAAAAAGGAAACCATACATCTTCATCTGCATAAAGAATGCTGAAAAACCGTGCATGGCAGAAATTTAGCTCTATTCCATATTTCAGGTATACTAGTAAAGGTTTTACAGAGAGATAGTTACGGAATAGTATGCGTATGTAGATTGAATGAGTGCAGGAAGCAGTGCACACTGAGATGGCTGTAGTTCAAATAAAGCTTCTCTTTCCAAATTAACAAAGTTAACACAAAATGGAAATCAGGGCTACTGTTGCTTAAGTCTAACCATTCTGGGCTGTTATTTCTATGTGCCATCTTTGTGTCCACTGACCATGAAGCACTTTTGAAATGAGAATTTTCAGTGAACTAAACAATTCCCTTTTCTGTTTTGAAAATTCACCTTGAGAGGCTTTCCCTAAGCAACTCATCATAATATTGAATAACCAACATGTGTAAAACTCTGTGATAAGTTCTGTGGCAAACACATCCCTCCCCTTCTCTAGACTTTAAAATCACGTACTGGAAACAAAGAGGTAGACGGGAAAAAAGGAGAGTCCAAAACAGAGGTTGGAAAAAGAGAAAAAGAGGCAAGCAAAATATTGTTAGGGATGCACCACAGTATTCATTCTTTAAAATGTAATATGAGAAACTATTAAACTGTACAACTATTAATTCCTGTAGAATAATAGGGGAAAACAGTGTAATTGGTTCCAAACAAAACTCAGTACCTTCTCTCAAGCTAATTTTTACTTACAAAGTATTATAGTTTACTTACAATAGTATTATATTACTTACAAAGACAATTTTAAAAGGTTACGGTTTTGATTCAATCACTTGTTAACTGTCTTAGGAAAAATACTTAACATCTCAGAGACTCCTTCCTTACCTAACTATGTAATAAGGCAACGTAAGTGAAAGAGGTTTTAAAGAACTATGCAAATGTGTTGTTCCTGCCTAGTAACTAGTTTTTAATATTCTGATTGTTACTATAAAAACCAAATTAAAAATCTATAATTATCCATGAATATTCTCAACACAGTACGGGAATTACTTTCCCCAGAATTATATGAATACTTAATATTTTTCATTCACATTTATTTTGTAGACAGAACCCTAATGGTGCTCTTTATTAAGTTTTAAACTTTTTCCAATTTTATTGAGATGTAATTGACATAATAACATTGTGTTAGTTTAAGATGTACAGCGTGATGATTTTATATATATATATAAATATATATATATAGTAAAATGGCTATAGAAGTACTCTTTAAATGCCTCTGCACAATTATTAATTTAAAGGAACTCATGAATTACACATTTAATCCTAAAGGTATAACTGTTTCTAGCCTTTTTAGTGATGATACAATTTTGTAAAAATAAAAACTAAATCAAATAATTAAATCTAAAGTTACAAGAACAGTTTTTCAACATGTTTAACTTGAAACTGAAAACAGGAAAGAAACCATCTGGGCATAAAGCTGATAATTGCTGGGATTAATACTATTTCTAAATTCAACTTCCTTAAAAATAACTCACTTTATAATTTAATTAGGTTTCCATCTAGAGAAAAAGTGCTAATAAAAACTCAGATGAGAGAGAGTGGGCTTAGACCTTGGTTTAAAAAGAATCCACATAATCACAGGGCTTAATTTTTTTATCTACAATTCAGCTCAAAGTCATCAGAATGACTTTTGTATCAAAGAGCTTCCTTGAGTGACAAGAGCAAGACTTGCTTTGTACTGTTTAAAAGTCATTATTCCATGAAATAACTTTAGCCTGCCAAGATGAGAAACAATAACAGATGCTCTTTTTGCATTATCTGCATTATTTCAGCCAGCCGTCTTTAGACATTTGGGTCAAATTTCTGGAAATTTGTTACTTGCATTTGACAGAGGAATCATGTATCCTAACCTCTCAGTTTGACCTTTCTAATTGGCATCCATTTGTAATACTTTGCTTTCTGTGGCAATTATCCTTAAGCCAGCCCAAGTTTAGTCTATTTTTTGCAAGCAATAGGGCATGAATCAGAATACTCTAAAAACTAAGATGTTCACCCAGAAAAACACACCTACGAGAGAAAGTTTCTTTACATGCATTGCATATTATACTGCTTAGATTTTGAAGATGTTTCAATCTGTTACAGTGTTGAAGTAGATCCAGTATTCTGTTCAAATAAATGTGTTTGATCATTGTTTTCTATCCTGTGTGTGAATTTTAGAAATTCAAGCATTATTTTTTCACAAAATGGCATGTCCTGCTTTTTCCACAGAGATGCAGAACTTTGCCCCTAAAATAAATAATTAAAAAGCAATTTATGAATATTATATTCTAGCTTACTAGAATATAATAACCAGCTCAGAAAATGAAGTAGGTAAATCTTTTTTATAATTGTTTCAGTAGGTGATTAAAGAGCTTAACAAGTTTTCTATTTATCTTAATAAACTGAGACTTTAGTAGTTATTATATTTAGTTTATTATATAATAATAGGTAACATTTATTGAACACTTACAATGTAACAAATACTGTTCTAAAAGCATTATCTGTATTACCACATTTAATTCTCAAATAACTTGTAGGAATAGCTTGAATTCTGCTGTATCCTGCAGCAAGTCTTAACAAATCACCTTTAGATCCTAGGGAAGGGAAAATTGAAATTCTTACACATTGAACCAAATGTAATTTTCATTGACTTTTTTAAAGATCTGTATGTGGAAATCACAAATAGTAAGTTTCAATTGATTGCACTCTTAATTAAAACTTCCTATATACTTTAAAAACTGGAAAAGTGATATATCTCTAATTCATTTAATAAGAATTAAAGGAAATAAGGATTATAAGACTAATATTAACAGGTAATTGTAAATTGCTTTTTAAAAAATGATTTCATATAACAAAACAGTACACTACAGAAAAAAACATAAATCACTTTTAAGTGCTGTACGTATGTACTAATATAAATGTAATCTGTGAGTGGGAAAACTAAACATGTTCTATTTTTAAAATAAATACCTCCCAAGTAATGACCATTTTTAGAACAAAACATGAATTTATCATTTGTGCATTAATTACGAAATGTGTAAGTGGCTTGAAGAAATTTGTAAGAGTGCAAAATTATAGTCTTCATAGTTTTAAGTATTCTTTTTGATGCAACAAAAATACCAGATGAGAGTTCATCAAATGGATCAAATAAAACTTTCCTATAAAAGGTTAAAGGTTTCTTCCCTTCATACTTAATAATATGAAAATGTTATATTACTTAGATCCAATTTTTTACATCATGAGTTGCTTATAAAATTAAATAAGATTCTGACCTGCCAAATAAATGCGGTCACATTAAACATGTACGTTTAAATGTTATATATAATTTCCGTAACACAGCATTCCCATTTTTCCTAAGTTAGACCACTTTAAAAAATAGTGGCAGTCATGATCAGAATGCTATTTTCAAATACACTTATCCTTGAGACTTTCTGTACACTCTATACTATCTTTTCAAGTAAATAAAATATTTAAATGATTAGTTACAAAAACACATACAATCCTTTTGGTTAAATATACATACAATTTTATAAAAACAAAAAACAGTAACTTCTGGGCAGACTGTCTATTTACCAAGTTGGAAAATCACTTCATTCCATTTTACAACTATAAAATCTCCGTAACACCTTTAACAAATGTAAAGTGGTTTTACTTACACTTGCATGGAGTTTTCCTTTTCTGGACATCGCTAAAAATTTGTTGCTGAAAACTCCTCGTATTCCTACAATCCCCTGAGACACAGCAAATATTTCCAATATACCTAGGATGACAGAAATCCCAAAATAAAACATGTACTTCTCCATATATCATTGTGAAGAATTTACTTTCTACATAGATTCTTCCCAGTCTTTCATACTATGATTTTTTTTAAAGAACAATACTTAACAACTTTATTTTTCATGGCATTCATTGTGTAGGGGGAAAAAAAGGCTAGTGCTCAAGTGTTTATTTAAAATGATACATTTCAAGATTCAAAAATGTAGTTCTACTTCATTAATAATTATTTTCTTACAAATAATAAGTCACTTTTAGTAAACATTTGACAATGGAATCTTTGCAAGTTCTAAAGGAATTGAAAAGATGTTTTAAAAAATGTTTTTCAAGATAATTCTCATTTGTTGTTTTCCTATCAGAAACAACACACTACTTTTAATGTTAAAGCATATAAAGTCTATACCCAAGACTAGTAAAAACCATTGAAAGCCTTAGAAAAACAATAATCTATATGAAATAAATCCCTCTTATCAAATTATCATAATTATAAAAGTATAAAGGAATGTATCCCATACTCAATCATTTAGTGAGTAGCTTATTTAAAAGACTACACATAATAAGATACTGAAAGCATTATAAATAATTTGGGATTATTGGCTCAATTAATTCAATGGATTATGGTTTGAAACATCCTGCATTTTGAATGGCTTTTCTAGAAAAAAAATTAATGAGTTGTTTTATTATGTTATTGTTTAGGTTTAGTATTTCATACTTAGTATTTCTAGGTCACTGTCCCTCTGTCTCCTATAATAATAGTTTGACAGTCTACAACCACTGGGTCAAGAGAATCACATACCGCAGTTCATAGGGTATTTTAAGAAGTTGAAACTCATAGATTAAACTCTGTATATAATTGGAATTCCTGCTCATTTATCACAAACTCATATGCAGTGTTATGTGAACATGAGAAAAACATAGTGCTTTTTGTTAACTGCCTACATCAAGTTGAAAAAAAAAGGACAAAATAATGTAGTTCAGTAGAACTAAAAAGGAACTTGTCCTAGGAAGAAAAGAAGGAAACAAGGATAGGAGGGAGGGGGAAAAAACTCAATATTTCAATCTGTAGTGTTCTGAGCATATATGCTAATTAGAATATCTCAGTAGCACTCCAGTGAATAGAGAAATTTACCATATTCTCTTGAAATAGTAGTCTCCTCCTGGAGTACTGAAGTACATATAAAATTATCCAATTTACAAAAAAAAGCAGTACATTGTATATACAAATACATATATATTCACAATGTGAGCTAATATCTATAATTGTAGCAAATAGCTTCCATTTATTTATTCAACTTGATTTTTTAGAAATAATTCATCAGAAAAATTCATGGGGGAAAAGGAGTAGCAGAACTATTGTTTTTGTAATAAGCACTCTTAATCTGGAGCAAATAAATTTCAAAACAGCATCTACTGCTTTATTAGTGGATATTTCTTTAAAAAACACTAAAAACTATTAGAAAGGAAATCCTTTTGCTTTTAGGAAAAAGCTTCTAAAGAAACTATTGTCTCATAAATTATTTTCTTCAAAATGTTTCAAAGTGCTTCTTACAGTAGATTTTGCTACGTAAGTTATTTGACTGTGATGCATACCCAAAGATTAAGAAGCATTATCATTTTCTCAAATAGAATGTTTTGTAAAGTTAAATACACTACATGATGTAATATGTTGTAATAATATTAATAAAGCATAAACAACATCTGATATAAAGTTATATTTCTATCAAAATTACAGAATGATATTGAAAACAGCATTAATGATTTTAGATATTTGAGAGATGGGGGATGTGATTGTGAATACTGTGTGAATGTGTTAAAACACAAGACAGGGATAAATTGTCTATGTGTAGAGAGAGAGATACAAAAGAGAATATGGAGTTGGTAGAAAAGGAGACTTGGTTGTTTGTTTTTCACCAATTTAATCATGATTCTACATTTTAATAGGTTTTTATTCCATTCTCTGGAAAATTATCTGGTTTTATAAATGCATATCTATTGTGTGTTAGTGAAAAAAAATAATTTAGCATAAAAGATAAAATTCTCATTACATATATGTGTTTGCAGGCTAATATTTAAGAGGTTAAGACAAAGGGGCTCTATAAATATTTATTGGGAATACTGCTTTGCCTATGTAAATTACTGGTTTCTGTCAACTAACATATTCTATTTTTAAGAAAGACCCATTTTGACTCATTGAACTTGTTTGCTAACAGGTTTCCTAACTTTTGCATATATATGTATGTGAAATTTACATTGTAATAAATTTTAAATATAAGAAAGAAGAAATAACATGTGAAAATGTTTTTATATACTACATGGTTTATTTCTTCAGAAGTTCCAGTATAAAGATGATATATTTCCTGAGAATGAAAGGATAATATAACTTTAAGATAATTATATTTAATTGAAAACTTAAACAATATGCTTTTACATATATCATTCTATTTAAAATTATGAAGATGCAGGAAAGAAAAAATATGAGATTAGATGAAATAACTGTTTTTTAACATAGACAACTTAGGTATGATCTATAGCTTAATGTAATTATGGTGTAATATTGGAAACTCTGTTAAGACCATAATTACCAAGGTAATTTCAACAGTAATTTCACAAGGTCATTTTTTTCTAGAACATTGGAGCAGATTCTACAAGCCCCACAATTCAACTTCCTGCCCTCACTTTCAAGAGATCATAGGACTTTTGATTTTACTATGCTAAATCTCAGTAACTCACTAAAGAATTCTACATAATATTTTAAATTCATGTCACTAAATCATATATATATATATATATATATATATATATATATATATAAAAATCTCAAAAAAATTCTCTAAAACTGATTTCTCTTTCAGTTTCAGTAATTTTCTGACTCTTCTTAGGAGTCATACTAATAAATTTGATGGGTATTTACAATTTACATTATGGTTAGCAAGATGGTATCGCTAAACAAAATTGTGGAAGGCCAAGTGTATCTCACAGATCATAGATAGTCAATAAATGTTTGCTGAACTGGATTCTTTTCTTTGACCTTCTCACTGTCTCCTTTTCCTTTTCAGGACACCTCATGTACACCTATGTATGGACACATGTTTTAGTAAACTCCTGCTATTTGGCCCTTTCCTGCTTGGGGAGTGGGATAGGGGAGAGGATCGGTGTAAATTAATTCACATTTAACTGCTAGTGATAATGTGTTATATTTCTTAGGGTGTTAATATTTAAGAAGATAAAAGGGGCAGTGCTAAACAGAAGGAATTTCTCTTGGTGGAATTTTGGGGTTCTCATGTAGGCTGAAGGAGGCAAAAACTTACATACAAACTTTTTAATCCACTTACTTAGAAGCATAGGCATGCATTACAAAGTAAGTTTATTTCAGTAAGAAAAAATTGTATTTTTTTTCTTAGTACCCTCCAGATTTGTTATTTAATACAATAAGACTCTGATAATGATGGTTGTATAATTATGAAGACTTCTTCCTTTTCCTTTTCTTAGTGAATGAGATATAGAAAGGCACAGATATTCTTTCTATTCAGAAGCTTGCAAGAGCCCATCTGAAAATACTAAAAGAAAAATATTTTTAAACTGAAGTTTCTCTACTTGTGTTCACTGCAGCAATACTGCATTGTTATCAAGTCTGAGTCTTGAAGTATTCAGGTTACCAGGCTTCATTGATTAAATTAGTAACAAATTTTCCACTGGAGATTTCTATACAGTATATAGATTTGAGGGGACTGTATAAAGGTTGATCTAGATGACACCAAAATAGATAGTGAATTCAGATTTTTAAAAATCAGTAAAATTGAGGTTTTGGTTTAGCCAAAATATATGATTGGAATTTTCATATTTATGTAACACTTGGGTTTTGTGTAGCCAAAACCTTAAACTTTTGCTCCCGAAATTGACAATTACATGATTGCCTGTTCTTCAGTGGCCCAAGACAAGTCAACAGAAGTACTGTATTGAAAATAAACTTAAAAGCATGTAAATTAAATCAGAGCTTTTGTTTCTATTCAATGGTTGAATTTCATCATCTCTCCTGTCCATCTTTCCTCATCCTTCCCTAGTGTTGCTCTAAAGAGTTTATGTATAATGAGCTTGATTCTTTTCTCTGTCTTCAAAACTTGGGTAACTGCTGTATGAGAGAAGCTAAGAATAAATGAAGTGGTATATCTTAACTAAACAAAAAATATGTTTTAAAATATGCATACATATGGGGGAGATTCAAGATGGCAGCGTGAGAGGTGACACAGAGAACTCCTCCCAAAACCACAAACAGTACAAAAATGTAGTTAATTAATACAAGTAACCCTAAAACAAAAAAGAAAGAATGCTGAAACAGACTGCATACAGACCTCACAAACAGAGCAGACCTCACGAAACAGGGTAACGTAGGAAAGCCTTAATCCGGTGGGATGCAAGCCCTTCCCCCAACCCATCTCACTGGTGGGAGGAAGAGAAATGGAGTGGGGAGGGGGTGGAAGCCTGGGACTCCTGAACACCTAGCCCTGGAGATGTGCTTTGTGAGCGGAAGCCTATATTGTGTGGTGCTCTGGACATTAGGGTGCTCGGACGGGAGGAGAGCCTGGGAGATCAACATTCCAGCCATTTGTGGAGGACAGGATCCACACCCGGCCGCTCTGCGTCAGAGGAATGGTGGGCGGTCTGAGAGGCTTCCTAGTAGTGAGGGGGCTGCTGAAGGGGTGGGGTTTGCACTCAGTTTGCTGCACGGGAGAAGGGAGAGCTGGACAAGGTTGTCTGGGCATGCTATGCCCAGCTGGTTGGGAACTTTGAGGAGCTTCAGGTGCTCCATCCCCCTGGATGCCAACTCAGCTCCAAGGACCCCCACGGTGACACACAGTCTGCCAAGCCTCCCTACTGGCCTGCGGGCACCTGCTCACAAACTGGCAGTCACTGCGCAGGCGTCAGGCCAGCCAGAGGGAGGCCCCGCCTACAACAGCTAGAGACGCAAAGCACAGAGGCTTACACGTGTGTGCTTGGTCCACTGGCTCTGACACTGGAGACAGGCACCGCAGACGGGAATCAGGAAACAGATCTTTCCTCCACCTAGGCACCAGCTCCACTGCCCTATGATGCCCAACCTCACTCTAGGGGCTGAACATCTCCAGAGACTGGAGTTTCTGTGCACTAGTGGGCACCACACAGAAATATACAACATCAAAAGAACATGGTTCAGACCAAAATCTCAAAACCCCAGAAAAAGGGCCAAATGAAACTGAACTCACCAATCTTCCTGAAAGAGAGTTCAAAATAAAAATTATAAACATGCTATGGAGGTACAGAAAAATATTCAAGAACTCAGGAACAAATTTAAGTCACAGATTCAATCATTAAAAAATTTCATATCTGAAATGCAACATACAATGGAGGGATTTAAAAGCAGATTAGATGTAGTAGAAGAGACAGTAAATGGAATAGAAATAAGAGAAGAGGAATACAAAGAAACTGAGGCATAGAGAGAAAAAAGAATCCCTAAGAATGAAAGAATATTAAGATAACTATGTGACCAATCCAAACGGAACAATATTCGCATAATAGGGTTACCAGAAGAAGAAGAGAGAGAAAAAGGGATAGAAAGTGTCACTGAGGAGGTAATTGCTGAAAACTTCTGCAATATGGGAAAGGAGATAGTCTCTCAGGCCATAGAGGTGCAGCACAGATCTCCCAACACAAGAGACCCAAGGAAGATAATGTCAAGACATATAATAATTAAAATGTCAAAGATCAAGGATAAAGACAGACTTTCAAAAGAAGGTAGAGAGAGAAAAACAATCACATACAAAGGAAAACCCATCAGGCTATCATCAGACTTCTCAACAGAAACCTTACAGGCCAGAAGGGAGTGGCATAATACATTTAATGCAATGAAGCAAAAGGACCTTGAACCAAGAATCTCTACCCACAAAGGTTATCATTTAAATTTGAAGGAGGGATTAAACAATTTTCAGATAAGCAAAAGCTGAGAGAATTTACCTCCCACAAACCACCTCTACAGTCCATTTTAGAGGGACTCCTATAGATGGAAGTATTCCTAAGACTAAATAGATGTCACCCAAGGCTAGACAAAGAGTACAGAATATGATTCATAACATACAAAGAATGGAGGAGGAAGAAAAAGGAGGAAATAAAAAGAATCTTTACGTTGTGTTTGTAATAGCATATGAAGTGAATTAAATTAGACTGTGTGAGGGAATTACCCTTGAACCTTTGGTCACCACGAATCTAAAGCCTGCAACTGCAATAAGTACATACCTTCGATAATCACTCTAAATGTAAATGGTCTGAATGCACCAATCAAAAGACAAAGAGTAATACAACGGATAAAAAACAAGACCCATCTATATGCTGCCTACAAGAGACTCACTTCAAACCCAAAGACATACACAGACTGAAAGCAAAGGGATGGAAAAAGATATTTCATGCAACTAGTAGTGAGAAAAAAGCAGGAGTTGCAGTACTTGTACCAGACAAAATAGACTTCAAAATAAAGAAAGTCGCAAGAGACAAAGAAAGACATTACATAATGATAAAAGGGTCAGTCCAACAACAGGATATAACTATTATAAATATCTATGCACCCATTAAAGGATCACCTACATACATGAAACAAATACTAACAGAATTAAAGGGGTAAATAGAATGCAATGCAGTGATTTTAGGAGACTTCAACACACTACTCACTCCAAAGGACAGATCAACCAGACAGAAAATAAATAAAGAGATAGAGGCACTAAACCACATATTAGAACAGATGGACCTAACAGACATCTACAGAACACTCCATCCAAAAGCAACAGGATACACATTCTTCTCAAGTGCACTAGCCACGGCAATCAGAAAACACAAAGAAATAAAAGGCATCCAGATTGGTGAGGAAGAAGTCAAACTGTCCCTGTTTGCAGATAACATGATGTTGTACATAAAAAACCCTAAAGAATCCACTCCAAAACTATTTGATCTAATATCTGAATGCAGCAAAGTTGTGGGATGCAAAATTAATACACAGAAATATGTTGCATTCCTATACACTAACGGTGAACTAGCAGAAAGAGAAATCAGGAAAACAATTCCATTCACAATCGCATCCAAAAGAATAAAATACCTAGGAATAAACCTATCCAGGGAAGTGAAAGACCTATACCCTGAAAACTACAAAAATTTAAGTTTTCTGTCATTGTTAACTCACACAGTAGAGTTAGATGAGATAAAACTCCAATGTATCCTCTGTGATCCCTGTGGTTCTTGCTTTTTCAGTGTCTCTTGTGAGATTTAGACAAATGTTTTACAGTATACTCTAACCAAAAGTCCCTGACCAATACCTTAATTTACATGTGTTAAGAAACTGTCAAGTACTGCCTTCAAAGAGGTATGTGATCAACTGCAATAAGCAGCCTTCTGTTTGTCTTTCACAGCTACTTAAGGGCAGAAATTCACTTTAAAACTCCAAATTACATGCTTTCCTACTAAACAGAACATATTGCATAAGTTTTTTATCCATCAATTGTAGTGAAATTTTATGAAGTTGTATTTATATTCCAGATATCACAAAGCAGAAAATCACACACACACAAAAAATCCCCCAACTAAAAGTAACCAAAATATCGACCTTGGTGTGGTAGGTATCCTATATTGGGTACATGAATGAATGAATAAGTTGAATGATGAAAAGCCATATGGAAGATGCCAACTAAGTTCTGAAAGTCTGTTGTAAACTGGAACTAATTAGGAAAGTGTTAGTTAAATAGGGAAGTTTTATTTAGTTTTTTTTTTTTACTGTTTAGTAACCATCCCTGATCTTTTGTAGATATCTTTCAAAGTGAATTTTAAAATAGTACCTTGGAAATTACATATTGGTCAATGTCTTCTTTAGTTAATGTATTCTTCATTTATCTATTCTCAATTTTCTTTCCTATGCTTTTCTACAACTTCCTTTCTGGCAAGGCCTAAGGGCAAAAATTCTTGTGTCTTGAGGTTTCTTCCAAGAAAAGAGAGTGAATATCTTGGGAATGGGTCTGGTATTCCCAGATTCCTAGCACATCCAAAACCCACCCAAGACACATCCTTTTACCCCATTGGGATCCAATCTTCTGCTTGTTGCATGCTAACTTAGGGTTCGCAGAGAAAACAAAGTCAACACTGGGAACACAGAGGTTATCCTCTGCTGGTGCTGGTTTCCTGGATAAACTACAAGAAGAACAAAATAGAAAAAGTTTTCATGCAAGAGAATGGAGGAAAGATTGTTACTAGTGGGGATGAGCTCTGATGCCTGATGGAGTGGAGTTGGGTGAGGGCAAGATGAGGACAGGTGAAAATACCAAAATAGATGTAACTAACTTGCCAGCCTCTGAAACTTTGGAAAACTCCCTTTCATCTTAATAGAATCACCAAAGATCATGATTCTTTGAAAAGAGTGAAATGAACCTTAAACACAGAAAACCCCTAGGTTCGGTACCGCCTCACCACGACAACACAGCCAGCCAGAGCGGCAAATCTAAAAAGACAAATCAGCGTCAGGGAGCGGGCGTGGACCCGCTAGTCTTCCAGCGTGAACTGCCAGGTCTTCCAGCCTCCTGAAACCTCCCCCTCCCTCCCGCCCACCCCCTGCCTCACCACCTCAAGCCCCGACGTTCGCACCACCAACCCCACTCCGGAAGTGACAGCCATGGCAGTCCTGATGTGGTACATAAACTCCTCCGGAGTTGGGTGAGAAGCCCAGTTAGTTTGAGGTGAAACCAGTTAAGTACCCCTGGGAGCTAGCAGGCTGTTACTGGAAAGTCTAGCTGATGACCCTGAGCTAAGCTATCTGCTGGCCATGTTTGCGTGCTCTCTGGCTATTTTAGAGGCCTAGGCTGGGGTTCTTTAGGATTAACCACAGGCAGAGTGGTCTGGCCCTATGGAGGAAGAGCCCCGCAGAGATCTCCCCAGCCCAGCACACAACCCCAAATTATTTCTCCTCTGAGCTGCCTAGAGACAGTGACAGGAATCAGAGGAGCGGCACTGATGGTCTCAAACTCAAGGTGACAGGGAAGAGGAGGTGAGAAAGGAGGAAAAAAGAGCTAAAGAGAAAAATCAGAAAAATTTTGACGTGCCTTAAAAAAAACCCTGCACAATTTGCACCTGTACCGAATTGAACCTTCTCTGAGTTTCTTTTGAAATAAAGAGCTTTCTCCTAATTGTCCTTGGGAATCAAAGGTTGGCCATTCTTTCTAACAAGGTGTTGTTATGATCTCAAGATGCTAAACCCAACTCCAGAGTTAATAATTTGAATGTCCATCACGTCTTCCTCTCTAAATGTGTCCGATTTTCCGGACCACTGTCTAATGCCAGGCGTGGGATGTCTAGTCTCCTCTAGAATATACATGTATCCTGTATGTGTATAACGGGCAAATAGGAATATACAGTAGACACATCTATGTATATATGTAATGCATATATACACTATATATAATATTACTTTGGGGTTTATGAGGGTGGTGGGGGAGTAGTATGTGAGATTTGATTCTTATAAATAACTTCAGCTATGGGCAAGGAAAAGGGATGCACTTTCCTGCCTTATGAAAAAATGCCTAGTAAACGGAAGCAGAAGGTAAACAAACTAAATGAGGAGAAAGATTTTTGTTTTTTTCTCTAGGCACAGGCTGGAGGTTCTTCTTTGGGACCAGGGCAAACTGCCTCCGGGTAGCCTACAACCCAGGAATCACCTTTCTTCACACCCACAAGAGGGGTGTGTGTGTGCGCACCATGTGTACTCATCTCCACCCAAGCCGCGCGGCTGTTTCGAGGGCCAGCTAGGTCTCAGAAGGTGCGCCTGTGGCCCGGGGAACAACCAGCTGTCCCTCCCGAGTCTCCCGCCGCCCCCTTAGGACAGGTTTTGCAGGAGAGCGAGCAACTTACTTAACATATTGGCTTCGTGGGAGCCGTTGACTTTGCCATCCGGGTAGATCTGCAGATGGAAACCAATGCCCACTCTGCAGTAGAGGCTGCCGGTCCGGCGCCCCGAGGGGCTCCACTGGAAAGGGCTGTGCTCCAGACCGCTGCTGCCGGGAGAAGCCGCTGGGGAAGAGGAAGCAGAAGAAGAGGAGGAAGACGTCGTCGTGCTGCTCCGGCTGCCGCTGGCGCCCCTCGGGTTCCTATCAGTGGCAGCGGGTCTGGGTTGCCCTTTGGGGGCGAGGCGCTTCTCCCCGTGAACCCAGGCGCTGAGGATCAGGTGGCTGAGGAAGAGCAGGAGGAGGAAGGACAAGCTCATTCTTCCAGCCGCGGGCGTCCCAAGTGCATCTTGTAGGGCTGTCTCTGGGCTCTGTAGCCCCTGCGCGGCTGCGTGGCTCTGGCGCTGCCCCCCTCGCCGCACTGGGTGGACATAGCCTCGGGGAAGAGAGATGGAGAGGGGGAGAGAGAGAGGCCACCCGTACGGATCTCGGCGCTGGCACTGGGATATTTATAACGCCAGTGATCTCACTGCTTGGTGCACGCCTGCGAAGCTTCCCCTCACCCGCCGCTTTGTGTACTCTCTGGCCGTGCGGGGAGGGAGCCTCGCGGTCCCGGGGGCGGGGGTGTGGAGGAGGGAGGAGATGGGAGAGAGTGAGTGGGAGGAGAAGCCGGGCGAAGAGGAGCTGCACCCCGACTCTGGGCACGCGCACACCAGGGCCACTCACCCCGGCCGTTCTCACGCGGCCCTCGACCGCCCTCCGACTAGAGCCAACGCTGCGCGGAATTCAGCTCCCCGCGAGCAGACGAGTGCCCTGGGGCCACTACGGAAATGGGGGTTGAAACGTGGACGTGAGTTCTGGTGCTCTCCACCTCTGCCTCACGCTTGCGTCCCAGCAACGCACTCTTACCAACACAGGACCCAATTCTGAGGTTCCCTTCCCTTTGCCAGCAGTCTCCCAGTCACAGCGCTGCTCTGGGAATTCCTCGGGAAACTGTGCCCCGCCTAGAATCCCACCGCTTCAAGTGCTTGCGGCGGAGACCCAAACAAGCATTCGTAGCCCAACTTGGGAAGGCTCTGGTGGTGTACGCCTCGGGGAGAAGGCTGCTGTAGTTACTGATTTATGGAAGACCTAAGGAATTGGGTTTACTCCTTGTTTAGAGAACCACCCAGAGCCATTGTGCCACTACTAGAACTGCTTTCCTGTTGGAAACTCTTGGCCGCTCTAACCACTATGCTGAAATTATTTTTCCTTTTGGGAAGCCCTCGGTCTGAGTCCCGGAGGGTTAGCGCACACGCACACTCGCGCTCGGAACAGGTCGAGAGGCAGGGTCTGGGCACTAGCATATGTAACTGTCCAGTTGTCCTCTCTCGCCCCAGGATCCCCTTGGCAGGAAGGATTAGCTAAGGGCTCGCTTCAGCTTACTCAGAGATGCCACTGACCCCAATGAGTGATTAATGATGCGTGCGCTGGATTTCAGGAAACCTGAGAACTGAGAATTTCCGTGTATGCAATGCCTCTTCTGTCATTTATCTGAGAAATATACCTGACTTGCATTCTTGGAATATTTCTTTCTGAAAACATATTTAAAGCTTTAAACTATGCTCTGATACATTATTCATTGGTCATTTTAATGAAAGGGCTGTGATTCTTACTGAAAAGGTTAATCCACATAAGCCAAGGTTGATGTTAAGATACGGCCTTATCCATTACTGAGTACCCAGTTAAGGAGTCCTATCTCAATAATGAAAAGCATATAAAAAGCATGTGGATTTTTTTCAGGATTAGAAATCTTCCATGGCTAGAATACTTAACATCAAGGCAGCTGTAAAACAGAAAGTCACCTGGACAATTTAGTGAAGCCACTGTGGGTAAGAAAGGGCACACACATCGCACATAGATGTGTGTAGCTTAGGCACAGTGCCCCTGACACACTATATAAGATGCTGTCCTGGGCTGAACACCGCTTCTCTTTATGCTGTTCTAGGCTCAAGCTCTATGCTTCTGGCTTAAACAGCATGAGTGGATAATTCCTTTGATTTCCTACGAGGCAATCCTGAAAGTGGGCATTGAGAACAGGCATGTAGTCCCTCAGAATGGTCCACCTGACTGAAGTTGCCTCTTTCTGGAGGTAATAATTGTGGGATGCCCAACCTGGCACTGCTCCTTCTACAGGTGATGCTCTTGGGTCTGTGACAAATCTGTCAGCATCTAAGGCACGGTGGTGCTGCTGGATGCCATCAGGGCGCTCCCCTGCGGGTCACAAAGTCTCCCACCCATGCCTCAAGAAGCAAATGTTTCCCAGAGCAAATCCAGTTGCTTCTTCCCCCACCTCCTCTTCCCAAAAGATCTGCGGAAAGAGCAGGAGGGTGGCTCCAGTCCCACTATCCCTCCTTCCCCCCAGACTCAGGAAGCTAAGACTACTCTGGGACTGAGCTTCTTCTAGAGGCTGAGATTTGGCCTCTTGTCTTCTCTTCTTGCAGCTTCTTGAGTCCCACCCCCACTGAAACACCATTCTTGTATCCCTCTCGTCCCTGGCAAGGTTCCAGTTGGGGATCAAACTTTTGTCTAGGGAGACCTAAGAAGGCCAAGACACCTGCTTGGGTTTTAGTCCACCTCAACCTGGAGGGAGGTGAGGTGCACTCCGACCTCCTCTGGGGTCCAAGAGTGAGACTTTTAAAACAGCCAAGCGTTCACTAAGAGGAGAGAGGTGACCAGCTTTTGTGGTCAGTGACTGAGTTTGGCAAACCAGACCCCAGTTCATTCTCAATGCTGTTTGATTGGGGGCGAGAGGGGGCGGCGGAGCTTGGTGGAGGTGGTGAGCGTGCTTCGAACGCAGTAGGCATGGTGTGCGTAAGCAAGTAGGGTGGACGCCACTAAACGTTTAAAATTTATAACAATAAGATGGACCATGTATTTGGGTCATTAAAAAAAATAGCTGCAAAAGCTGATTAGTGAAAGAAGACAACACTGCTCCTGTTCCGTGCGCTGAGTTGCCAAGCCCCTTCCTCCATAGCTCAGCAGAGAGGGAAGCAGGTCGCGCTGCGCCCGCGCTGCTCCGCGCCCTGCCTAACCCGCCGCGCAGCCGATGTCCGCTGAGTTTGTATTCACCTTAAGTCTGAGATCAGAAAATTTTCATCACGGTCTCGCCTACCCCGGGCTCTACTCCCATATACTCCACTCAAAAGAGGGTGCCAGCCTGTACCGTTGTTTCTGTGGTTACTTGCCGGATCATCAAAACCCCCTTGTTGGAGACGCTCCCTCGGTTCTTTCACTAACTGCCAGGATCGCTCAAGGTCGCCGGGGCGGACGCCCCGGGCCGGTGCGCTAGCTGTTGTTAATTCCTGCGCTCTGTCACCCAGGAAGCAAGGTCGGAGAGAACATGCGTGCGCCTGGCTACCTGCAGAGATAAAGCAAACAGTCCCTGGAGTCGAGTTTCCACCCATCCCCACCCGACAGGGGACCGAAAAACTAACCAACAGGTTAATGGGGGGGGGGGTCCCACCGGCCTCCAAGTGTGCGTGCGTCAGCTTGGCCCCCCACCCCTTTGGGTTTACCTTTCGGATCCCCCATCCCCTCTGACTCGTGTTCTGTAGCTCCGCCATCTCAGTCTTACCTGTTCTAGCCCCAGCAGCTGAGCCTTCTTTCCGGGCTTCCCCTAGTGCTGTGCGGGAAACCGGGAGGTGAATTTCTCTCATGTCTTCTGTAGCTATGAGCAATGATCCAGTTACTAACGACAGGAACCAGTTCAAAGCAGGATATAACCACCTGTAACTTAAAAGCTACCACTCAGAAGCTTAAGGAGAGCGACATCAGGGCAAAGAAGTTAATGGCCAAGCTTCCCTTCACAAGCTCACTATTTACAGCATTCTTCTGATTGTAAACAGAGGCCAGAACCCCCTGAGGCCCTCTCTCTGGAGGAAGGCCAGCACCTCATCCATTCTGTGGTTCATCATGCTGAGACTAAGGGAAGGATAAAACATAGGTAATGGGGCAGGGTTAGCAACCCTGGGCAGAGTGAGCCAGAGTCCTGAGAGGCTCTCCAGTGTGTGAACCAAGCTGCCACCTGGCCAGCAGACCAAGTACAGGCTTTTGTTCAGAAAGCCTTAGCACCAAATTTTGGCTTTTGGAGGTGCCCCCACTCTATGAGGTTTGCCTGTTCTGAGGTGGGTTATAGTGGAAGGCAAGGACACATTTCCCTTGTTTGATCCAAGAGACAAAAGCCCAGGGTATCAGGATGTTCTCCTAAGTGAGCTGCTTGAACATGGCCCTAGAGGACCCTGTGACTCCCCCTCTCCATTTCTGTCACCCTCCCATGCACTAAGAGTCTTTATCAGTAGCAGGACCACTTTTTCCTAACCAGATCCCTGGTGGCCCCACAGTGACTTCTAGTTCCTTATAATTTTTAATGGAGATGCATTTGTATTGTGGAAGGAGTCAGCAGCCACTCTACTGGGGTCTTCAGTCCATGTTGGTCTTGCCAGGACTCTTCCCTCCAGGCTTGGCTTCTCACCAGCAAAGTTGGCAGCAACTATACAACAAAGAGCCTGTGGCTAACAGAGCACTGAGCCGACTGTGCAGGGCAGGAAGGGACTGTGTGAGAAGGCAACAAAGACAGAGAGAACATGCAGGGTAATGGCGGTAATTAAAAATTCCACAGGTCCTGAAGTTAGGCGTCCTTCTCCAGGGTTTGTTACTTCTCTCGGAGGAGGCAGTTGTTTTGAAATGGTCATAGGTGGCTGGTCTTCTCTATATCTGCAGAGATTAGTAGAAAGAGGTCTTTTGTAACCTGAAATGACTCAATAAAATCAGTTACTTTCTTTAAAAAAAGGTAATTCAAAGCTCAACTAAGTTCAACTTGGTGCTTTCTAATTAACCTAGGGACTGCTTTTGTTTTAGTTTCTGGTAAATCCATGCACTGAGTCCCAAATACTATAGATTCCCAGCCTCAGCATGCAGGGAATTCAAAAGTGCAGGGAAATAACTGCTCTTAAAGCATAGAAGACTCTTCTACTGTCTACGGCCAGCCCCAGAAGATGGAGGATGCAGTTTTCCATGCTTGTTACACATGACTGCAAAGTCATTTTCAAAGATCATGCCACCATCCCTTCCTTGAAGCAGAGCCCACCCTCTCTCTGTAACAGGTTTGGTTTCTGGCACAATCTGTATCTAATAATGTCTAGAAAGGTCATTCTTAGCATATATGGAGAGGTGTGGTGCTTCCAGTCTTAATTCCCTGTTAAAAGTGTGTCAGGTGGCTTGAAGACAGGTGGGGAATCAGAAACATTTCTTATATGAAAGAAAAGAGGTTGAATTAGAATTGCTGCTGTTGAAATAGTTCTATCATTCTGGACATTTGGTTTGTAACCAGAGAGATGGGTGATAGGCAACCAGGCACTCATTCAACACAAATGAGGGGAGCGGGTAAAGATAAAGGAAGCACAGTAAGTATCATCTTCTAGGATGAATTTGTTTTGTGCCAATTGAGGGGGGTGGATGAGAACCCAAGTGAAGCCAAGCCTGGTACCAGTGATAAACAGATAGGAAGCTGCTGAAACCAGGGGTACACAGGATGTCCATTCAGTAGCCCAGTCAAAGGCCATTTGCTCAGAAAGTAATTTGATCAAAGCTCATTTCACAGACAAAGTCTGAGAGCCAGTCCACATAGACTATGTTTTTCCCCCCATAATAAGGTGCTTATTTTTCTTCAGTGTTAAAAGGTCAGGGAACCAATTGTAGTTAACAACTGTTGGCAGAGAAGTACACAAAATTTTAAAGATGTCTTCAATAATAGCAAATGGATGTTTTGCTTTGGTTTATATATTTTTTCTGAGAAAAGTATAAGCATCAGAGTATAGAAAAATAAGCATGGCATACTTTTTCAAAAATTGGGAATTTTCTGGAGTCCAAAAAGGGATTTCAGCTTATCTGAAAGCTGTTTAGAAGAAAAAGAAGCAACAGCATCCCATTCCTGTGGCTTTTGGAAGAATTATTTCTTCCTTTTTTTTTTATTACATTGCAAAATTGCTAGCTCAAAAACCCTGGGCCATTCTTTTGGTAATCACCATATAAAAGCATTTGATAATCATGGTATGTAACAGCTAGACTTGAACTCCCACATGACTCCCCTCTCAGCTCCCATGTAAACATATACAAAAGAGATTTAAAATGGAGCAGAGGGACCAAACATAAAATTTACTTTGAATATTGTGATCACATATATATAATATGAAAATCTTACTGATGAAGTCCATGACGTCTGTTTGTGTCCTGCTCTTGGCCCTTACCAGATCAGAGCTATGAGTGATTCTTTAGCTCCTGGGGGGTCAGAGGGGAGGGGATGAGTGGCTTATTCATGTTCACAGATTTTTTTAAAAAGAATTTACCTTATGCAAACCACTCTGCTCTCTGCCTTATCTCTGAAGCTGCTGCATGATCCTTAAGGGTGGGATTGAGTAGCACATACCATATTACTGTCAAGGCTTCTCTTGGTTGCACACAAGGCAATTTTTGTGCTGAAAGCCATAATGACACACAATAGAAATCAGGGCTGTAGTGAGGGTCACCACAAACATATTTTGATTATTGCTCACTTTTCTTATGGGTATACATGGTCTCTCGGAAAGCACAAGCTCCTCAATGGCAGTCTCCTTTTAGCATTCACTGCTGTGTAATCCCCCAAATGCTCAATAATGTAAATCCTAAATGAAGATCATTATGAGAAATGGTTTCAAAAGATGATTAATAATAAGTTCCATTTCTCCCCCCAAAGAAGTGAGAATTTGAGCATTTAAAAGTACATTATATTGTTGGGTGATTTTGAGTCTTCCATTTCCTTTATCCAAGGGACCAAGGATTTAGGAGAGTGGCAGTGTATGTATGTGTTTTCACCATTTGAATTACCGTAGCTCTTAATTACAGTAGTCATTTTCACAAATGGGCTTTGTTTTCCACCCTGGCTCCTTGGCTTTTGGCAGGCTGCATCAGGCCACCACCTGTTGTCTGGTTACACAGAGGAACACCTGTCAGTGGAGCCACTAAGTACTAACATGGGAGCTGTCATCTGGGTCTTGGGAACCTTTGCTATAGTCAGAAGAAAGGAAGGAGCACCTGCTTAAGGCCAAGAGGGCTGAATGATAGCTTATTGACTTCTGACAGAAGATGTCAATGAATCTGTTTCCCTTCCTCCGCAGACTCCCAAGATGTGCCGCCTGGGGCCACAACATCTGTTAATGAGTGAATGACTGTGGTCAGATTTGAAGAAAATTCCTTTTTATAAGGAGACTGTAGTCCAACAGATATTAGGGCTTTGAGGCATCAAACTCTAAACAGTTGTTATGGATGAATATCCAGTTGATAAGAGTGGAGGAAGGGAAACAAGAAGAAAAGAGAAAGAATGCAAAGAAATGTTGGGAGCATAAAAAATGTGATGGGAGATTTCCTCCATATGATAATCTCCTTCAGAAATTCACCATTTTGGGTGCAACAGTGGTACCGGGCTGGTTCTATGTAGAGACAGGTATGTACAGTTTAATAGGCATCACTGGAAGAATTCAGTATCAATTCCTGAAGTAATCAATCATTCTTTGACAGTTTAGATATTTAGCTATGGCTTATATTCACACATGGAGAAGCAAAAGAACCAGTCTGGAAGGAGAGAGAGAGAGGAGATAAAAAGCTTACATTTTTCAAAGATAGATTTTAGCACCAATATTTATTTTTAAATTTCCTAACCTCTTGTTCCCTATGTTTAAGATCTATAGAAATCCAGACTGGCTCAGAGAAATGTCTGGAACCTGCCTCATCCTGTGAAAGATTACCCGTAGTGCTGGGTATTACAAGGATGGGGCCATCAAGCCTTTCCAGTTGTATGTCTGTCCAGCTGGAATTGTTCTCCAGGATATTCAGTGGGAGTTGCTGCCAGCATGAATTCCTCCTCCAGATGGACTTTGCTTCTCTCTTCTGACCCATTGTCTCTCATAAAACCACTCTCCTTTGCTTACATTACAATTTTTCCTAGAATTGGGAGTTCTTTTGGCATTAGGTACAAAGAGTAAATGGGGGTAGGTGAAAAAAACTGTAGGTAAGAAGGAGGACAGACAGGAGAGATTACCAGGCCCTTTAATCTGGGTTCATTCTTGACCTTTCTCTTTCCTGCACCCATTTTGTGCTGTGCATCAGGTGCGCCTCTGGGCTTTATCTTCCAAATATCTGCAGAATCCAAAAACTTCTCACCATCTCCCTTGCAACCACCCAGGTCTAAACCATCCTCGCCTCCTGTATGAATGACTGGGCTCCCTGCTTTTGGCCTTGCCACATTACAATTTATTTTTAATGCAGCGTGGTCATCTTTTTAAAGCTAAAAGTCTTAAAACTACCAATCACATCTCATTTCACAACTAAAGTCCTCTCAGTAGCCTTCAAGCCCCTGCCTGGTCCCTGGGCTCACTCCATTCAAGCCATACTGACTTCCTGGCAGTTCTTGAAACTCAGCAAGACACATGGTCACCTTCTGACCTTCCCAACAGTCACGGCCTCTATTTGGACTGCTCCTCGCCAGTATGTTTGTCTGGGTAGCTCTTCCATCTCCTTCAAGGCTTGATTCATATGTTTCCTTCTCAAATGCTACCTAACCCCCTTATATAAAACTACACCCTTTACACACTCCCTAACACCCATGCTGCTTTTCTGTTTTCTTTTTTCCACAGCTGTTATTTATTTAATAAACAGTTACATAGCCTTCCTGTGAGCCAGGCATTCTTTCCAAGTATTAATGCATCTAATTAGTACATTTAATGCACATAGTAGACCTTATGGAGTAGGCACTATTATCTTGTCTAATTTATTTGTCATAAGAAAACAGAGAGGGTAAGTAACTTACCCAAGTCACACAGCTAGGAAGTGGTAGAGCTAAGGTTCAACTCAGTCTGATTCTAGGAGCGATGCTCTTAAAACTATGTTTGCTGTACTCGTCACTTTCTGACATACTTACTATAAGGTATCCTTCTCTATTGTGTTTATTGTCTGTTTCACCCTACTAGCACATAAGCTCTGTGAACATAAGGACTTTCTTCTATTCACAAATACTTACCAAACACCTAGAATTATGTTTGACATATTGTGGGTACCCAATAAATATTCACTGAATAAATAAATGAACTTGATGATTGAGTCTGCTCCCAGCTTGAGATGCATTATTTCAGCCTATTATCACAACACCCACTTCTCAGGCACCTCTGTTTGTCCTCTGTAAGACTTCATGTAGCGTAGAACAAGAAGAAACACATTCTAGCTCAGATATTTTATCACCCTATAATTGTTGAATGAGTAAAACTACCTCAGAGATCGGCTGTTATGTGCCTCTGATCTTTTTTCACCTTAAGTTTCCTTTCCAACTCTGCCCACCCCTTTCCATTTTATATTTGGAGTGGGTAGATGTGAGAGGAAACAATAAGGAAGGGAGTAGGAGATTTCCTCTTGTTCTTACATACATACTAAACACGAGTTACCGTTTAAACCTTATTTCCCGTAAGAGTTTTTGTAGTAATGACAACACACTGAGACAGAAAGTGGGGACCATGTGACAGAAATGCAGCCGGTTCTTTGTGGTGCCCACATTTGAAAACAGAACAAAGCAAACCTCATACATCCAGATTTCTTAAAATCCCTGCACTGCAGTGGAAGCCTGCAGTGCTTCAAAACTTAGCTTATTTTGTAAAGACAGCAGGGGGAGCAGTGGAAAAGAGCCCCTAATGAAAAGCAATATATCTGAATTCTAAGTCTGCAGCTCACCTCCACATATAAACACAATAGAGTAATTTTCATTCTCTGTGAAAGTGGGGGTAATAATCTCTGTTCTCAAGTCCTTTGTTGAGAACACAGGTGTGACTATAAATGTAAAGTCATTACACAAATTTAATTTATAATTAAAATTATGTAATTTAAAAATTATTTGTTAAATTTGTCAAAATAATGTACTTCCTTAATACACACAAAACAAGGTCTAACTTGAGTATGAAAATATTTTAAACGGTTCATCTTGCCTTTGGAGAAATGCAGATAGTAAAATAAAGAAAATTAATGCTCTTGTATATCATGATTGGTGGCAGAAGAGCTTGGTGAAGTAGCTTTTTACAAGACTAGATTATGATTCCCTGTAGGTATTTCAGCAGCTGAAAGACAATTCCAGTGAACATTTGTGAGTTAGAGAATGAGTAAGATCTATGTGTTTTATTCTGAAGAATGCTAAAAGAAAGGAAGATAAAGTAAAAAAGACCATCTGCATTTTCAATTATCTTCTTTAAAGAGTGGTCCTCTTTACGGCCAGGACTGCATAAAAGCATCAAGAGTCACTGGTGTGTCATTTTTTTCCAGCAGCAGTTTACAAAGTGAGGATCTTTCTAGGTAATTTGTGCACCCTTAAAAGGAAGGGATTTCACTTCAGATTTCCAGGTCCGCACACCTTTTGTAGCAGCCACCCCGATGCCATGGTAGTTAAAGCTGTATGTTTTAAAATCAAATAATCTCACATTCACTGAGATGAATAACTTAACAGTGGCTGAGGTGCTAGAGATAAGTTAGAACAAACTCTAACCCGTTTTCATCTCAGTTTTTCCATTAGTAAAACCGAGATACAAACTTGTCAGCTTCAAGAGTTTTCCTCATATGTGATTAATTTTTAAAGTGTTTAAAACGTATTTTAGGACCTCTGAGTGCATTAAGTTTCATCTGTAATGTGCTTTGATTTGTTTGGAGAAAGATGAGCAACAGACAGTGTGTTTAATATAGCAAGGCACTGTAGTGAAGGTTTTTGGACATGTCTAAGATAAAAAATTTTGAAGGTTATTTATTGTGTTTTAAGGAAAAAGAAAAAATCATAAAGGAATTGTCTATTTCCACAGCAGAGATCACTGTTTTTTACCAATGTAAAGCATTTGGAAACATTTGGAATTGTTATTTTAAAACTTATCTTTGTATTGATGAATGAGGAGGTGGGGAAAATTGTGCTTTCCACTGCGATTGTTTCACAACTAATGTATTGTCATGGAAAGCAAAATTGTTAACAAAGCAAAACCCTGGGAGCTCTGGTTATGGTTTATTAAAGGGAATCACAGGAAAGTAAATGCTGGAAACCAGGAAGTACTGAGACTGTAATATAAATTTACACAAGATGAAGGCATTCAACAGAAAGAAATCAGCATATACCGAAACATCAGCTTTAAAAGCTGTTTGGGTGAATTCTTCAGCTTTACTCCTCTTCTCCACAAGCACACCTGACCTTGGCACATAAAACAATCCATCTTTCACTACAGGCGCAATGTTCAGACCGCTTTCTAAGTCTGCAATGTGGAACAAGTTTCTTAACTTCTCTGGTCCTCATTTTCCTCATACTAATATGGAGACAGTAAAAACCTCTGCCTCTAAATCCTGCTTTGATCATTATTGTGAAAACTATGGAGCTAATGTATGTAAATGAAGCAGTGTTCTCTTTTCCCGGCACATTGGGTACCTCAATACTGTTCACCATCAAAATAGCATCCCTCTTTTCCCCCTCCCAGAGTTGGGAGAAAATCATTTTGGAGTAAAGGGTGATAAACATTTTGGTGCAAGTTAGCAAATGCATCTAAATGGGACTTCCTTTTCTAAGTCAGATTTCTTCAGTTCTGTGAAAGGCAAGAAAAAAAAAATTTAACCTAAGTAGTAAAAATCATGGGGGATTCTTTTATCATAAATAGCAGAGATAATGTCATCAAATGACACATAGAAATGACAGCCCTCCAGTTTAACAACAATGGTACACAAGTTTTTCAGGCTGTGAAATAATGATCTCTCATGTCTTCCCATTACTGGAATGATGACATTCAGGCACCTATATCATGTGTTGTACCCGTGATTGTAGCCATATCTCTTCTAGATAACAAACACACCTGTCATGTAATGCCAGAATAAAGCTTTCAAATGACACTCCATTTGTCAGAGCAGTATGTTATAAAACATGTTTTTCTTCTAGGGATTTTCCTGGCCTGTGTACATATTAAAGCTATATCAAAGAACCCTTCTTGTGTTAGAAACGTAAAACACTCAGACAATAAAAACAAAAGCAAACATTCCATTTGCAAGGTCAGAGTTTCGGGAAGCACCCATAATCCTGTGCACACCTAGCTGATACTTGTTGCTTTTCAACATGAAGCAAAGGAGCAACTGGATATTAAGTATAGTCAATGCTACACTTAATTTAGATTTTGTTTTATTTCTTTCAAAAACTTAGATACAGTGAAATTAATTATTTGGTATGTACTGATCTAAATCTTGATAAATGCATTGACATGTAACCATCACCACAATCAAGATCTTACCTTGGTTTTAATTGGCCGTAAGATAGATGTAATACAATAAAAATGACAAGTGTAAGTGATTCAGTCCTGCCAGTGGAAAACATGAAGAATGGGAGAAATGCTAGAGGGAAGTTCAAAATGTCCATGTGTTTTTAAACTATCTCTGCTTAAGCCACGATTGTGTCTATACAGCTTTTTTTTCTACACCCAGCCTTTTATGGAATAATTAGTGTAATGCCTGTCTCCCACACAGCCTCAGCTAAAAAAGTAGTTGAGTGTATGATTGGTCCTGCTACTCTTTCCAAAAACAGTATTTGTTCCAACAATTTTTTTCAGGCACTAAGTTAAAATAAACCTAATTCTTTCATCAAATTCATAACTACACAGTACCAACCATCCTCTAATGGTTAAATAAAAGCTGTGTGTACAACTGAAACCAGCAGTATGATTTATAAAACACATAAATGAAGTTGAATGTGGAAGCTTTTTATATGAACTTGTTTCCAACCCACAAATGGCACAAGACCTGCCACCAGTCTAACTCCTCCTGGGCTTAGATCCGTGGTTAGCCACACTTTTTAGTGGCTTTCACTAGACAGTAAGCTCTAAGCTAAGCTGGTCCACAAAGGTTGATGTGGGCTCAAATACCAGCAGGAAAGTTAATCTAGATGCTAGCAAAGGTTGCTTTCACTTTGCTTTACTACAGACCCAGCAATCAAGTAGAGTAAAGGTTACACGCCACCAAAGTTTACAAGGGAGTGTATATGATTGATCGTTTCTTCTTAGTTCCTCAGGTTAGTGTGTGCAGTGTGTTGGCTTGTTTAGTCCTTTAAAGAACCAACTAGTAAGAGGAGCCAAAAAGCCATAAGCCTACTGCCTTTCATTCTTTCAGGTTGGGGGAACAGGCTGCATTAGCAGCCAAGATCCTATCAAGTAGAAATTCTTGTTACTTCACAAGTAAGTGTTCCAAGTTCTCTTTCTTATGCCATCATTGGATATAGAGCAGCCCAGGCTCAGCCTACCATGAACTCCGTGAGAGCAGGAACTGTCTATTTTGGTCACTGTTTGAATACTCATTCTCTAGCATGACGCCTACAGCTGACAATGCACTCAGAAAATATTTATTGCATTAGTGAAGAGATAAAAGAGTGAATGAATGAATGGTGTCTGGTTCTGGCTTTGCCACTGACTGGCCATGTGGTTGGCCGTGTTACTTTCTCCATGTATCAGGCTTTCCTCAACTGTAAGATGTAAAACCTGTCAAAGCAATTAATCACTAGGATTCTATTCAAAACAAGACATGTATAAACATAGGATCAACAAGAAAAACACCTATCTCTGCTCTTAATTTCAGGCTTTGCTGACCACTTTGCAGTCTATTTCAATTAAACAAATTAAATGACAGAAGGAGTATTTTGTTTTCCTGGCAATACTGATTATCACTTAAACTGCATGGACCTTCATTTCTTATATATAAACATAGTGAAGAATGAGAGCGTTCCTGACTTTTCGAATCACCATTATTTAATTATTCTGGTTTCTCTTATATGTTCTGTTTGTTTAAAGTTGGTTTTTTTTGTGAAAATCCTTGAATTAAGGTCTTTTAAATAAGCCTATTTTCCAATGATTCTCTTTAAACTTAGGTCAAATTAACAAGTCCTCTGAACTTCATGATGAGGATAAATATTGTGGGGAAAAAGTTATTTCTCAAAAAGACAATAGAGAGTAGTTATTAAACTGGAAGAAACAAACATGGGGGGAAAATGATATCCCAGGAGATGGGGCTTACTGAGCTTGCAGAAGGATTAGAGTAAGGAAACATGGTCGGAGCATCCTTGCCGGAAGAAGAAGAAGAGTGCTCTAACTTGCAAGAGTGGATTAATCACCATTTCATCCCCCAAACTTTTCTTCTTTTGTTCTCTTTGAAACAACAATTTTGATCCAACCAGAGCAATTTTACTTCTCCCAGGATACAAACAGCTTGCATTTCTGCAAGGATTTCTTTTAGCCTTTGGAAAAGTGCCAAAGACCCAGGATTTCTCCAGATTTCAACCATATTTCTGACACTGTGCATCCAACAAGATATGACACATGGACATAATGGGTTCCTAGAGGTATTTTTAAAAAGGAAGGAAATAAAACTCACTTCTTTGTTACAAAAGTAAACTTCTCAGACTGACAAGACCAGGTAGGATTAAAAAATTTTTTATTATATTTTTCTACCTTCCTTTTAGTAGACACTATTTTGCATTTGATGAAATAAAAGCACAGAGAAGGTAGAGAACATGCCCTTATTCAAAGCAGTTAGACTGAGGGAAAAAAAAATAGATGTGGCCAGAAACTCAAGAAGCACAGAAGATATTCTGAAAAGAAAGGAGTTTATATATAGTTACATATGAACCATTGGAGGAAAAAAAGGTGAGGGATTTTAAACAAGCTTTCTGTTTAGTGAACTGTCTTAAGACATCAGAATATTTTTTTTTTAAGTTGAATAGGAGAAGGGTGCAGAACATTGTTAATGAATGACAGAACAGTTTTTGGAAGATGAAGACCAAAATGGATCAAGACAATGGAAAAGTTTTTGAGATGATACCAGTTAATTTTTAACTTCTAATGGACATCTTCAATTCACCTCTCAAAGACTCCTAAAACTTTACAAGTCCTAAATATCATTCAATATCTTTATCTCAGTTTTGATCAGAGCCTGATGCAAGGATTGGAAGTAGTTGAGAAGATAATCTTAAGAAGCAGAAAAAAGGGAGTTGGCAGAATGAAACCAGAAATAGGGGGAAAGGCAAACAAAAAATATATATATATAATATATATATTTAATATACATATATATAATATATATAATATACATAAAATATATATTATATGTATATATATAAAATATACATATTATTGAACTGGCTAAAGCATCAGTAACTGGGGCACAAACACACTGGGGACATTCCAGGCCCCCTGTAAAAAATGCCTCAAAATTATCCCACAGAAAGATGGGGAAGTTGGAGCAATTATCCACTGATTCTTCTTCTTTCCACTTGGAGGCTGCATCTGTATGCTGGTTGAGGATACCAATGCCCTAGGGGAAAGCCCTGAGGTAGAAAATCAGAGAGGTACAAGAGTTTCCATTTCAGATGGGACTCTGGCAGTGCCCAGGGAACTACTTACTCCAGCGTTGCTGAAATCATTTGGGCAGAGAAGAGACAGTGCAAAGCACCACAGTATCTATTAATATCTTCAATCCAAATTGTTCCTCCTCATAATACTAACTTTTTCTGTTAATGCAAGTACTTTCCGCAAGTTGCCCAAGCCAGAGTGCTTTGAGTCAGTATATACTTCCTCATCCACCATATCTAATATTGAGCAATTTTGCTCTTTTAACACTATTTTTTTTTATTGTGGTAAAACACACCTAGCGTAAAACTTACCCTCTTCGCCATGTTTAAGTAGTGTTAAGTATAGTCACACTGTCTTGAAATAGACTTCCAGAACTGTTTTACGTTGCAAAACTGAAACTTTATACCCATTAAACAACTCTCCTTTTCCTTTGCCCTTTAAACTTTCAGGTGGGATAGGCCACATCAACATACAAGATCCTAACAACTAGAAATTCTTGCTACTCCCCAGTTAAATGTTCCCCACTTCTCTTTCTTATGTCATCATTGGATACAAAGCAGTTTTTCAAACAGACAAGATGAATGCCATTTTACTGTTTTATTAAGAAACAATCGACATATATCGCTATATAAATTCAAAGCATATAGCATGATGGTTTGATTTACATATATTGTGAAATGATTACCACAAAAGATTCAGCTAATATCCATCTTCTCATATAGAAAAAATGGAAAGAAGATAGGAAACAAAAATCTTTCTTTTGTGATGAGAACTCTTAGGATTTGCTATCATTACAACTCTCCTGCATGTCATACAGTAGTGTGAGCTATGTTTGTGTTGTACATTTCATCCCTAGTACATTTTTATCTTTTAACTGGAAGTTTGTACCTTTTGACCACCTTCCTCTGGTTACCCCTCCCCCTACTCTTACCTCTGGAAATCACAAGTCTGATCTCTTTTTCTATGAGTTTGGGGGCTTTTTCACCTTTGTTTATATATATATATATATTCCACATATAAGTGACAAATAGAGTATTTGTCTTTGACTATTTCACTTCAAGGTCAATCCATGCTTTCACAAATGGTAGGATTTCCTTGTTTGTTTGTATGACTGAAAAACATTCCATTGTATATATAACAGAACTTTATCCATTCATCCACTGAAGGACACTTAAGTTGTTCCCACACTTCGGCTATTGTAAATAATGTTTCTGTGAACATGGAGGTGCAGATATCTTTTCAAGTTAGTGTTTTCATTACTTTTGGTCGTATTCCCAGAAGTGGAATTGCTGGATCATATGTTAGTTCTGTTTTTAATTTTTAAGGATCCACCACACTGTTTTCCATAGTAGCTTTGCCATTTACATTTCCACTGATGGTGAACATTTTCTTCACATCCATGCCTGCATTTATCTCTTGTCTTTTTGATAATGGCCCTTCCAAATGAAGTGATCTCATTGTGGTTTAATTTTCATTTCCCTAAGGACTGGTGATCTTGAACATCTTTTCATATACCTGTTGGCCTTTCATATGTCTTCTTTGGAGAGATGTCTATTCAAGTCATTTGCCCACTTTTTAATTGGGTTATTTGGGTTTTTTACTATTGAGCTGAGTTCTTTATGTTTTGGATATTACCCTCTTATCAGATATATGGTTTCCAAATATTTTTTCCCATTCTGTAGGTCATCCTTTTACTTTGTTGATGACTTCTTTTGCTGTGTAGAAGCTTTTTATTTTTATGTAGTCCCTCCCACTTTTTACTTTTTTATTTTGTTGCTTGTGCTTTAAGTGTCATACCCAAAAAATCATTACCAAGACCCATGTCAAGGAATTTTGTTCCTATGTTTTCTTCTAGGAGTTTTATGGTTTCAGGTCTTACATGCAAGTCTTTAATCCATTTCATGTGAATTACTGTGAATGGTGTAAGATAGGTTCCCAGTTTCATTCTTTTATATGTGAATATCTAATTATCCCAGCACCATTTATTGAAGAGACTGCCTTTTCTACATTGAGTGTTCTTGGCTCCCTTGTCAAATATTAGTTGACTATATATGCTTGGGTTTATTTCTGAGTTCTTGATTCTGTTCTCAATTTATCTGTTTTTTTTTTTTTTTTGCCAAAACCATACTGTTTTGATACTATAATATAGTTTTATAGTATAGCTGGAACAGAAAGTGTGACAGCTCCTGCTTTGTTCTTTCTCAGGATTACTTTGACTATTCAGGATCTTTTGTGGTTCCACATAAATTTAGGAGTGCTTTTCCTACTTCCGTAAAAACTGCAATTGAAATCTTGATAGGGTTTGCATTGAAAATATAGATGGTTTTTGGTAGTATTGACATTTTAGCAATATTAATTCTTCCAATCCATGAACATGGGTTACTTTTCCATGTTTTGTGTCTTTTTCATTTCTTTCATCAATGTCTTGTAGTTTTCAGTATGTAGATCTTTTACCTCCATAGTTAAATTTATTCCTAAATATTTTAATGTTCTCATTGCTGTTATAAGTGAGATTGGTTTTTTGGTTTTTTTATTTTTTTCAGAAATTTCATTATTATTGTATAGAAACACTACTGATTTTTGTATATTAATTTCTTATCCTGCAACTTTACTGAAATCATTGATGAGATCTAACAGTTTTTTGCTCCAGTCTTTAGAATTTTCTATATGTAAAATCATGTTATTTGCAAATAGAGACAAATTTACGTCTTCCTTTCCAATTCTGATACCTTTTATTTCTTTTCCTTGCCTGATTGCTCTAGCTAGGACCTCCAGTACTGTGTTGAATAGGAGTGGTGAGAGTGGGCACCTCTCTCTTGTTCCTGATCTTAGAGGAAAAGCTTTACCCTTTCACTATTGAATATGATGTTAGCTGTGGGCTTGCCATTTATAACCTTCATTATGATGAGATATGTTCCTTCTATGCCTAATTTGTTAAGAATTTTTCATGAATGAATGTTGAATTTGGTCAGATGCTTTTTCTGTGTCTATTGAGATGACCATATACATCTTTTCTTTCATTCTATTAATGT
This sequence comes from Smutsia gigantea, assembly GCA_032199065.1. Classification (NCBI taxonomy): domain Eukaryota; kingdom Metazoa; phylum Chordata; class Mammalia; order Pholidota; family Manidae; genus Smutsia; species Smutsia gigantea. The sequence continues at coordinate 119,847 of JAVSCE010006547.1, forward strand.
CATATTTCACAGTGATTGATTTGCATATGTTGAACCATTCTTACATCTCAGGGATAAATCACACTTGATCACTGTGAGTGATCCTTTTAGTATCCTGCTGAATTTGGTTTGCTGGTATTTTATTAAGAATTTTTGCATCTATATTCATCAGGATATTGCTCTGTGATGTTCTTTTCTTGTAGTGTCTTTATCTGATTTTGGTATTAAGATAATGCTAGCCTTGAAAATTGAGTTTGAAAGTATTCCTTTCTCTTTGATTTTATTTGGAAGAGTTTGGGAAGGATTGCTGTAAATTCTTCTTTAAATGTTTGGTAAAATTCACCAGTGAAGCCATATGGTCCTGGCGTTTCTTCATTGGGAGATTTTTGGTACTGATTCAATCTCCTTAGTAGTATTTGGTATGTTCACAGTCTATTTCTTCCTGATTCAGTCTTGGCTAATTGTATGTTTCTAAGAATTTTCCATTTCTTCTAGATTGTCTAGTTTATGGTGTTTAGTTGTTCATAGTAACCTCTTATAATCCTTTGAATTTGGGTGGCATCAGTTGTAATGTCTCCTTCTTTTATTATTTTATTTATCTGATCCTTTCTCTTTTTTCCTTGGTTAGTCTCAATGAAAGTTTGTCAATTTTGTTTTGTCTTTTCAAAGAACCAACTCTTAGTTTGGTTAATCCTTTCTATTATTTTTCTTCTGTATTTCATGTGTTTCTGCTCTAATCTTATTGTTTTCTTTCTTCTGTTAAAAGTCTGGGCTCATTTGTTCTTCTTTTTCTAATTCCTTAGGGCATAAATTAGGTTATTTATTTGGGATCTTTCTTGTTTCTTAATGTAGGCCTTTACTGCTATAGTATGTTGTGTTTCTGTCTTAGTATGTCTCAAAAAACTTCTTAAATTTCCCCTTTAATTTCTTCGTTGATTTATTTGTTCAGGAAAATTTTGCTTAATTTTCATGTATTTGTGAATTTTCTAGTTTTCCTGTTGTTACTGATTCCTAATTTCATGTCATTGTAGTCAAAGAATATATTTGGTATGTTTTCAGTCTGTTTGAATTTGCTGACAATTGTTGTGTGGCCTAACATACAGTCTATCATAGAAAATTTTCCATGTACACTTGAGAAGAATTTGTAGTCTGCTGTTGTTAGATAGAATGTTGTATATATGTCTCATAGATCCGTTTGGTCTATAGCATTGTTCAAATCTGTTGTTTCCTGACTGATTCTCTGGATGCTTTCTCTGTTGTTGAGAATGGGGCATTAAGGTCCCCAACTTGTATCATATTGCTGTTTATTTCTCCTTTTAGCTCTGTTAGTTTTTGTTTTATATATTTAGGTGCTCCAGTGTTAGGTACATAAATATTTACAATTGTTATGCCTTTTTGATGTATTGACCTCTTTATCCTATACAATGACTTTCTTGGTCTCTTTCTTTGGTTTGTGAGGAAAAGTCTTTATCCCTCCTCCATTTCTGAAGGGCAGCTTTGCAGGGTGTAGAATTCTTCATGGACAGTTACTTCTTTCAAAATTTTGAATATTTCATCCCATTCTCTCCTGGCCTGAAAAGTTTCTGTTGAGAAACCCACCAGCAGTCTTTTTGGTGTTCACTTGCATGTAATGTCGCTCCTTTCTCTTGCTGCTATTAAAAAATATTGTGTTTGATTTTTGAGAATTTAATTAGAATATGTCTTGGTATTTAACTATAATAAACTTATTTGGGCCCAATCTATTTGTGATCCTTTTGGCCTCATGGATCTGAATGTCTATTCTTCTCTCCACGTTCAGGAAGTTTTCAGCCATTATTGCTTTAAATATACTTCCTGGCTTTTTCTCTTTCTCTCCTCCTTCTGGAATTCCCATAATGGAAATACTATTTCTTTTCATCGTGTCATATAATTCCTGTATGTATTCTTCACTTTTACATTCATTTTTCTTTTTGTTCCTCTGGATAATTTCCAATGTCCTATCCTCCAGGTTGCTGATTCCTTCCTCTGCAAGGTGAAGTCTATTTCTGAAATTCCCTATTGAATTTCTCAGTTCAGTTATTCTTTTAAACTCTAAGATTTCTGATTTGTTTGATTTTTTTTGATAGTTACTATTTTCTTGTCAAACTTTTCTTTCTGTTCATGTATTGTTTTCCTAATTTTGTTTAATTGTGTTTTCTTGTAGTTCACTAAACTTCCTTAAAAGGTTATGCTGAATTTTTTGTCTGACAGTTCATAGATCTTCATTACTTTAGGGTCAGTTATTGGAGCTTTATTATTTTCCTTTGGTGGTGTCATATTTACCTGACTTTTATGATCCTTGATTCCTTACCTTGGTATCTGTGCACTTGAGTAAATGGGGCTTTACAGAGACAGCTCACCAGTCAGCTCAGTTTGGATTTCTGGTAATGCCTTTGGGCAGGTGTCATCTGCTACTATGGTGTATTCTGGGCTGAGGGGAATGATATTCCACCAGGGTTCTCTTTTCCCACTGGAGGAACGAGAGACTCAGAGGAGACCTCCCCACATGGCTCCGTGATGTCCTGGAGGAGGAGCAATGTGGTCGGTGTGTCACCACTTTGCTTGCCCTCCTGCTGCACCCTGTCTTGCAGGTCTCTGTGATGCAGGGGAGTGCTTCAGCCTCACCCCGTGTTCTAGGAGTTTCTCAGTGCACTTGTTCTTGAATAGTTGTTAGTTATTCTTCCTGTAAGGGGGAATCAAAGTCAGTAACAATATATGTCATCATCGTGGTGATGGATGACATTCTCCCCATTTCAGTATTTTATTTAAAATAATACAACTTTTTGTGTAAATATTACTAAGAAAATTAGAAAACTATCAAAAAGGGGGAGGGAAGACAACTACAAGTCCAATACCTAACCATATTGATAGTCAATAATTTTGGTTATTTATCTTCTTTTTATTTTAACAAGTTTTTCACATTGTTGCAATCATTTTATATGTAAAATATAGTTTTTTTTTATTTTAACATAGTAAACACAATCAAATTGAAAATGGATAATGATAAAGTCCTAAATTCAGGCTAAAAAAAAATCAGCTACTCAAGTACAAGAATTGATGATAAAAGGATCTAATATAGTTTGTGATAGAGCATTCATAAATACAACACCCATGTAAAATACCTGAGGCTTTGAGTGTACAACTTTTTTTTCAATGTAACTCTTTATTGAGATAATGCTTCTAAAAACCAATGCATTACAGGGATACTTTTAAGAAAGAAATGCATAAATGTTTCCAAAGCAAGATAACATATTTTTAAATAGAGCATGGAATTACAGCTAATAAGGTATAAAAGATCTGAGAATATTATCATTTCATTGAAATATCTGGTGATGTATAGAATAGAAAAGAGAATTAGGAGAACTATACCTTTTTTTTTGGAGTTGTAACTTTTTGATATTTATTTGTGTGTATTCCTAATTTCCCAGATATAACATTTATGTAGGTGTATTCCCAATTTCAAATCCAATATAAAACTGAGTACTTAAAAAGTTACAGAGGTCTTACTGCCATGATTTTATTACAGGTGAACACCTATTAATGTGATCCTTAATGACTCCTATATGAAAACCAAAGGTCTATTAGGTGTGTTTGTCATTGTGACTGGGAAAATGTGTGGATAATTTCCAAATCCTAGAAGCAACTTCATGTACAGTTCAATTTCATGTACAGTTATAGAATAGCATAGATGAGATTTACTTTTAAAAATATGTTTCAAAGAATTAAAATTAATGGGTGATTCAAGATGGTGGCATGAGAGGTGAGACAGAGAACTCCTCCCAAAACCACAGATAGTGTGAAAATATAGTTAATACAACTAGCCCTAAAACAGCAACAGGAAAGAAGGCTGCACCAGACTGCATACAGACCTCATGAACAGAGCAGACCTCACAAAACAGGATAACGTACCAAGGCCTTGATACAGCGGGACCCAGGCCCTTCCCGCACCCAAGCTCACCAGCAGGAGGAAGAGAAATGGAGCAGGGAGGGGGTGGAAGCCTGGGACTGCTGAACACCTAGCCCTGGAGATCTGCTTCGCAAGCAGAAACCTACATTGTGTGGTGCTCTGGAGGATGGGCATCTGGGACAGATGAAGTGCTTCAGAGACAGATTCCGGCCATTTGTGAACAACAGGATCCACACACGGCCACTTTGGGACAAGGGAAAGGCAGGCAGTCTGAGAGGATTCCTAGCAGCGAAAGGGCTGCTGAAGGGGCAGGGTTTGCAAGGAGTTTGCTACATGGGAGAAAGGAGAGGGGTGCAAGGTTGTCTGGGTGTGCTCTGCCCAGCAGATTAGGAATTTTGAGGAGCTTCAGGCACTCCATCCCCCTGGGTGTCTACTCAACTCCAAGGACCCCACTGTGACATGCAGCCTGCTGAGCCTTCCTCCTGGCCTGATGGCACTGGCTTGCAAACCAGCATTCACTGTGCTGGTGTCAGGCCACTCAGAAGGAGGCCCCACCTACAACAGCTAGAGATGCAAAGCACAGAGGCTTACACCTATGTGCTCAGTCCACTGGCTCTGATATGGGAGAAAGGTGTAACAGACAGGAATCAGGAAACAGGCATTTCCTCCCCCCAGGCACCAGCTCCACTCCCCTGTGACACCCAACCTCACTCTAGGGGCTGAGCAACTACAGAGACTAGAGTTTCTGCACACTAGTGGGCACCACACAGAAATATGAAACATCAAAAGAACATGGTACAGACCAAAATCTCACAAACCACAGAAAAGGGCCAAATGAAACAGAATTCACCAATCGTCCTGAAAGAGAGTTCAAAATAAAAATCATAAACATGCTTATGGAGGTACAGAAAAATATTCAAGAACTCAGGAACAATTTTAAGACAGAGATTCAATCATTAAGAAATTCTGTATCTGAAATGAAACATACAATGAAGGGATTTGGAATAGAAATTAGAGAAGAGGAATACAAAGAAGCTGAGGCACAGAGAGAAGAAAGAATATTGAGAGAAGAGTGTGACCAATCCAAAAGGAACAATATTCACATAATAGGGGTACCAGAAGAAGAAGAGAGAGAAAAAGGGATACAAAGTGTCATTGAGGAGGTAATTGGTGAAAACTTGCCCAATCTGGGAAGGAGATAGTCTCTCAGGCCATGAAGGTGCACAGATCTCCCAACACAAGGTACCAAGGAAGACAACATCAAGACATATAATAATTAAAATGGCAAAGATCAAGGATAAAGACTGACTTTTAAAAGCAGCTAGAGAGAGAAAAAAGATCACATATAAAGGAGAACCCATCACACTATCATCAGATTTCTCAACAGAAACCTGACAGGCCAGAAGGGAGTGGCATGATGTATTTAATGCAATGAAGCAGAAGGGCCTTGAACCAAGAATACCCTACCCAGCAAGGTTATCATTTAAATTTGAAGGAGGGATTAAAAATTTTCAGAGAAGCAAAAGCTGAGAGAATTTACCTCCCACAAGCCACACCTACAGTGCATTTTGTAGGGATCCCTATGGATGGAAGTATTCCTAAGACTAAATAGATGACACTGAAGGAATAGACAAAGAATACAGAATATGATTCATAAAATACAAAGAATGGAGGAAGAATAAAAAGGTGGAAAAAAAAAGAATCTTTACGTTGTGTTTGTAATAGCATATGAAGTGAGTTAAATTAGATAGATAGTAAGGGAATTACCCCTGAACCTTTGGTAACCACAAATCTAAAGCCTGCAATGGGAATAAGTACATACCTATCGATAATCACCCTAAATGTAAATGATCTGAATGCACCAATCAAAAGACACAGAGTCACTGATGGATAAAAAAACAAGACCCATCTATATGCTGCCTACAAGGGACTCACTTCAAACCCAAAGATATACACAGACTAAAAGTGAAGGGATGGAAAAAGATATTTCATGCAAAGAATAGGGAGAAAAAAGCAGGAGTTGCACCACTTGTATCAGACAAAGTAGACTTCAAAACAAAGAAAGTCACAAGAGACAAAGAAGGAGGAAATAGACAGCAATGCATTCATCTTAGGAGACTTCAACACACCATTGACTCCAGAGGACAGATCAACCGGACAGAAAATAAGTAAAGACACAGAGGCACTGAACAACACACTAGAACAGATGGACCTAACAGACATCTACAGAACTCTACACCCAAAAGCAACAGGATACACATTCTTCTCAAGTGCACATGGAACATTTTCCAGAATAGACCACATACTAGGCCACAAAAAGAACCTCAGTAATTTCAAAAATATTGAAATCCTACCAACCAACTTCTCAGATCACCAAGGTATAAAACTAGAAATAAATTTTAGAAAGAAATCAAAAAGGCTCACAAATACATGGAGACTTAACAACACTCTCCTAATTAATCAATGGGTTAACGACCAAATCAAAACAGAAATCAAAGAATATATGGAGACTAATGACAACAATAACACAAAGCCACAACTTCTGTGGGACGCAGCAAAGGCAGTTCTAAGAGGAAAATATATTGCAATCCAGGCCTATTTAAAGAAGGAAGAACATTCCCAAATGGATAGTCTAAAGACACAATTACTGAAATTGGAAAAAGAAGAACAAATGAGGCCCAAAGTCACCAGAAGGAGGGACATAATAAAGATTAGAGAAGAAATAAATAAAATTGAGAAGAATAAAACAATAGAAAAAATCAATGAAACCAAGAGCTGGTTCTTTGAAAAAATAAACAAAATAGATAAACCCCTAGCCAGACTCATTAAGAGAAAAAGAGAATCTACACACATAAACACAATCAGAAATGAGAAAGGAAAAATCACGACGGGCCCCACAGAAATACAAAGAATCATAAGAGAATATTATGAGAATCTATATGCTAACAAGCTGGAAAACATAGAAGAAATGGACAACTTCTTAGAAAAATACAACCTTCCACGACTGACCAAGCAAGAAACAGAAAAACTAAACAGACCAATCACCAGCGACGAAATCGAATTGGTAATCAAAAAACTACCCAAGAGCAAAACCCCCGGGCCTGATGGATTCACCTCTGAATTCTACCAGACATATAGAGAAGAAATAACACCCATTCTCCTTAAAGTTTTCCAAAAAATAGAAGAGGAGGGAATACTTCCAAACTCATCAGCATCACTCTAATACCAAAACCGGGCAAAGACCTCACCAAAAAAGAAAATTACAGACCAATATCCCTGATGAAAGTAGATGCAAAAATACTCAACAAAATATTAGCAAACCGAATTCAAAAATCCATCAAGAGGATCATACACCATGATCAAGTGGGATTCATCCCAGGGATGCAAGGATGGTACAACATTCGAAAATCCATCAACATCATCCACCACATCAACAAAAAGAAGAACAAAAACCACATGATCATCTCCATAGATGCTGAAAAAGCATTTGACAAAATTCAGCATCCATTTATGATTAAAACTCTCAACAAAATGGGTATAGACGGCAAGTACCTCAACATCATAAAGGCTATATATGACAAACCCACAGCTAACATCATACTTAATGGCGAGACGCTGAAAGCTTTTCATCTAAGATCGGGAACAAGACAGGGATGCCCACTCTCTCCACTGTTATTCAACATAGTACTGGAGGTCCTAGCCACAGCAATCAGACAAAACAAAGACATACAAGGCATCCAGATTGGTAAAGAAGAAGTCAAATTGTCACTATTTGCAGATGACATGATACTCTACATAAAAAACCCTAAAGATTCCATTCCAAAACTACGAGAACTAATATCTGAATTCAGCAAAGTTGCAGGATACAAAATTAACACACTGAAATCTGTTGCTTTCCTATACACTAATGATGAACTAACAGAAAGAGAAATCAGAAAAACAATTCCATTCACAATTGCATCAAAAAGAATAAAATACCTAGGAATAAACCTAACGAAGGAAGTGAAAGACCTGTACTCTGAAAACTACAAGACACTCCTAAGAGAAATTAAAGAGGACACTAACAAATGGAAATGCATCCCATGCTCTTGGCTAGCAAGAATCAATATTGTCAAAATGGCTATACTACCTAAAGAAATCTACAGATTCAATGCAATCCCTATCAAACTACCAACAGCTTTCTTCAACGAGCTCGAACAAATAATTCTAAAATTCATATGGAACCACAAAAGACCCCGAATAGCCACATCAATCCTGAGAAGGAGGAATAAAACAGGGGGAATTACACTCCCTGACTTCAAGCTCTACTACAAAGCCACAGTAATCAAGACAATTTGGTATTGGCACAAAAACAGACCCACAGACCAGTGGAACAGAATAGAAAATCCAAACATTAACCCAAACATATACAGTCAATTAATATTTGATAAAAGTGCCTTGGATATACAATGGGGAGATGACAGCCTCTTCAGCAGCTGGTGTTGGAAAAACTGGACAGCTACATGTAAGAGAGTGAAACTGGACTACTGTCTAGCCCCATACACAAAGGTAAACTCAAGGTGGATCAAAGCCGTGAATGTAAGTCATGAAACCATAAAACTCTTAGAAAAAAACATAGGCAAAAATCTCTTGGACATAAACATGAGCAACTTCTTCATGAACATATCTCCCCGGGCAAGGGAAACAAAAGCAAAAATGAAAAAGTGGGACTATATCAAGCTGAAAGCTTCTGTACAGCAAAGGACACCATCAGTAGAACAAAAAGACATCCTACAGTATGGGAGAATATATTCATAAAAACGTATCTGATAAAGGGTTGACATCCAAAATATATAAAGAACTCATGCACCTTAACAAACAGAAAGCAAATAATCTAATTAAGAAATGGGCAGAGGACATGAATAGACACTTCTCCAAAGAAGAAATTCAGATGGCCAACAGGCACATGAAAAGATGCTCCACATCGCTAATCATCAGAGAAATGCAGATTAAAACCACAATGAGATATCACCTCACACCAGTGAGGATGGCCAACATCCAAAACACAAACAACAACAAATGTTGGCGAGGATGTGGAGAAAAGGGAACCCTCCTACACTGCTGGTGGGACTGCAAATTAGTTCAACCATTGTGGAAAGCAGTATGGAGGTTCCTCAAAAAACTCAAAATAGAAATACCATTTGACCCAGGAATTCCACTCCTAGGAATTTACCCTAAGAATGCAGCAGCCCAATTTGAAAAGGACAGATGCACCCCTATGTTTATCGCAGCACTATTTACAATAGCCAAGAAATGGAAGCAACCTAAGTGTCCATCAGTAGATGAATGGATAAAGCAGATGTGGTACATATACACAATGGAATATTATTCAGCCATAAGAAGAAAACAAATCCTACCATTTGCAACAACATGGATGGAGCTAGAGGGTATTATGCTCAGTGAAATAAGCCAAGCCGAAAAAGACAAGTATCAAATGATTTCACTCATATGTGGAGTATAAGAACAAAGAAAAAAAACTGAAGGAACAAAACAGCAGCAGACTCACAGAACCCAAGAACGGACTAATAGTTACCAAAGGGAAAGGGACTGGGGAAAATGGGCGGGAAGGGAGGGATAAGAGGGAAAAAGGGGTATTACGATTAGCAGATAGAATGTTGGGGGGTCACGGGGAGGGCAGTACAACTCAGAGAAGACAAGTAGTGATTCTATAGCATCTCACTACACTGATGGACAGTGACTGTAATGGGCTTGGTGGGGGGGACCTGATGAAGGGGTAGTTTAATAACCGTAATATTGCACATGTAATTGTAGATTAATGATAATAAAATAAATTATATTAAAAAAAGAGACAAAGAAGGACATTACATAATGATAAAGGAGTCAGTCCAACAAGAGGATATAACTATTATAAATATCTATCCAGCCATTAAAGGATCACCTACATATGTGAAACAAATACTAACAGAATTAAAGGAGGAAACAGAATGTAATGCATTCATTTTGGGAGACTTCAACGTACCAGTCACTCCAAAGGACAGATCAACCAGACAGAAAATAAATAAAGAGACAGAGGCACTGAACAACATATTAGAACAGATGGACGTAATGAATATTTACAGACCACACTATCCAAAAGCAACAGGATACACATTCTTCTCAAGCGCATGGAACATTTTCAAGAATAGATCATATACTAGACCACAAAAATAACCTCAGCAAATTAAAAAAGTTTGAAATTGTACAACCAGCTTCTCAGATCACAAAGGTATGAAACTAGAAATAAATTACTCAGAGAAAATGAAAAAGCTCACAAACACATGGAGGCTTAATACATGCTCCTAAATAATCAATGGGTCAATGACCAAATAAAAACAGGGATCAACAATATATGGAGACAAATGACAACAATAATTCAAACTGCAAAAACAGAGATCAACAATATATGGACACAAATGACAACAATAATTCAAAACCGCAAAATGTGTGGGACACAGTGAAGGCCATGCTAAGAGGGAAATATATTGCAAAACAGGCCTACCTCAGGAAAGAAGAACAATCCCAAATGAACAGTCTAAACTCACAATTAATGAAACTGGAAAAGGAAGAACAAATGAGGCCCAAAGTCAGTAGAAGGAGGAACATAATAAAGATTAAAGCATAAATAAATAAAATTCAGAAGAATAAAACAATAGAAAGGATCAATGAAAGCAGGAGCTGGTTCATCAAGAAAATAAAATAGATAAACCCCTAGCCAGACTAATCAAGAAAAAAAGAGAGTCTGCACACATAAACAGAATCAGAAACGAGAAAGAAAAAATCACTATGGATACCACAGAAATAGATTATGAGAGAATACTATGAAAAATTATATGCCAACAAACTGGATAACCTAGAAGAAATGGACAACTTTCTAGAAAAATACAACCTACCAAGGCTGACCCAGGAAGAAACAGAAAATCTGAATAGACCAATTTCCAGCAACGAAATTGAGTTGGTAATCAAAAAACAACCTAAGAACAAAACCTCTGAACCAGATGGTTTCACTGATAAATTTTATCAAACATTTAGTGATGACCCTATACCCATCCTCCTCAAAGTTTTCCAAAAAGTAGAAGAGAAGAGAATACTCCTAAACTCACATTCTACAAGGCCAACATCACTCTAATACCAAAACCAGGTAAAGACACCACAAAAAAAGAAAATTGCATACCAACTTCCCTGATGAACATAGATGCAAAAATACTCAACAAAGTATTAGCAAACTGAATTCAAAAATACATCAAAATGGTCATCCATCATGATCAAGTGGGATTCATCCCAGGGATGCAAGGATGGTACAACATTTGAAAATCCATCAACATCATCCACTACATCAAGAGAAAGAAGAACAAAAACCACATGATCATCTCCATAGATGCTGAAAAAGCATTCGACAAAATTCTACATTCATTCATAATAAAAGCTCTCAACAAAATGGGTATAGAGGGCAAATACCTCAACATAATAAAGGCCATATATGACAAACCCAGACCTAACATTATACTTAACAGCGAGAATCTGAAAGCTTTTCCTTTAAGATTGGGAACAAGACAAGGATGCCCACTCTCCCCACTGTTATTCAACATAGTACTGGAGGTCCTGGCCAAGGCAATCAGACAACACAAAGAAATAAACAGCAGCCAGATTGGTAAGGAAGAACTCAAACTGTCCCTTTTGCAGATGACATGATATTGTACATAAAAAACCCTAAAGAATCCACTCCAAAAGTACTAGATCTAATATCTGAATTCAGTAAGGTTGTGGGATGCAAAATTAATACACAGAGAAATCTGTTGCATTCCTATACACTAATGATGAACTAGCAGAAAGAGAAATCAGGAAAACAATTCCATTCACAATTGCATCAAAAAGAATAAAACATCTAGGAATAAACCTAACCAAGGAAGTGAAAGACTTATACTCTTAAACCTATAAGATACTCATGAGAGAAATTAAAGAAGGTACCAATAAATGGAAAGACATCCTGTGCTCATGGATAGGAAGAATTAATATTGTCAAAATGGCCATCCTGCCTAAAGCAATCTACAGATTCATTGCAATCCCTATCAAAATATCAACAGCATTCTTCAATGAACTAGAACAAATAGTTCTCTAATTCATATGGAACCACAAAAGACCCCAAATAGCCAAAGCAATCCTGGAAGGAAGTATAAATTGGGGGGAATTATGCTCCCTGACTTCAAGCTCTACTACAAAGCCACAGTAATCAAGGCAATTTTTGTACTAGCACAAGAACAGACCCATAGACCAATGGAACAGACTAGAGAGTCCAGATATAAACCCAAGCATATACGGTCAATTAATATATGATAAAGGAGCCATGGATATATAACGGGGAAATGACAGCCTCTTCAACAGCTGGTGTTGGCAAAACTGGACAGCTACATGTAAGAGAATGAAACTGGATTATTCTCTAACCACATACACAAAAGTAAACTCAAAATGGATCAAAGATGTGAATGTAAGTCATGATACCATAAAACTCTTAGAAAAAAACATAGGCAAAAATCTCTTGAACATAAACATGAGCAACTTCTTCATGAACATGTCTCCCTAGGCAAGGGAAACAAAATAAAAAATGAACAAGTGGGACTATATCAACCTGGAAAGCTTCTGTGCAGCAAAGGACACCATCAGTAGAACAAAAAGATCCTACCGTATGGGAGAATATATTCATAAATGATGTATCTGATAAATGGTTGACATCCAAATTATATAAAGAGCTCATGTGCCTCAGCAAACAAAAAGCAAATAAACCAATTTAAAAATGGGCAGAAGAGCTGAACAGACACTTCTCCAAAGAAGAAATTCAGATGGCCAATAGGCACATGAAAAGATGCTCCACATCGCTAATCAGCAGAGAAATGCAAATTAAAACCACAATGAGATATCACCTCACACCAGTTAGGATGGCCACCATCCAAAAGACAAACAACAACAAATGTTGGCAAGGATGTGGAGAAAGGGGAACCCTCCTTCACTGCTGGTGGGAATGTAAATTAGTTCGGCCATTGTGGAAAGCAGTATGGAGGTTCCTCAAAAAACTCAAAATAGAAATACTGTTTGACTCAGGAATTCCACTCGTAGGAATGTACCCTAAGTGCTGCAGCCCAGTTTCAAAAAGACATATGCACCCCTGTGTTTATCACAGCATTATTTACAATAGCCAAGAAATGGAAGCAACCTAAGTGTCCATCAGTAGATGAATGGATAAAGAAGAGGTGGTACATATACACAATGGAGTATTATTCAGCCATAAGAAGAAAACAAATCCTACCATTTGCAACAACATGGATGGAGCTAGAGGGTATTATGCTCTGTGAAATAAGCCAGGTGAAGAAAGACAAGTATCAAATGATTTCACTCATATGTAGAGTATAAGAACAAAGGAAAAACTGAAGGAACAAAACAGCAGCAGACTCACAGAACCCAAGAATGGTCTAACAGTTACCAAAGGGAAAGGGACTGGGGAAGATGGGTGGGAAGGGAGGGATAAGGGGGAAAAAGGGGTAGTACCATTAGCACACATAATGTAGTGATCAGGAGGGATATGGAGAAGGCAGTATAACACAGAGAAAACAAGTAGTGATTCTATAGCATCTTACTACACTGTTGGACAGTGAGTGTAATGGGGTATGTGGTGCGGACTTGTTATAGGGGGAGTTTAGTAACCATAATGTTGCTCATGTAATTGTACATTCATAATACCAAAATTAAAAAAAAATTTTTTAATATGTTTCATGTTTGTGGGTATTAGACAATTTAAATTTAAGGTATGAAAACTTAAACAGAGATATGTGTATTTTTAAAAAGTATAATCAATGTTGATATGCAGTGTGTCCTGCCATACCTTTTTCTATACAATTTTAAATATTTATCCTCAAATATGTACTTGGATTTTTTTAAAGAAATAAAGTCTTATAATACATAAGGTTGTTCTTCCCTCACATAAAAATATACCAAAGGTAGCCCTCTTGTACTGGGTTAATACATAGGGGTCTAATTCAATCAGTTAAATATTTGATTTATGTTCCATAGAACCATGTAAAATAAATATGTTCTTTTATGGTTAAGTTCTTTCCAGTAATTTTTTACTCTCACTACTTAAAATGCAAATATACAAATGTAATTAAGATTTTATTTCTGTTAGATAGCTTCCCAAAACTGGACTATCTGGCTCAAAATTATGTGCAATTTTTATTTGAATAAATATTTCCCGATTACTTCTTAAAAAGTTGTATAGCTCTCCACAGATGCCTCCAGCAATGCATGAAACTCTTGACTCTCCACTTCTATAGGAACACAGCTAATCTGGATTTTATGTTTCTTGTAAAAGATGTCTTTTTGTAAATATGTCTTCAATTATTTATAGAGATTTGCTAATGAGATTGTTTTTATGATTCTCAAGCATAGAACTAGCATAGTGAAATTAGCTTTTGGCTTGGCGTATTTTTTGTAATAACCAGAGCTGTTCATAAATGATATAGACTACCTTGTTAAGAGATCAGTTTACTGTTTCTGGAAGCTGTGCCTTGAATAACCTGCCTAAAAATAATCCTTGTATTTGCATATAGTATTTGTTTACATAGCCCATTCATATCTTTTGATTTCCATTAATCTTTAGGTCTCCATTTATCTGTTATTGTATAGTTATGCAAGTTTTTTATAAATCCTGCTTTCTGAAAATGTATATTAATCCCACATATATTCTTTTCATTTCCTCCTCTCTCCTTTTTCCCACCCCCCAGTTTTCTCTTGGCATTTTGGAGAAACAGAGTGTTATGGGGTATATCACTCATCCAGAAGTATGTGTTATATAGTCCTCAAATATCTTAACTATGTATCTTTTACAGATAAAACACACTTAGTATTCGCTTTTAAATCTAAATGTTTAATTGAGACTTACTTGCAATCACAATAGAGCTCTTTGATTTAGATTTACTTTCATTACCCTAGGTAATGTCAGTGATGCTGGCATCAGACTTTTACAATATATCGCTTGCTTCCTCTCCCCATAACTAAATTCTGACAGACGACTCAAAGGAGAAGACTAAAAACAAGCTTAATGGAGTAGTTTTAATTAACAGATTTTATTTTGGTAGAGGTCACAGTTCTTAGAAAGCCAAAAAAAGAAAATGTTCTTAGCACAGTAAACACCACAGACCTCAGATCCTTGTGGTTAAATATCTTGGCAACAGTGAGAGTAGTACACCATCTCAAGGACAGATGACATGATATTTCCCAGATGTCACTGTTTAGTTGTGTCACTGTCCAGCAGCAGCCACTGATTAGAAAAAAATCCTTCCTCCCCCGAAGGAGCACGACCAGCACTGAAGGCAGTAGGGGAGATGTTGGCAAGGTACCGGAACAGGTGGCAGCAGCAGGTGTGATGGGCGAGAGATGACAAGGGCACAGAGTGTGCTGCTGGCAAGCTGTCAGAAACCAGAGTTCAGGAACTACCGATGCAGGGAAAGCGCGGAGATGGTGGCACGGGGAGAGCAGAGCAGGGCAGAACAGGCTGTCAGAGCAGGATGACAGGTACCCCCTGAACAACCACAAATGGAGAACGTGATGAGAGTGGAAGCAGTGGCCTGCAACCCCAGACTGGCTGGGGAGGATCACACCGCGATGGCAGGAGAGCCTGCGGGACTCTGGCAGACGTGCGAGGCACCCAGAGCTCACGTGCCAGAGGGCAGTACACACACTGCAGCCACCACGGAGAGAGGAAAACAAAGAGAAAGGAACCTTTGTGATATTTACTTTTTATTTATTGTTGATGCTCCTCTTTTTTCCACTCAGGGAACAGAATCTGAGAGGAGCATGGGCGTCCCTAAATGCCCGTTAAGCTCCCAGAGTTCTTAGATTGGGAATCAGGGATTAAACATCTTGTTATAGCCCAATTCTATCTGCTCTATTGCTGTGTTGAGACCACATATCAAGATGACTAATTACAGACGACTGTAAAATACTTCTCTCATATTATTCAACTGAGTAAATATTTACTGATGCTAGATTACTGTACTAGAGTTAAATAAAGTAGGAAGTTACTGAGGACTGCTGCCATGCTGGATTTGGTCCTGCCTTGACACTATGTAACTACACAGTGTGAAGATATTTTAATTCATTGTGACAGAATTCCATCAGTATTTTATTATGTTTGCTTTGATAAATTGTCTCATACAAGAAGATACTCCTTGAGGAGGATAATAGTCCAAAGTGTTAATCCTGCTCAGGGGAGAGTTAAATTGCAATGCAGAATTTAGTTTCAGTACCTTACAATGTATTATGTTTTCTGATACATTTAATAATATTAAAGGTGATGGTTTTTAAAATGTCAACTTGTAGCAATTACAAAATTGGTTTATTCATTAAAATAATTGCTTTTCTTAGCGCTTATTTTGTACCAGTTGTTCTAAGTGCTAGAAATGTCATAATAAACAAAACAAACACAACCTTTATTAAACTTACATTGCAGTGAAGAGAAGCAAATGATTAACTACTAAAAATTGAACATGGTAAGCAGGATGATCATATAAAATTGGAGGATAGACTATTGCTATGTTATATAGAGTAGTCAAGAGAGGCATTTTTTGACAAATTGCTTTTGGCTAGAGATATAAAATGTGAGGCAGCAAGCCGTGCAGCTAGGAGAGGAAAAATATTCTGGAATACACGTGCTTGGTGCAATTCGGGAAGAATTGGGGGTCAATGTGGTTGAAACAGAGAGAGTGGAAGTAGTAGAAGAGGGCAAAGGGGAGGAAGATACTTATCACATGCCACCTTACAAATGATGGTAAGGATTGTGAATTTTAAATTGAGAGATAAGGGAAACTCTGGAAAGGTTCTGAGCCAAATTGCAGTGATCTGAATTAATTTTCCAAAGTTTTGCTCTGGTTGTTCAGTAGAGAATAGACAATAAGGGACACAAAGGTCAAAGACAGAAGTTCTATTAGGAGGCTATTTAAATAATCCAGTCCTGAGATGATGTGGCTTGAACTAATGTTTTTGCAATGGAGGGAACTGAAGTTGTTGGATTCTGGATAAATTCTGAAGATAGAACAACAGGAGTAATTGATGGATACAATGTATGGAGTACAAGGGAAACAGAGGAAGCCAGAAAAGACACCAAGATTTTTTAACTAAGCAACTTAACAAAATGGATATGCCATTAACTGAGATCTAGATGACTGCTGAAAGAGTAGATTTGGGGGAGAAAATCAGGAGTTCTGTTTTGGCTATTGTGTAACAACATGAAGATATGGAATAGCTATTGATTATGAAAATCTGGAATTAGGGAGAAATAAATCAGTTCCAGGAATATAAATTCAGAAGCCATGGGCATATAGAGGAAATTTAAAGCCCTAAGGCCAGATGATACCATCCAGGAAGCTGATGTTGAGAGAAAAGAGATCTAAAGACCTCAAAGTTGAGCTATGAATAAAATGAAAGCAAAAGAGCCCCAAAATCCCCAGCCAGTCAGGTGAAAGAAAAACTGAAAGGTGGCCAGAAACCAAGAGAAGAAATTATTTCAAAAAGGAGGCAATGATCAGTCATGTTAAATGTTCATAGTTAAGTCAGATGACAACTAAGCATTGACCATTAAATTTGACAATATGATACTCATCAGTGACCTTGGCAAACACTATGTGTGTGAATAGTGAGAAAGCAAGCTTGACTGCAATGAGGTCAAGAGAGACTGAGAAAAGAGAATTTGGAAAACTCTTTCATTCATTCATGAAATTTGTTCAGGGGATGAGAGAAATGGAGAGGTGGCTAGAAGGGTATGTGGGAATGAGAAAAAAAGGTTTTTTTAATATAGGAGATGTCAATAGTATGTTTATATGAAGATGGGAATGAGCAGGTAAAAGGAAAAATCTTGAAATGTAACAGAGGGAGGGGAGAGGTGCTGGATGGGATTCAATGTTCTAGCGTAGGACAGGTGTCCCAACCTCAGCACTATTGACATATTGAGCCAGACAATTCTTCATTGTGGAGGCTTGTTTGTGTGTTGTAGGATTGCGAGCACCATTGCTGCCTCTACTCATTAGATGCTGGAAGCACCCTCTCCTCCACAGTTGAATTGTGATGATCAGAAATATTTCTAGACTTTGTCAAATGCCCCCTGCAGGGAAAAATCACTGAGAACCACTAGTGTGGGATTTGGTTTTATGTATGAGTACAGACAGTTCATCTACAGTAGGAGGAGGAAAAGCAGTAAATAGTCACTGATACAGATAATCTTGAAGATGTGATTGTGGGAATATGAGGAGTTACTTCTGATTGATTCTGTTTTACCTGAGAACACAAAGAGAAAATAATGCATTGGAAATTGGAGAAGAGAAGGGCAGCATCTAGGAAAGTGGGAGGATGAGTGGTCTAGGGAAAAATAGCTGGATTACCAGAGAGCCCTAAAGCTAGTGGTAATGAATTTACAGTAGAACTGGTCAGCAGGCTTAAGGCATTATGACTATGGTTGTGGGTGGAGGACAAGTTCACTAGAGGAAAGTAGATCAAGGAACTGAGAGGAATGGTATTGAAGGATACATAAAATGGATATGGAAAACATTAAGACAGAACAGAAATAATAAATATGAAAAAGAAACAGGAGATAACACCTTTGAGAAATAAGGTCAATGCATTTGTAGATGTCTCCAGCAAGGAGGGTAGCAAGCGGTATAACTTGATGACGTGAGCTCCAAAGCTGGGATTTCAAGAAGGTAAGGGGCAGTGGTCTGGAAGAACATGTACTTCAGTCCTGGCCCAGTGACACAAGGGGAATGGGATAGGAACAACTGTGACTTGAGAATACTGTTGGTGTAGCAGGGTCCCCTGCTTAGAGGAAAGCAAAGATTAAGTTAGAGCAAGAAAATGAAAGCATTTAAAAGTGCAGTTGAAGATATAGAGGATTTGTCTCATGATACAACATGAGTTTCAGATGGCACACTGGAAAAGTTTGAGTTAAGGAAGAAGGGAACAGGGGTTAAATGAGGAAATGTACAGAGTTGAAGGCAGATCAGAGCCTTCTTAAGACAATGCAGTAAGCTGGGATGTAGGGCATGAAGGCCTTAGTCCTAGAAGTCTCTTGGACAAGTGTCTTCAAAACATTTTGTTTTAATAAGTGTATTTTATGTGGATTCCAGTACACACTTTCATAAAATAATATTTAAGCTAGCTGTGTGTGATACATATTTTCCTCATCTAAACTATTCTTTTTTAAATGTTATAGCCTACCAAACTGATTTCACAACCTGCTAATAGACCATATTTAGTAGGTTGAGAAATGCTATCTTAAACAGTTTCTGTGTGGAGGACAGTTTGTGTGGTTGGGGAGAGAAGCTTTTTCTTAAACACTTTTCACTCCTGGGGAACTAAGTACAACTCTCTTAGTTGTATGGTGTAAGTCCAGGGAGAGGAAACCCCGGAGCAAAATACCTCTAAAAACCAAAATCAGTCAAAGGGAGAAATAAAGTTTAAAATCTGTTTATTGCTGACAAACTGCAGTCCCAGGCTGTCTCTCTTTCCTGCTCCAGCAGAAGCAAAACCGGCCCTTCTCTCTCCTCTCTGGGTACAGATAAGCCCTCCTGGCCCAGGTAATTACCCATTGATATGGAGATGAACCTCTCTCCACCCCTGAGGAATGATGCAAATGCACTAAAGCCATACTTCTCTCCACCTCTAAATGCCTATTGATATGCAAATGTACTAAAGCCAGGTGAGATATTCTGGAAATGTTACAATTTTACCTACATATGGATATGAATTTCCAAACTCATAGGTGCAAAGAATATAATTTATTTTGTATAATAATTGAGTTTATTTCTCTGGCTCCTTATTATATCTGACTGGCAAAATATTAATGAGTCACTCTTGGGCTTTCCATCCTCTTTCCATGTTTGGAGGAAGGTTGAGATCTAGGGGACCTTGTTTATTAGTTATTTTTAATATAGGCTGCCACTGGAATGACCATTGTTTCACCCAGAACTATCCCTTCAGAATTCATAAACTTGTGCTAGTGTTTGCTGTATCTGTAGTAGGAATCCACCAGATATTTTTCTTGGTCTTCTTCCTCTCTGATGGTGCTGCCAGAGTCTCTTAGCCTCAGAACATCTCTCTCCTCAGATCTGTTCCTCCAGATTACCCTACCCACAATGTTGGAGGTTATGGGCAGGAATGCCCTACTTCTGCCCTTGAGTCTCTAAGGCACCCTGTTGATATCTATGAATCCCCTTGTCCTTTTGTCTTATCCACAAAGCCTCTAAGTTTTCCTGTTTGGGTTATATGTTATGAGTATAGACAGCTCATCTACAGTAGAAGGAGGAAAGGCAGTAAATGGTCACTGATACATATAACCCTGAAATACTTGCATGCTGTTTATGCTTCTACCCAGCCATGTAGTTCCTCTAACACAATAAAGTATATAGTCAGCCACTTGCTTGGATGGAGATCAGGGATAGGGAAAATACATGAGTAAAGGAATTTGCATTCGTAGCTCAAACGTTATCCTGTCACATTAAGAAGCCATTCATGACTACTTTTAAAAGAAAGACACCTCTAATAAGGGTTATATTTTGAAAATTGTAAATGTAGTTTTCTCCTTCATCTTTCCGAGTATAGAAATGTCACCAAGCTGACCCCAAACATGTAACTATTTGGGAAGGGGAGACGCTTGTAAGGGTTAGCTAGAAAACATGAAGAGAAAGAATGAAGGTAATATTCCACTTCTGACAAGTAAAATAGGATGAGGCAATAGGACTGGTCAGGAATATAGCTTTGCAGACCAGTTCCTTGTCGTGATAGGCCAGGGCTTCCAACCTCAGCAATCTTTCTTTGTTCGGGGGGCTGTGCTGTGCACTGCAGACATTCAGCAGCATCCCTGGCTTCTGCTGAGTAGCACCCCACTCCAAGCGTGGTGGCCAGCAGTGTCTCTGCATGCTGCCTGAAGGAGAAGAACGCCCTTAGTCGAAAGCCACTGCGATTGGATTTTTGTTCCATGTAATTGATTCATCAAGCCAAGCCTGAAGGACTTACATAACAGAATCTTCCACTGGATGGAGGAAATACTCCTTTTACCTTGAGTAGCTAAGCCATAGGAAAGGGATGTAATCCAAACAGAGAATAAATGTATGATTAAGCAAAAGACTCCCTCACTTTCTTTAGAGCATTAAAAATATGCTTGCACTTTTGCTGCAATTACCATCCTCTGGAAATAAATTTAATTATTTATTTAATTGCTATTCCACTTAGTGACACTTCAGCTATCCAAAAGAAGTTATCATGTCCCTTCCAATTCTTCCTGTTTATATTTACTCATTCCCAATCCCATCAACCAATTCTATATACTGTTAAATTTTTCTTATCAGTCATTTTCATAGAGGCCCAGTAAAATAAAGTGTAAGGTGTCTTTGTTTCTGTGTAAGCAAGAGTATACATCCTCAGAGCTTCTTCAGGTGCTCAACAGACATGTCTCTCAACACACCAACAATAGCCTCAATTCTTACTCTTCCATGAATGCGTAATTATCTTATATATTATGGACCTTTCACCAAAAGCAGGGACACTCCCTTCTAGAGTGGACTTTGGCAGTGGCAAGACAGGATCCCCTCTAATGACCCACGATATTCAACAAATAAGGAGAGCCCTGGAACTGTCTGAGAGTGAGGATGCCAGACTCTGGTCTAAGCTCCCACCTTCACTGTCAGGATGACCCTTCCTTGGTTACTTAAATAACTGGTGTTTCTTCTTTTTAACAATAACTGTATCTTCCCACCTTTAATCTTCAGCTATAAGTATTACCTGCACAGATAAGGAGAGGTAAAAGTAATGATTGACAGAAATCCAGTAGCAGTTACAAGGAATTGCCAAAGGAGGAATGAATGGAGAGAATATGCTAGAAAAGGGGTTAATAACCATCAAGAGGTCACCTTGTTGGTGTGGGGGGAGGTAGGGAAGGAGCAACAGCAGGGAAGTAGCCTAAAAGTATAGGATAGGAATATGCTTCCTCTGTGTCCTTTTTGGGAGCTGATGACTCCCAGTCAGCTATACCAACCAGAAGGAGAGGGGTGGCTGTGGGAAGACCTGAAAGCAGAGAAACTGAACACCTGAGAAAGGAAAGGGAAGGAAAGTGAAACCACTGAGAGAGGAAGTGTGAATGTTCAAAGGTATTCCAAGCATTGGTGTGTTGCAGCTGAAGGAATGGAGAGTGAGCAGAAGGAAAAGAAATCTGAATTTAAAATAGAAATTGGTCACCAGAATAAAATTTAAAGAAGGCAGCAAGCAGTGTGACTTTTGTTAAAACTTACCTAGGAATAGATGACTTAGAGGCTCTACCAAATTATTATAAATATAATTATAGAAAAGTATTTATATATTATACATTACATATCATATGATTGTAAATTTTATGTAATATATATCTAAATAGTTTCCAAGAGAGTTAAATAGGTGATATAGTGAAAAAAGGAAACCATTTAGGATCCTACCAACTATACTGTTCTGTGAACAGGGCATGTTGATTTGTTCGGCCGGCAGTTAAAGTTGAATGGTCTTCCAAATTCTCCTTAAATGTTGCCATGGTAAGAAAGAATATTTTGCAGCAATTCTAATTGCAAGAATGAATATATGTAACTTAAAATTTTGAGGGAGAAGATATATGGAATATTTCAAGGAAATTGGGGGCCTGGGTTTGGTTTTATGATGTTTGTGCCTACGTTTTATAACAATGAACTGCTGAGTTCTGCATAACACCAGAGGGCCAGGTGATGAAAGGGCCAGGCCTGATTCCTTAGTCTCCTCTTTTATTACACTCTACTTTTGACCTAGAGAACAAGCACAGGGCAAATTTAAAATGTATTCTAATAAAGGATCATTTATTTTAAAGATATTATATTGTGCTTTTAGACTGTGACTGTAGTAGACCACCAACCCACTGACTGTAACAACTCCAGAGTGGCAATTGTATTTGTTTGCCATGAAGACCTGATAATCCCTCTATTAGGGACTTTTGTGGGGGAGGGGGAGGGGATGCTAATGTATCATTTCCAAAGTTCTTGTAAAAGTTTAAACCCCATATAGGAGCAGTAATATGTTAATATGCTTTTTAATGCATTATTTATTAATTTTAAGACTAAAAATACATTTGTTGATCATTTCCAGCGTTGCCATGAAGATCAAATGAGAAAAAGAATATGAAATACTTTGGTAAGTATAAGATACTAAAGAAATTTCAAGTCTATTATTATTCATATTTCTCTTAAAATAGGTCATTGTAAATGTGCATTTTTAAACTGATAGTTCAACCAAACAAAAACATTAAGTGGTAAAATACATCTGAAGAAAGATAATTCAGTTCCTAGGCATTTAGAGAAAAATGCAGTTTGGAAGGCACTATAAATATTTAAAGGAGAAAACCAAGAAATGTTGACCAAAGTTTAATGAGGCAAAATATTTACTGCTGCTTCTCTTGTAAGGAGTACATGGGATCTTAAGTTTGCTCAGTTTCCCAACATGGAAACTTACTAGATTTGCTCACAGGGAAAAATTTGTGTAGAAATATCTTGTATTTGTAGGATACAAATACAGGAAGAATAAGAAAAATAGACAATAGTTTTGTTATTATATACAATGTTAATAACAATGATTTTCTAAAGATGGGGAAGTGTGGTAAAGAGACATAGTGCCACAAAAAATTTATGTGACTGGCATATAATGATGCTAAAGATAAGCTAAATTAACACGAAACAATATAAACTAAAATAAATGATCAGTAAGCAATGGAAACTTTTAGAAGAAGGGTAAAAGCAGTCAAAGCAAGAGTTTCTGAAGAAAAGCTCCTTGAAAGAGGGAGGGAAAAAAGGGAAGAGGTGACACAAAGCAGAACAGGCAACCCAGGTTTCTGCCTGATTGATTTCAGGAACATCTGAAATAGGGTCAGTTTCATGGACCTGTGACCTGTGGAGTTGCACAGAGCTCTAGACTCAGAAAGTCTCACTTGGTTTAATTCTGTAGTCATCTGGAAATTCTTTTTTATCTTTGAAATTATGTTCTGGAAATGAAGTCTGATGGGACAGTGGTACATGTGGGAGAGCAGAGATGCTATCCCCAACATGAGTGTCTGCCTTGGTTCCCTGCTGCCCCATTCACACGTGGTGTTTGTGATGCCCCACGAGGGTAGAATTCCAATGGATCCATGAGGTGTGGGAGTGAGTGAGGCTTGAAGTCAGTACACATAAGTTTGTTACATCTAAGATTAAGTAATGCTGCAGGTAAAGGTGACTTGTTGACACTCCTGGGAGGCCATGCTTTCTATTTGAACCAGAACTTTGAATGCAGAAAGGAGGCAATGGTGGTGTGATACTTTTCCTTATTAGCCAACCGCTTACGCTGAAAACAATGACATAGAAGAAAAGGGAAAGATAGGACAGCCCACAATTCCTTTAGCTTGCATACCTTCCTAAGTTATCGGCAAACGTGAAATAGAAGACATTGGTAGAATGTGTGTCTATTATGGTAAGAACAAAATACATACACACGTATGTATATAAGGTACAAAAGAGAATGGTGTAATTTCGGTGATTTTACATAACATTAAATGTTCATATATTTACATTTAACACTGCCATTGCACAATATGAAGATAAATAGTAAAATGTATGCAATAATTTAAATTTTTTATTATCTTTACTTAGGACAACATTAAATAGCTAATGAAAAAGCAGCATAAATTGAGACAGAAACAGAAGAAAATACTTTTATATTTTATAGTACGTTTAATGGCACTCTTTTTCTGTTTTTTTAGTAAGAGGCCCCACACATTCATTTTGCAGTAAGTCATGAAAATTACATAGCCAGACCTGTCTACACCACCTCCCAACCATCCTCCAAGTCCCCTTCCACATACTGGGACCTCAAATTCTGGTAAAATAACACAGAGCTTGTCATTCAGCAATCACAGGGAAGCTTACAACACTCAAAGATGTGTGATATGGGAAGCAGTGGACTTGACTAAAAAAGAGGGGTCAAGTCCCAGCACCATCCCTGTGTATGCTTGGGGAAGTTACTACCTTTTTGGTCCCTAATTTTTCAACCGTGCAATGGGCTAACTGACCTATCTGTAAGACCACTTCAAGCTCAGTGGAATCTGTTCAACCCACATTAAGAATGTAAATAGCTAAATTATAGAACTCTGTAGAGATTGTGGAATTACTAGAGAAAAAGGCCCTAATCTTGAAAGAGGAAAGAATTAGGCTGAAAGGGATGAACTGTTTCACTCTTTGTAGGACCAGCTGTGTGAATACCCCACCACAGCAGAAGTCTAAGGAAGAAGCAAACAAGAGTTAGAGAACCCTCTAAAAAAGTTCTAGGCGCTTTTCATGGTATTCCAGTGATACCTCGCACATCAAGCCCAGGAAGTAAGTGAAGTAAAAGCCTCCTGGGAAGAGGGAAGAGCCAAGGCCCTGAGGTGAAGCAAATTGTCTGCAGACACACTGTTGGGAAAGCGGTAAGCTTTGGAACCCAGGTTTGGGTGCTAACAAAGAACATAGTCTTTCCACTGTAACAGAAAAGGAGAAAGTTTTTTGGCTAAACAATGAAATTATAAGAAATAAAAAGTTCCAGAGTTAAGTGAGCAAGTCACTTGGAGAAGGAAACTCACAAGCTCCTTTCACTTCAGCCTTCACAGGTGACAAATCATGATCAAAGGACAAGGGGAAGTTAAGCACCTTCTTGATGATATAATAGCAGAATTTTGAGTGTTTTGAATAACAGTTGAAACAGAAATACATAAAAATCAGAGTCAAAAAGCTGTGAAATCTGTACATATTTGGGGATTTTACAATACTCATTTTATGTGTATATGCATGTTACCTTAGAAACTGTTTTAAAGCAGTTAATTAGAATAATGGCTATTGTCATTTTGAACTCATTAAACAATATTAAAATAGCATGATAAGTTGTTACTCTCTTCCAACATTGAACAAATTTTCTAATCCTACAATTTTTAAAATTTATATTTCTAAAATATGTCCTTTGTAACCCAGTAAATGATGTTCACTTCCCAAGTTAATTTCCTTAGAACACGGGTTATTGGGATTCCTTCTAGCTTCTCAATCCTATATTCGGTGCAAAATATAACTGGAAAGGTTCAACTTTGATTTTAAAGGCACCCTTAATTCCTTCTTTTGTCCAGTGGGAAACTGAAGGCTGAGAGAACTGCTTGCCTGAATTCTCCAAGCAAGTCAGCAGCAGACTTCCAAGTTTTATACTCTTTGCACTGCAATCTGATCATTGTTTATGCTTTCTCATCCCAGCCCAGCCATGTAACCTGTGACCCTATCCTGGCATGTCAATACTCAGGATAGTCAGGTGAGCCAAATTAGCAAAGATTATGAGATGCTGCACATACATGTCCTCTGACTCATTCATTCCTGTGTCCACAGCAGCACAACTGTGAATGCTGGCAACACAGTTATTTATGGCTAAGTCACACGGTCCTACCTATGAGAGTTAACTTGGTAAGACGGTGAAAGAAAAAAATTTTTGCTTCCCTCATTTGTCATATAGAACAAGGCTACCTCACCAGACTAACTCTGTGTGGTTCTGAGGTTTTGGTGAGACAGTATGTGAGGAAGAGTCTTGTGAACTACATCAGAACCAATTTCAGTGCAAAGAAACATTATGGAAAAATCAACAAAATCACAAAGCTTAAGTTACATTTGAAATTACAAAACTGATAGAAATTATAACATTTCTGTATTTCATCAGTATACAGGAATGGGATGAAATTTGGTATTTTCTGATAGTTTTCAAAACTTGGATAAACATCCCTTTGTATTATTTCCTGTGGTCACCCAATAGTCTCAGTTATTCTACTGAGTTCTTGCTCTCTGTATTATAGCTAAAATCTCCCAATCCAGAAATAAATTATTTTATTTTTAAATCTTCTATTGACCATTTTATCTCCTTGAGCAAGCATCTCAGCTGTCTTTCCTTCCTTTCATCTTCTGAATCCTCTGTCTCTGAGGTAAAACAGAAATATTCCAACTAATAACTGAAGAAGAAATGTTAGAATTAGAATGTCACCATTTTTCAACATTTACTGAGATAATGGACCTTGGCAAAGACCATCAGTGGTCATTCGCATTCCTAAATGAAACAACCTGACTCTTGATGCACGTTCACAAAACCACCTGTAAGGAATTCTGATGCAGTCTCTAGAGATCTAACTGCCAGCTTACAGGAACTAAAGGTGACAGAGAAGCATGATTTAATAACACCACAATATTGCAATCTGAAGAATCTAGAATGTAGGAAGTTTTATAAGACAGATGTCCCAGTTCTTTTATGAAATAAATTTCAAGAAAAAAATTAAGTATTTGTGGATTTTGAAAGGTTTAAGAGACATAAATTAGTTGCAATTTAGACCTAAATTGTAAAATCATTATGAGACAATTTGGGAAATTTGAACACCGATTTGATACTTTATATCAAGAAATTATTCTTAATTTTTAAAATGTGGTAAAATTTTTTGTTTTAAAAGATCCTTATCTTTTAGGATTACATGCTGAAATATTTATGGATGAAATGATTTCCTGTCTAGAACTTGCTTCAAAATAATCGGTTAGAGCCAAGAGTGGGAAGTTTTAGATGAAAAATCATTGGTCATGAGTTATTGTTGAAGCTGGGAGATAGTTACATTTGGGTCCATTATTCTATTCTTTCTATATTTTTATATGCTTGAAATTTCCCATTATGAAAAGTGTCCAGAATGTAATCACTTAACCACCACTACCTCTACTCCCCTAGCCTAGGCGGAGCTATGATCACCTCTCACCTGAATTATTTCAATGTCTCTTAATTTATCACACGTATCCCACTCTTGCCCCTCAGCAGTTCATCCTCAACCCAAATGCTAGAGTAATTATTTTAAAATTTAAGTCAGATCAAGTCATTGAAGGTGGAAAATGGTTTTAGCAAGTAGAAGCATTAGGTTATTATAATCCAGGCTTGAGGTCGTCAGGACCTAGACAAGGCAGATTGGTAGTGGCAAAGACGATGGGACGTGTATCCTGTTCTGATACACTTTGACATAACACCAACAGGGCTTACTGATAGATTGTCTGTGGAATAGGAGAAAAGGTAAGAATCAGTGATATCTCCAAGGTTTTTGGCGTGAAAAATTGTGAGAATAGAATTGCATGTATTTTATGAAGAATAATATTTTCCAAAACCAAATATAATGTAGTAGGAAGAGAAGCATTGTTTTACGTTTTTGCAAATCTGTTTACTATCTGGATTCAAAGAGAATGGGATTCTCATATCTGCATTCAGTCTGTTGAGATAGCACACATACTGTAGCCTTTGAAACACTTTAGTCCAGTGTGAGAGATTATTTGAGATAGTGTTAACATTATAGAATACCCAAAAGTATCTTGGGCATCTCTGAACTGTCAGAACTGCTGTTGTACACCATTGGTAAATATTTAAGTTCAAATGTCTATTTCTACTTCTAGGATATGGTAATGTCAATTGAATCAATTACTCAGATTTCAGAGGCATAATTTTCCTCTAACTTTCAATATTCATTTTCTATATCTGGCACAAAATCAGCATTCTTTAAATGTTTATTGAATAAATTACAGACTCACTCTATTGTCACTGGTTAGAAATGTTCATTATAACAATGTCAAGACCAATGTTGGACTACCTATTAGTTGGTAAATCTTAAGCACCAGTTTTCTTAAGAAAAATTAGACAAGTATTTATTAAGTAGTTTAAAATAGTGTTTTGTATTTAATATTTTAAAGATACCAGTAGTATATTCTTTATATCTTTTGCCACAGATTTCAATGAAAATTAGCCTCAGAAAAAAAAGAGTAAGAGACACCTAAAGGTTAGCTCTTTTAGTTGCCTGTGACTATTTTTCTAGTATTAGCCTGAGACCCACTCACATTAGGTATCTAACAGACTAATTTATATTGTATGTAATTTATTTGGAGTACTGGGAAACAGTATTATACATTACTGCTCAGCACTTTCAAAACAGTAATTACCTTGTTTAACAAGAATATTTTATTATGTTGTACGCAAATTTAAATTTAACATTGTGTTTCCTAACTTAAGAAAGGGTGGCTGTCAAAAAACTTCAGCATAATCATGAGGACATATTAAAAATTTCCCCACTAAAGCCAAAGGAAGACATAGATGCCCAATATTCCTTCTATTCAACATTTTAAAGACCTACTTAATGCAATAAACCAGAAAAATAAATAAGAGGTAGTTATCTGAAGAATGAAGAAACAAACCTCTCATTATTTGATGATGATGTCACTTATGTAAAAACCATCCAAAAGGGTCACCTGACAAAGTGTTAACATTAATAATTAGAATTAATCCATTCAGGTACACAGAAACAAGATCAATCTTTAAAAATCTATAAATTTCTTTTACACAATCATCAGAAGTGGTAAAAGAATAAAGGGTTCCAACTCACAGTATCGATAATGATAGCATGACTGAATAAACTTGGCAAGGCCAGTCTGTAAGGAAAAAAAGTTAACTGAAGGACATATGTGACATAAAAATGTCAGAGATATATTTATTCATTGATGAGAAGATTCAATATGCCATTTCTCCCCAGATTAATATGTGAATTCAGTGCAATTCTCCCTTTCAATAGGATTTTTCAGTAACCTTCACAAGCCAATTCTATAATTAATATAAAAGAGTAAATGAGCAAGAATAGCCAAGATAGTTTTGACAAAAATGAAGAAAGAAAAAAGGGTTTGATATGTCACTTAGCAAAATGTGCTAATTTTTAAAATGTGGTGTTACACAGGAATGCACAAATAATAACAGTAACAAATTAATAGTAAAGTGGCCCCAAATAAATCTGTGAACATAAGGAAAGTTTCATTATCATAAAAGTAGCCTTTTAAATCAGTAAGAAAATATGAACTATTCATCAAATGGTGTAAGGAATATTCTTATCCATTTGAGAAAAAGAATGAAGTGCAATTTGTACCTCACACAAAAATAATCCTCAGAAAATCTGAAGATTTAAACAATAATTATAACAAAAAAAATAAGAAGAGAATTAGGAAAAAACATAATATATAAGATAAATGTAAAAAGATATACATTGTTTTGAGGTTAGGGGTGGTCTTAAGCAAAATACCAAAATTAAAGGCACATGAGAAACAACTGATAAACTGACAGAAAAAAATATTTAAAAATTATGAAAGAAATCATAAATTTAAAAATCAAGAGATGGGCTGGAAAGATATTTGAATGAGTATAAGCAATAAGGATTTGATATTCAAAATATGTGAAATCTCCCAGAGATTAGTAAGAAAAAGCAAATGATGCAATTGAAAAATGGGAGAAATATATAAATAAGAAATTCACAGACTTAAAAATACAAATACCCTCAAAATGGATCAAAGACCTGAATGTTAAGTCATGAAATGATAAAACTTTTAGAAGAAAACATAGGCAAAAATCTCTTGAATATAAACATGAGCAACTTTTTCCTGAACACATCTCGGACAAGCGAAACAAAATAAAAAATGAACAAATGTGACTACACCATACTAAAAAGATTCTGTACAGCAAAGGACACTATCAGCAGAACAAAAAGACATCCTACAGTATAGGAGAATATATCTATAAATGACATGACAAGGGATTAACATCCAAAATATATAAAGAACTCATATGCCTCAACACCCAAAAAACAAATAACCCTATTAAAAAATGGGCGGAGAATATGAACAGCCAATTCTCCAAAAAAGAAATTCAGATGGTCAACAGGCACATGAAAAGATGCTGCATATCGCTAATTATCAGGGAAATGCAAATGAAAACCTCAATGAGATATCACCTCACGCCAATTAGGATGGCCAACATAGAAAAGAATAGGAACAACAAATGCTGGCGAGGATGTGGAGAAAGGGGAATCCTCCTACACTGCTGGTGGAAATGTAAACTAGTTTTAACCATGGTGGAAAGCAGTATGGAGGTTCCTCAAAAAACTCAAAATAGAAATACCATTTGACCCAGAAATTCCACTCCTAGGAATTTACCCTAAGAATGCAGCAGCCCAGTTTCAAAAAGACATATGCACCCTTATGTTTATCACAGCACTATTTACAATAGCCAAGAAATGGAAGCAACCTAAGTGTCCATCAGTAGATGAATGGATAAAGAAGAGGTGGTACATATAGACAATGGAATATTATTCATCCATAAGAAGAAAACAGATCCTACCATTTTCAACAACATGGATGGAGCTAGAGGGTAGTATGCTCAGTGAAGTAAGCCAGGCAGAGAACGACAAGTATCAAATGATTTCACTCATCTGTGGAGTATAAGAACAAAGAAAAAAACTGAAGGAACAAAACAGCAGCAGACTCACAGAACCCAAGAATAGACTAACAGTTACCAAAGGGAAAGGAACTGGGGAAGGTGGGTGGGAAGGGAGGGATAAGGGGGATAAAGGGATATTATGATTAGCACACATAATGTAGTGGGGGGGGCATATGGGGAAGCCAGTAAAACACAGAGACAACAAGTAGTGATTCTATAGCATCTTTCTATGCTGAGGGACAGTGACTGTAATGGGGTATGTGGTGCGAACTTGATAATGGGGGGAATCTAGTAACCACAGTGTTGCTCATGTAATTGTACATTAATGATACCAAAATTAAAAAAAAAGAGGAAGACTGAAAAAAAATACAAATACCCAATAAGTGTATGGAAAGACAACAGACCTAAATATTACTAATAACTAGGAAAATACAATTTCAGATATGAGATAAAGAAATGATAAAAAATGTAAAGTTTGTTACTGAATGCTGACCAGGGTGTGGGGAACCTGCCATTCTCCAATTGTTGCTACTTGAGAGGACTTGGGTGTAAATGCCTAGGAGAGCTACTTGGCAGTATTAAAATGCCCTATGCCTCTTCCCTATGATCTACAATTCTCTTCACAATATCCAATGTAAAGGAATGCTTGATCAGGTATAGGAGGATATACAAAGAAACATTGTTTCTGAGAGGAAAAGATGGAAATTAACTGTATTTCCCTAGGAAAATGGGTAAACTATGAATTTGTCCATTCTGAAAGGCACTATGCTGTAGTTTAAAAGAACGAGAGGAATTTATAGGAACCAACATGTAAATAACTCCAACATCTATTACTGAATGAAAGTCAGACACATAAGTGACAAAAGAATTTGTTCAATGTTACATATATTTACTTAAAAAACACGTGTTAATCTTGCCATTTAGCTCAATGTGGATGTACCTAGAGGGTATTATGCTAAGGGATATAAGTAAGAGAACAACAAATATATGATTTCGCTTATAATGTGGAATCTAAAAAACAAATGTACACATAAGCAAAACTGAAATAGATTCGTAAACACAGAGAACAAACAGGCAGTTGCCTTAGGGCAGGGAGTGGGCAGATGGGTTAAATAGATGAAGGGGAAAAAAATGTTAATGAGAATGTTTGATATCTTGATCTGGGCAATGGTTATGTGAGTATGTACACATGTCAAAATTCATCAGGCTGTACAGGAAAAAAGGTGTACATAAAACAAAATAATATGGTTTATATTCCAGGTGTTTACACTTTTGAATGTAAATGTTCATCATAAAACCTGGAAGAATACACAAAAAGAGTTACCTCTGGGAAGGTTCAGAGATCAGGGTTAGTAAACAATGGAGGCTGTAGTTTATCTGTAATATTACAGGATTATACATGGGGAAATTATGCATGTATTATTTCATGCATGAAAATAATTTTAACAAGAAATACTATTAAAATTAGGTATTATGTTGTAATGACCTAAAGCAACCTGATATTTAAAAATTTTTTGGTTTCAGATATTAAAATTTTCTTCAGTAAGATCTTTTCAAAAGTGATAGAAATTATGTTAAATTGGCTTCTGTTATAGATAAGTGAGTGGTACGTGAGTACATAAAGAGACAGACATTCTTTTGGAAGACAAAAATAAATCTCTATATGTGACTTCCCTGTAAATGTCTCTCTCTCATAGACAAATGATATTTTGCCCTATTTCTGAGCTTAAAAACTGCTGATATGAAGTAAATTTTAAGAATAGCTGAAAAATATTTTTAAGTCAATATAGTTACAGACACAGGAGAGATATAATAGGCATTTTTTCAACAGGAAACCAGAAATTGCATGTACCTATGCCAGATGGCATAATAGAAAATACACAAAGATATATATATATATGTTTATAATGTTACTTTTTATGCACAAATAGTGATACTAATAGCAAAATAGCAGCTTGTGAACATTTTATGCTAGTCAAAGCCTTAAGCATAAGGAAAAAAAGACAAAATGTCTTTTAGTTAGATAAACCAAAGTACATCAGGCATTCAATTTTAGAGTCATTGCATTTTAAAAAGTGGTTCATAACACAGCTCTAATGATCACTAGGGAAATTACATCAAGAATAATGAAATTCAGAGATTCAGTTCAGTAGATATTGTTTTTTGTGAGTGCTAGTATTTGTGTCAAGGAGCAGAAATTGGTTGCTACTAAGTCTTAAGAAGGTAGTTCATCATCTGTGGTTTGTTCACACAAATACAGTGTTATGAAGCCCATTAAAACTTCAGTAAATAGACATGTGTTGCTAGTGTTCAAATGGTGACATTTAAATAATCGAAAATAACATAGACTTAATTAGGTATCCAAGAAGGTCATTAAAAATGTTGTAATAGGAAATGTAGTTAATATATAAGAATATATGACCCCAGTGTCAGAAAGATTTTCGAATAAAGTTTGAGATCACATATTTTTCAGAGAGGAAACCAAAGTTCCAACATTGGAAACATGATGTAAAAAATTCAATGACAGGAATCAAGGCTGAATTTTAACATTTTTAAGGTAAATGAGTTGAAAAGTGACCTCTAGTGGATTCTAAGCTTTAAGAATAAAGCTGGCTCTTTTCATTAAAAAAAAAAAAAAAGTTTTATCATGAACATAAGTTGCTGAGGACAGAGAATCTGAACAATATATTAAAAAACACATTTAGTAGCATAATGTATTTATTTTGATTGTTTTCACAATTTAAAAATCAGTATTTCAAAAGGAGTTCTCAAAATCTCCTTCAAAGTCTGTATATTTAAAATAACAAACTTTAAAAAAGTCCTTTCCACACATGGGTAGTGTTTATTGACCAAAAATGCATTTCCAGTTGGAATAGGACAGACACAGTCGAGATTCCTAAGAAATGAGTGGTAGGTCTCACCAGCACAGGCATTTCCGGCCCTGTTTCATCTCTTTCACCTCCCACGTGGCTGGTCAGTGGCACACCCTCTCCCAGACTGACCTGGCAGCGCGTGCTGGTTTCTCACCTTCTGAAAGAAGGCTGACCCTCTGCGGGGGCCCAGATCCTCTGCTGAGCATGCACCCGTAAGCCAGCAACAGTTGCTGCCTGACTTCAGGATCTTAAAGGAAGTTCATTAAAAAAAGTACGCATTGCATTGGAAACAAACTTGATTAATAGTAGTTTGGTGCAACAGTAAGAGTAGAAAAGGTCCTCCACTAGAGATGAGATTTTGCTTCCAAAATTACCATAAAATGTAGTTTCATTTTTTAAAGAAGTACAGACAACTATTTTTTCCAGAGTGAAAAATACTTGACGGAATTTACTGAATAAAAAAGGAAATGTATTCAGAAACTATATTGCCAAGTAAACATAGAAATTCTGTGCAAGTTCCCAAGAGCATAGAAAATTCTCGAATGACTATTTTTCTCTTTAACCCAGGAAAACTGTCAAATCAGTAATCATCTGGAGTTTAGGAGATTTTTAGAAGCATAAATTTATTGGTCTTCCTTAACTAATACAATTTTATAGAGCTAATGAGGTTTCTGGAACTGTTGAAAACCTCTGCTAGTTTAACTCCACACCTATTTAGGGAAATATTAAAATGGAATGTAGTGTGTAAGCATAGTGTTATTTTCATCTACTTGTCATATATACTTTAAACTTAATTCGGGCTCAGGCTAAATTAAACAAGGATTGAATTTTACCCTCTAATCCATGTTTAGGCTTTGCTTTTTCTCAACTCTCTTAGAATGAACTACATTATTCTTACATACTATACTTACAGTGAACTATACAGAACCATATGTTTTTCATCCTTGTGGTTTAAATTATTCTAGCACCTAGGTAATTTAGAAAAAAGGAGACCTGGAAGGCTATTTACAGAGGTAGAATAATTCTATTGCAATGTCAAACATAGACACTTGAAAACACTCCATATAGAATCATTTTTAGAGCTCTAATAGGATAATAGGCTAACAAAATTCATGTTTTTATTCTTTTTTCGAATACAGACTTTTTAGTGGCCACTTAACAGTTTGTCTCACTAGCTATACAAGTGCTCGGGATGCATTTTATGTCCTTACGTGGCCAGCTTATCAGGACCTCCCAGGCTGCTCACTCCAAGCAGGAGTGAGCAAACAGGTCTGGCTGGTGTGCCCTAAAGGCCAGCAGCATTCCTGGGCTCCACCAGACCACCAGGGAAGGGAGCTCTCCAGACTGGGGAGCGTCCAAAGGAGTCAGGGGAGTGGATTTTTACCCAAGATGTTTAGGGAAGATAAGGAATCTACTCTGATGAGTGGAGGAGTCCATGGTTCAAACTCCAACTTCATTTGTCTTAGTTTCTTACATTACAATTCTTGAGAAAAGAAATAGTCTGTATCCTAGGATATCCCTTTCATAGTTTCTGAACAACATCCTCCTCTTAGTACAGAAAGTACAGGAGATGCCTCCCTTCATTCACAGAAGGGAGAAAAGAGTTTATAGCCCTAAAGTTGGGAAACTACAAGATAATGGAAAATTCACAAAGACCTATAAATGGGGATTATGAAAAATAATAATTTTCATGAATCTAGTGCCTACTATGTGACTTAGGCTACTATATTTTCTAGCCAGTCTTCATAACAATCCTATATGGTTTTCAATATTCAAGTTCACAAGGGAGCGAGCAAACAGGTTCAGAAAAGTAAGATGACTTAGCAGCTACACATTGCAACAGAACACTACTTAGTGGCAATGTCAAGGTCTGTCTGACTACAAGTATACCCTGTTTTGCTCCACCTCCAAAAACAGCCTAGAAAATCAAGGAAGGGAAGTGGTCATTTGCCATCTCAGTATTTGAATAATCGTTCTATTAGCTACCTAGCCAATAATTCTGAACCCTGACTTAATTTTTGTCCCACCAATGAACTAAAAAAATAGTCCATAACAAAACAAAAATTTGTGACTTTTCTCAGTCCACCTAGAAGCCAAATAC
This sequence comes from Smutsia gigantea, assembly GCA_032199065.1. Classification (NCBI taxonomy): domain Eukaryota; kingdom Metazoa; phylum Chordata; class Mammalia; order Pholidota; family Manidae; genus Smutsia; species Smutsia gigantea. The sequence continues at coordinate 156,145 of JAVSCE010006547.1, forward strand.
ATCCAACTCGAGTACACAGAGGTATTAAAGATATCAGAGATAATCCCCAAATGAAGGTTCTACCTCTTAGGTAGATGTAGAAAGCATTTAGGCAGCTTGTGTAGCCTGTCAATTAATGTCCTTTTCAGATGCAGCAATGAGAGGACAAAGAATTGTTATGATTTGAGATGTTGAAAAAGAAACAAAGACTTTGAATCTCTGAAGCATTTGTTTGACTCTTAGAACTCTGGAATATTCTAGGCTGATTGCCAAATGAGTGTTTGGTTGAATATAAATGCATATTAATCATGCATATGCATAAATGTGTACAATAGAATTGAGAGCTAATAAAACATTTTATACCTAAGCAGACCAATATTTTATCAGAAGAACCATTACTAGTTTTGCTTATATTTCTGGGACACTATTCCATCTTAATATTCTCCAAATTCTAAGTACCAGCACTATTTCCAAATTATTTCATTATACTTCAATTTCTATTGTAAGCCATAGAAAATACCTGGAATTTACCATATATGACTTCAGAAATCTCTTCTCATTTATCATGACAAAAACCTTTCACTTTCTGAACTCAGCTTCCCTGGACTGTGTATCAAATAAATGTGTATTTGTTTAATAAAAAGAAAAAACACAGCCAAAACAAAGTTTCCTTTAAAGTAAGTACCCATTTCATAGGCCTGCATTTAGGATGTTTTCTTTAACTAAAGTAGAATATTTTAGTTATAGATTAGTAGAAAGGGAATCATCTCATCATTGCACATGTTGTTTAGTACTGTTGCCCTACCTTGCAGGGGGAAATGCGATCTTAGAATAATAATGGTATCAGTTGACAGATGTATCTGTTCAAGAAACAGATAAATTATGTTGAAATTTAAGTCATAGATCAACCTGAGAGATTTTTTTTCAAACCTATAGAGATTTCTTCCCTAATGATATGTGTCATGACCTTTAATTTGTCTTTGTCACATCCAACTGTTGTTTCAGGCATGCAGTACACCCTTCCATATTTTATTGTTGAAGCTACGTACCTAATTGAGGAATTGGAAAATATGTAATAGGCTTGTGACATTGAGAGTGAAAGTGATGTGAGGTAGCTATATAATCTGATAGAATAGAGTGTTTCACATTATTCTCTGAAATATTTACCTCTGAAACTAGGTGGTTCTGGTTGCTAAATTGTACAGAAAAAGCAATAGAGGAGAAACAGTTTTGCATTGTAATAAAGCAAGTCATTTCTAGCTTGGTATATAGGACTTGCAATATTATTGTTCTGCTGTTTCACTGTTTGAAAAGAGAATAGGTAAAATGGGCAACATATACCACAAAATGCACCTAAGAATTGATTATAACTAAAGAGGACACACCCAAAAAAATTTAGGAGGGAAAAAATGAGATGCTAGATGTCTTCTCTGTTCTTCTGAGCTATCGAAGCAACTTTCCTAGACTTTATTCAGAATAGATATACTCTGGAAAATTAACCATTTCTCCTTTGCTCCTTTTTCTTTTCTTCTTTCCTTCCTTGTTTCTTTCTTTCTTTTTGTGGAGGTGAAATAGAAGAAAGGAGAGGTAAGGGAAGTTACTAGAAATAATATAATTAACATTCCTAAGTGCCTTGTCCCTGGACAAAAGCCTTCAACAGAAGTTTGATATCAATTTTTCCTATGTCCTCGAACTATTATATTAATACACACTTAAATGTAGTTTCTGAAAACTAATTATTTAAAAGTTGAGTGATTATAGCAAACCACCTACCTATGGTATTTCATGACACATACTTATTTAGCATACTACCTTATTTCCCATAGACATACTGACATTTTCACATTAAGTCCATCCTATTTGAAAGGGAAAGACTTCTATCTTAATGCTGTGCAGAAAGAAATTGTATCCAGCAATTTGAGCCAAAACAACTTGATAACTTAAGCTCCCTGAATTAGATCATTTGAAATAGGACTTTTCAGAGGAAATAAACATAGTAGGGTTAACTAATTAAGGATTGTGACATTCTTGGGATATGCCAAGAAGGATATTGGCTATTAAGAGGGAAGTATCTTTAAAGTCTCTTTTCCTTCCATGGCTATGGCAAGAAAGACTTATAGAGTTAGCAAGTAGTTAATATCATCCTTCATGCTTATTAAAGGGCAACAACAGTAAATCAATTTATAGCAACTTCCTAGAAGTTTGGAACAGGAAACAATAAAGGATGCTATATCCAAAGAGAAGCTGCCAGGATAACTTAGCTGGATAGAATGTAATTGCAGAGGTTAAAATTAGCCAGGTCACCTTACTCTTATGGAAAAAAAAAACAAACCTGGGAACCTGGCAACCACATAAATAGACAGGAACTTCCTTCCCATTAATAAGCTTCCTTTAGTTCTATGCTGAAATGTTATTCCAAAGACATACACCCATTAACTCCCCAACACCACTTCCCACACCAAGTTTGGGCACTCACCTTATGATGACGAAGACCCTGAGCTTAATAACTATAAGTGTGTACCATAGATATATAACCTGATCATATTAGAATTGAAATATCTTATAAATCATGTAGTTCAACCCTATTTTTTCGGAAGAGGAAACAGGTCCAGAACTGTGACTCTCCCAAGCTCAGTCAGCTGTATTTACTTTGATTGCTTACTATACTACTGACCCTCGGTGGATCGTAAATAGTTTTTATATCTTCCTGTAAATTCTTTTGTCACTGTAGCTAAATGTCTTTGAGAAAAATTAGGTTCAACTTTATCACTCAGCATATAGCAATAGCACATGTCTATGAGTTGTTGCTAAATAAAAATAAAGAATATGTAACTTAAAAGTTAAAAGTGATGTAACACTAAATATGGAAGACATTTTTAATTACCAAAGCATACTTATTTATGATCAAAAAACATCTAAAAACATTTCTTGTACTAACCATTTTGTGGTTTAAAAACTGAAGTACAACCACACGATTCTGCCTGTTTTCCACTAGGTGGCAATATATCTTTTTCTTTACAGTTAAATGTATTTTTCCAGGATATGATGAAAATACTTCCTTGAGTAGTTTCTGTTTGAGTAGACCCAATTGAAAATTAAGATTAAAAAATATTTAAGAAAGAGACATGACATTTTAGGGATGTATTAGGATAGGGACCAAGATTGTCTTATAAAACCCAGAATTAAAATTAAAATAATAAATTCTGTTTTCCATATATGCTCATCATTACAATTTACATGACCCCTTAAAAATTTAGTAGTGATTTGTTTAATTGAAATCATTTTTGTTGTTTATGGTAGAAAGCAAAAAGCACTGAAAATTTTAATCCTGTCACTCAAAACATCATCCTCAAGATTAGGTCATGGTATTTTAAACTGTGTTACTTATTTCCATAGCCTATCTCAATCAGGACCTTGAAAAAAACTCATTAAAACACTTTTAGTTTATTTTAGCTTTTTTAGTTTATTTGTTTCCATATTGTAGATAGCTGGTTCTAAACTAATAAGACAAACACTATTTTCTTTCAAGTCAAATAAGTTTCAGTAAATTATTTGACTAATGTATAAGCCTGCTCAGGCTGCCATAGCAAAATGCCATAGACCGGGAGGCTTAAACAACAGAAAGTTATTTTCTCACAGTTCCACAAGCTAGAAGTCCGAGCTCAAGAGGCCAGCAGGGCTGGTTTCTCCCGAGGCTTCTCTGCTTGGCTCAGAGGGGACCGCCTCCTCCTTCCTCTCACATGGTCATCTCTCTGTGCTGTGTGTGTCCTAACCTCCTCTTCTTATAACCAGTTACATTGGATTACAGCCCACTCATACTTTATTTTACCTTAATTTTTACATATTTTTACCTTACTTACTGAATTTTTTGCCTTATTTTACCTTAACTGCCTCTTTAAAGGCCCTATATCCAAATACAGTCATAGCATGAATTTGAGGGGAACACAATTCAGCCCATAACAACTAGTAAATCTGAATACACAGAATGCCCATATTTCTACACTGAGGTATTCAGATATAGAACCAAGAATCCTAGACTGGAAGTAAGAGTTCTAGAGCTAAAGAAAGATATTAAAGATTATCTGATATATGGATTCTCGACCCTTGCTGCCCAGAACTTTAAAAGCACACCCATGCCTGCTCTCACACTCAGATATCCTGATGAATTAATTTGCAGTGGGACCAGTCACGAGTATTTTTTTAAAACATTCCAAATGTTTCTAATATGAGACCAGAGTAGAAAACCACTGACCTAGACAAGTATTTCCCAAAGTTGGTTAAAGAATTCCTTAGAGAGTTTATTAAAATGTAAGTTCCTAAATACAGGCCACTGCTGCCTTTGTATGAATCTTCAGAAATGCAGGCTAGTCCATTTATCAAGTGCCCTAGTAATTAGTATGAACCCTTAATTCTGAGAAGCTCTGAGCTAGTCTCTCATTTTACAGGTCAGAAGACCAAGGCTTAGAGAAATTAGTCCAAGGTCACACAGCTAGGGAATGGCAGAGCCGGAAGGAGATTCTGTGTTAGATCTCCTGAATCTAATCTAACTTCCCAGCAGGATTCTCTGTACTAGTAAAGAGCTGTGGATTGTTGTGTGTCCTGCATTCCACCTGGTGCCATCAGGCCCCACCGCCTCAATTTAGGCCTGAGTCCTAAAGGCAACTGTAGTAATGGGTTAGCAAATTCAGTGAGATGAAGCCATTGGAGGAGTCTGTTTGCCTGGCACCAGGAGCTTCTGCAGCAGGAGTCAGTGGCTTAGACTCACTTGCCATCCCACAGCCACAGGCTTTGTGCAGGCATCTGCTTACAGAAAAGCAGTAGCGGTCGACTGGTGAGCTGGGACAGGGAGCAAATGGGTAGCTCAAGAGATTTTCAGTTCTGCTGCTATTATCCAGTCAAAACCATGGGTAGAGAGAGCTCTTGGAAACTTGGTGTGGGAGCCCGAGTTGACGAAGTCTGTGAACAAACATGTGCAAGTGAGTTGTGACACAATTTTAGAAAACCAAATACATTGAAATCCAAAAAAATAAAAAGTAACTGCTCAAGGGGTGATGATCCATGGATATGTTAAAGATTTCCATAAAGGTTTAGCTTAAAGTTTTTCTTAAACAGAGACTTTCTTATGCATTTTTATATTTTTGTTGTTCATACTAATGACCCAGACTTGAGTGGGAAAGGAAAAGCAAAAATGTTGACATGTTATGTATCACCAGAAATTGAAATCGATCTGAAACAAAGATAGAACATCACTGAAGATTTTTTAAAACATTAATGTATATGTATAATACTGTAATTCAATTTAACCTTGTTATTTTAGAAACAGCAATTTTCTAGACAGAGATACCATACACTCTAACTTTCCATATGGCAGGCTACTGTTCTAAACCCTACACTACGTTTCCCCAAGTATGGATCAAGAACCACCTGCTCTAGAACCACATAGTATGATTACCTAAAATGCAAGATTCTAGACCCCTAATGAGATCTACTCAATTTCTGGAGATGCGTGTAGGAATCTGCATGTTTAACAGCTACCTAGGTGATTTCGAGAGATCTCTTACTTTAGGACCAACACAATGTCCTATAGATATTATTTCTTTTCCTCTGCTCTGTGGGCTCTTAATATCTATCATTTCTGGTGAAAATTTCTGAGAATGGGGGTCTTGTAGAAATTATCCTCCTTCAGAGCTGTTTCCTTGGAGGCAATGAAATAGTGAAGTCATTATCAGAGGTCCTCTCTTTTCAGCATCTTTATCTGGGTTTCCAGTTGACCAGGTATAGGAAGGCCCTCCCCCGCCTTCCCCTACTGTTCTATGAGGACAGCTGCCCTCTGCTTCACCCCTGACATGTCTGGCCTTGAGAAACCTGTTGCACCCATGGGAAAGGAGCTAGATAAGGGCCTTGAAGGCCAGATGCCTGACCATGAAGGCCACACACATGCGCATCTTAAAACACTTATGTAACCATGAATTAGCAGTAGAGCAGTATAACAAGTACAGCTGTGTGCAGAATAAAGCGGCCTCTTTGAGCCCCTCCATGACAACTCCTGCTGCCTTCTTTGCTCTTCATGTTGCCCCAAAACCTCAAAGGCAACCCCCAGACTCTGACATCAGGCTCTTGGGTCCCTGAGCGAGCTGTTGCAGAGCTGATAAGACAGGGACTAAGAAATTGTACACATTAAACTTTGAATTTTTTCTTCTTAAGTGTGTTCAAAGGAAAGCCACCATTCCAGAGAAAAAAGAAATTTGTGCTCTCTGAAATCCCAAGTCCCTTATTTCTTGACTGTTATGAAATTGGCTTAATACCAAAATAAATGTATTTTGAATAATTAAAGGATTTAAGAAATTTGTAGTTGAGCTCCTAGCAATCAGGGAAATTGACAAAACCTGTTCTACCATGCTGTTGTCTTTATTATGCAAGGAATTAGATTTTTGAGAGGTAGGTTTTCTAAATAACTCTCTGGCTTTAAGTTTAGGCATGTTTGGAAGCTTAGTAAAAACTTTCAAGTACAGCCTCAAAATCAAAGACCTCTGATTTGGGAGCAGTTTTTGGCATTATCACCCAGGAAGAGAAGTTTTAAGCATTAACACCTCTTCATACCAATGCCTCATCTTTTCTGAGATTGTTCCAAAATTAGAAATTAAGCCCAAAAAGGCAAATGGAGGAAAAAAAATACCTTCATGTAAATTTAAATAATTTTTCCTTGCTATTTACTCATACTGGTGCGAATTTTGTATACCACCCCTAAGCTGCAGGGGAAAGGACTAAGATCTAATAAAGCCTAAAGGCAAAGGCAACTGAAGATGAGAGGTTCTGAGAGGGGATTCAGAGAGCAGATTAAAGGTGAAGGTAGACTTCACGGCATTCACTATTTACCTCTATCTTGCCCTGCTAAAGCACATGGTTTAACTTGCCCTCTCTCTGAAAGCATTTTAATGAAGAAGTACAATTTATCCTTTTCTAGGAGAGACCCTGCAGTAATATCCCCTTTCTTTTCTTTTCTCCCCCCTTATTTGGCTCCTACTCTGGGCCCCTAAGCCTAGAGAAGCTGATGAATACTAAGATTTTTCTAACTGCATGATTTGCATCATTTTCTGGGCTGGGTGTCGCTGTTTGGCTATGTTTGTCTTTCTCAAAGACCCAGGGAATCTTGCCAGAGGAGAAAACAGACCTTAACTCATTTGTCTGGGAGAAAAGAAGTCATCAAATGCCTTTTCAGAAGTTTCACACATCACAAATAAGTAACTAAACACAGGAAAAGCTACTTTGAGTTCTACAAGCAATAGTGGAACATGGGCACACGCATCCAGACATGAATCCCCAGAGGAGTGTAATCATACTAAATTTTTCCAGATTTCAACCCCTGCAGCAGGAGTGCCCTGGGATTCTGGTCAAAGGTGGAACTGATTTTTGGAGTTCTCCCCTGGAACCCACAGTCCTGCTTTTCTCCAGAGAAAATGAAAAAAAAAAAGGATGAGAGGGATTTGAAGTTGATGGCTAGACATCTGAAGAAAAGTGAAGGGACAAAGAACTGAGAGAGTTCGTTACTTTTGTCCCATGAATTTTTTTTCCAAATTTTATTCCTTCTCTTAGTTTACTGAGTACCTTAATATATTCCCATATAATTCATTCCCTCAAGAATATGGGAAAGAGAAGAAAATATTGTATACATTCTTCAAATCTCCATTTTTAGAAAAAGGGGAAATGTCTGATAAAATAATGCATTATAGCTCAAGGTCCACTTAAAAACACTAAAAACATTGAGCTGGAATCAGAGGACCCTTCTGATGAAATTAACTTACAGATGGGTGTCATTCAGGGATCACTGTGATCTGCAGACCCAGGGTTGTCTTCATTAGGTGCTGAACACAGCATAGCTTCCTAACCAAGGTGCCATTTGTTACATGGCACCCAGAGAGAGAAAAGGACTGCTCTGTTGCATTTTGACCATCTTTTCTACAGCAGGGAAAGTTGTAGTAGGACTCCTCTCAGAGCCTTTTTCATTCATTGTGTTATGCTGCCTTATAATTTTGAAGCCCTGGGAACACACTGTATTTATAATTTAAGATTATTATAGCTAAGCAGTCAAACTTCATATACTTGAATGGATCTATAGGCTTTCTTGACTTTACTTTTCAAATATTTTTTCAGTGACCCTTCTGTTAGTTTGGGACATAAAGAGGAAGCACTGAGTTGTTAACAACACATCCACAAAATCAAACCAGCTGTTACTCCCACCACTGCTTGAAAATGAGCAAAGATCATTAAAGGAAGTCAAGGCCACAAAAGTTCCTATGGAGGTTCTAGACCATTCTCACTACTGAGGAAGGTAAGTTGAGGTTAAAAGCCTGCTGTTTGACTAACAGGGGAGTCCTTCTTGTATAATAGTATGAAGAGCTTCTACATGAATTATTTTACTTGCTTTTCAAGACAGCTGTGTGATAAACCCATAGGTGGTGTATTGACAAGTTCAAGTCAAGTGAACTGAGACACATAGATAGAAAGGTGACAGAATTCGAGGCAGGTTTAAGAACCAGTCTTCTTTTCATTACACTGTTATATCTCATCTTTCTGTTCCAAGGTGACAGCCATACTAACCACACAATCTGAAAACATGATGGAGTGGGACCCTTAGTAGCTTTCCTTTTGGGTAGTTTGTGAGAATTAAACTAAGTCAACATATGAAAAGTACTTAGACTAATGCCTGACAGTTGTATAGCTATATGTGTGTACTAAAATGGATATGTACACTTGCATATATATACTATATACACACATATTTATCTGTATTATATATATATATGTCATCATGTGTGCAAACACAAACATATATTTCCCACTGTATACATACACACACAACTTGAAAAAGGATACCTGAATGATAAGTAGCTTAACAAGGTCAGCTGTCCAAGTAGGACACCTTACCAGACCTCTAACCCTAGAGATTAAAAAATAATTGTTTTAAAAGAACTTTTTCTTCAGTTTCTTTACCCATTAGTCTTGGGGAATAGTTGTATTTCTAAAAAGTTTGAAGTCCTGATTTAAAGCAAGACAAACAAAAGTTGCCTTAGGAATACACTTGTGAAGCAGAGAGGCAAAGAGCATCCCTTCTGCCTGCCCAGCTGGGTTACAAAACCAGAGGGCATTCAGGCCTACCAGTCTAAGCAGATGTTTCTGCAGCAGCATTCAGGCCGCATGACTGCCAGTCAACCAAAATGCACTTAAAAGAGTAAAAGGAGGTGGCCCATCTTCTCACTCCATTCCCAGTTCAGCGTCTGGGTAGATTAAATTTTCTACACCCCTTGGATGTATTTTTGCACCTACAGGGGAAGACACTGACCTAAGCAAGACCGAAAGTATATTAGTTCAAAAGCCAGGCCTGCTAGTTTCCCCTAGAAGAGAAAACTTGCCCAGTAAATTGTCAGTGCAATCTCCCCATGGGCTGGTGCCACTACCATAGGAGTCAGCTGCTTGGATGGCTAAGAATTGTCAAGCGGGGTTCCTCATAAAACTACAGGAATGATCTCAAATCTCAAGTGCTAAGAGATAGAAAGGAGCATGGAGGTGAAGAGGGATTGAAGAAAGGGAAGACAGGAGATAACCACAGATTGAGCCAAACTGATTCCAGAACATGGAATTGGGTAAAAAGAGAAAAAGGAAAGAAAATCTGAAATTTCTGGGGAATCTGCTGGCAGTGCTTGCCCCTCGCACAGTCCGTCCGCGATGATGCGCCTACGCGCCGCGTCTCCGCTCCGACCTAGCGCAAAGGGCTGCGGAGGGAAGGGAGCGTCCGTGCCTCCCCAAGCGCACCTGCCCTTGGCCCTTGCAAGACCAAGGGCAGACTCCTGCACGTGAGTTGGAAGCACGCTCCCGGCGAGCGGAGAGGAGTCAGGGCCAATTGCGGGTGCAGAAAGAGACTCAGGGGCTCGACCCTCGGGATCAGGAGAGGGTAGGGGCTCACTTCCTGGCCGGTTTTCTGGGTTTATCTGGGCCCGAGGTATCCACGCTAATGGGTAAGGCGCTTAAGGAGATAACTGAGGGTGGGGAAACGTAACAGGGGACGGAAATCCGGCAGTGTGCCGAAGTTCAGAAACAATAGGAGGGAGGAAATGCGGAAACCCCACTGGACACCTGTTCCCACCCCGCACTCTGCGACGCCCGACAGCAGCGGCTGCACATATGTGCTTGCAACCGGCGCGCATGGGGCTGCAACTAAATTTTGCTGGGCTCTGGGGCTGTGGAACCGGAGAGCCTAGGAGTGGGCCCGAGACCTTGGGAACTTCCACAGGTAATTCGATCTTGGCTTTCCAGCGCCCGCCAGCTGGTGCAGAGATGTGCCGGCGTCCCTTCCGAGCCCTGGGTTCCTGAACGCTTTTGGTCGTTATGCTATACGCTGCAGGCACAGCCTACCCAAACGGTAAATGAGGAGAGAGATTTGTAATCCGTTCAGAGAGCACGCGAGGAAATACCAGGCGCTAGATGCCAGGTCAATCCCAGGCATTCTACCCCTGACTGGGACCCAACAATTGCCCGGTTTTCTTATCCTTAGACTTTAGGATCAGCGGTCTCAGCACTTGGAGTTTAGGCCACCTGCCTGGACTTCACTGGACCAGCGCAGCTCTAAAAAGTCTGCATGACCCTGTGACCTTGTTTCCTCTGCACCGTGTGCAGACATTTATGCCCATGACTTCAGCCAGACACCTCAGCTAGCTCGGCAGGTACGCGGGGTTATAGACTCCTAGAAACTCATCTGAAGAACTTCAGACGCTGGGAGAGTTAAGATACACCCCGAAAGCTTGAAAACGCAGCCTAAAAAAAATTTCTCAAGTTTGCCTTGGCTGAGAACTCTGAGCACCTTTCCCCTGCAACTGCTGCCTACAAAGGTCTCATGGGCAGATTGATCAGCTTAGTTGCCTAGCCCTGAAGTGTCTGCCACAAACACACCTGCCTGGATCACCTGGACAGTAGCTCAGCCGAGGCTTCGCTTTCTTCCCGATTGTGTGATTAAGTTAATGACCTTCCAAAAGAAAACACAGGGGAAGTGCACACGTCTAAATGGATCCTTCAAAAGATATGATTTCAGACTATGAGGAAGTCCTTTTCAAACACCAGTGTTTGTTTACCTTTTCCTAGACCTAAGTTGAGCTCTGAATCCCCAACAGGTGATGAAGCCACCACAGTTGAAAAGGAGATTCTGGAAGGCTCAGACAGGAAGGAAGGAGCACTGAAGACTTTTTTTTTTAAGTTACGCCTCAGGAAAACCGGGTTTGTTTATTTAAAAAAATTTTTTTGCTCTGCTGGTACATTGGTGTCCCAGGCATGGACAATTTGGTTAGGCCTCTCAGGAACTGTGGTTTAAATATCTTTTGAGGCCCATCTTCCATTTGCCTCCAAATATCTTACTCATTTCATGCCATCAAATTTGCTTCACAACCAATCTTGGTCTTTTCTATCTTGATCTTTTCTCTAGAAAGCCCCCTTTAGATTTAATTGCAGCCTGATTAACTCAACAGAAAAAAAACAATCCTCCGGTATTAGAAGTACTTTAAGGATATGGGAACCTGCCTCATTCATCGTACAGATGCAAAGATCAAGATGCATGTCAATCAAATGATGCCAGTAATGATGCAGGATTATATTGATCATGAATAGCAGAGTTACCATGGGAATTTTTTGGACTGTTCTCATCATACTTTGCTGGGGATTAGTATTGCAGATCATCCAACTTCAGCCTAGGAAAACTGAGTACAGGCCTCAAAGAAATGCAGCACAAAGAAGTTCTTGGCTAATCTTAAAGTCAGTCTGTTTTTTCACCAACCTGGGTCACACTATGGATACACCTCTCTGTCCTACCCATGGTCTTTACCTGCTCCCTGTTCCCAATTACATCTTGTTCCATAGACACCTTAAGATAAGGCTTTATAATCCTTTTATGAAAGACCTGCAATTTTATCTATCGAAAGCCTGTAATGATACCTTGTGCAAGTTTCCCAAGTCAGGTATTTTCACAGGTGTCCTTCTAACATAGTGGAGGGTTGGCAAGATGTGAAGGAAGGAGGAAAAAATTAGAAAGATACCTCCTGTGATAACCAGTGTAGTGTTTGTTACTAGAGCATTCATACAGACACTTTGAAGATGCCCATGGATTAAGTGCACGCTACTGAGACCTAAAAGATCATCGTTTGCTTGGTTTTGCAGCTGATGGTTGCTGGACATAACACATATGCCTACATGTGTGCATTCAATTTAACTACGGATTGTTGTCAGTATATGAAGACTACAGAGGGAATTTTTCTAAGAGGAGAATCAGGTAGAGGAAGAAAATTACCAGGTTCTTCTGTGTGGTAATGCTCCAGGACTGGTTATTTCCAGAGTTTATGCAGCTGCACAACCTTTAGAAGGAAAGCTGGGCCCTGCAATACATAGACTACCCTAGTCGTTTCTCCTTGGTTTCTAAAGAAACCCTCTGGTTTCTTAATGGGTAACTATAGAATGCTGAAGGGTTCTAGAGCAGAATACTTCTCCATGTCGGCATCACAAGTAAAACTGAAAATGGGCTTTTTATCTGGTCTCCCTGATCCAGGCCGGGAAGTTGTTTGTCTCTGGCCACTTTTGCAGATGCAATTACCATGCTGCTGAAAAGAATGCTGATATCTCAGCGATAGGTTCGCTCAAATGGCAGACATCTTTGTCTAAATGACTTGTCTTTTGATCAAGAAGCGCAACACTTTCCAGATGAAGATTTTCCAAATAATAATCAAACTTTGGCTTCTCACTTCTAGACTCAAAATTGGCTTAGAGTAAATAAATGCAAATGGAGCAGGATTTATCATCCCTCTTTTCTGCAATCTTTTCTCTTCTTTTCAGGGACTCAATGAAAATAGAATCTACTCAAAATGTAGCTCTTAAAAAAATTTTTTTAACACTTCCCAAATAATTGCTTTGAAGAAAATAGTCATTTATTGTCAAAGCATCCAACATACCGGGATAATCTATAAACGTTAATAAATCTTTCCAGGGGTAAAAGAAACACATAACTATTCAGACTCCATTTCACTGGCACAAAATTACACTTTGTATTAAAAGGAAATACATATTTACATAATGATGACATTCTTCATTGAAGTCCATAATCATTTCATGATGCATGCACTTACCCCTGGAAACTTAAATTGGTGACCCCCTTTTTATTTGTTTTGTTTATTTTTGTAAGAACACAAACTGTCATCAAGAAATGCACAAAGCATGTTAGCCTCCTCCTTTACTTTATATCTAAAATAAATTTTGCCCTTACATTATAATTATTACATCTAAACTGTAAGTGCTTAATAATTTAAGTAGAAACATATGACAAATGCATCAATATGTTGCAATATATGACATTTTAAAAAATGTACCTTTGTTTTTGGGAAAGTGAAAATGCGTGCATTCAAAACAAAACTCCTCAAACAACCCACCCAATCAAAAATCCACCACCCTGTCTCGCGTGTGTGTGTGTGAGATGGGTAAACATTTGATGAAAAGGCTGGGGGCGTGGTGGAGGGGAGTTGCGGTGTGTGTTTCTGTCTGTCTCTCTGGGGCAGTGTTTTGGGTCACAAGGAGGTGGTGGATGACCTCGCGGGTGTGTTCCTGCAGGTGGCTTGGCTGTGCGTGTGCGCGCATGGGAAGTTGGGGTCCTTTCCTTGTCAATTATGCGAGGTCATGTGCCTGGAGAGGTGGTGGCGCTCCCTGAAGGACTCGTTGCAAATGGGGCACTTGAGTTTCTCCTCCCGCCTCCGCTTCACTAGGGGCTCCATGGCGTACTCCTTTTTGTGATGCGACCTCATGTGGTACACCAGGTCGGAGGTCATGCGGAAGGAGGCATTGCACTTGGCGCACCAGTTCTGCGCAGGCAGACACAGCGAGGTGAAGGAGGGCGGCAGCAGCGTGAGCGCCGAGGGCAGCTGCAGCTGCAGGGGCCCCGCGGCCGCGGCCGCCGCGGCTGCCGCGGCCGCAGAGCTCTTGGGCCAGAAGGCCGTGGCGTAGAGGAAGGGGTTCTGTTTCGGCAGGCCGCCGCCGCCGCCGCTCGGCAGGGCCCCGCAACCTCCGTTCAGGTCCGCCGCCCCCTGCAGCTTCACGGCCAGAGGGTCGGTGGCGGCGGGGTAGAGTCTGGTGGGGCCCACTCCGTCGCCGGGGTGGCACTGCTCGAGCGCGCTCAGCTTCTGGCCCAGCACCAGCGGAGACAGCTGCGAGAAGGAGCGCGCCGGCTGCGAGAAGGCGCTTTTGCGCTCGTCCGACGCGGCGCCCTGGCCGCCGGCCGCACCGCCGGCGACCCCGGCGCCCGCGCCACTCGCTCCGGTGCCGCCCGCGCCGCCCAGCTGCGGCACCGAGGTGAAGGCGCTGCCCCGCGCCGGGCTGCCGCTCTCCAGCCGGCTGGGCAGCGGACCCGCTGGCCGCGGGCCCAGCACCTTCTCCGAGCCTGCGGGCGACGCGGCCACGGGCGTGGAGGAGCCGCCGCCGCCGCCTGAGTCCTGGTCCTCGGCAGCTGCGACCCCGCCGTCGGCGGCTGCCTCCTCCTGCAGCCCGGGCGCTCGGGCAGTCTTCTTCACCTCCACGAAGGCGCTGCGCTTCGCCTCGCCCGTCTCGGGGCTGGGCGGTGCGAAGAGGCGGCCGTTCTCCTCCAGGCTGAAATAGCTGCCCGAGGCGCGGTACTGCTGCGGCGTGCACACCAAGTCCTCCTTGGAGGCGGGCAGGGGCCGCTCGGCGAAGCGGCCGCGGCCCCCCACCAGCCCCGCGCCGCCGCCGCCGCCCACCGCAGCCGCCTCCTCTGAGAATTTCCTCTTGGCTTTGCCGCAACCGGAGGCGTTGCCGTCGGGACTCAGCTCCGCCTCCTGGTGGCCGCCGGCGCTGCTGCCGCTGCTGAGGCTCCGGACTGGGGAGCGGCTGCTGCCTCCCCCGGAGTTTTCCAGCTCGCGGGCCAGGTTATGAAAATCCGTGGAGGGCTTCGCGCTGCCGCCGACGCCAGCCGCGGGTAGGTTGGTGCCCTCGGGGGAGGGGGCCAGGTAGTGGTGGAGAGGGCCGGCTTTGCAGAACTTGGGGCCGGGACCCAAGGCTGCCTCCTGTTGCTGCTGGTCCTTGCCACTGCCGCCGCCCCCGTGATCCTTGGTGCCCACGCCGCCGCCTTGCTCGTCTTGGGGGCTCATGTCGGCGCTGTGAAGTCTCTTGGGGCAGCGGAAGCGCAGATGCGCCACATAGGGGAACTCAAACTGGAAACGTTGGCTGCATTCCAGGCATGTGTAAGGGGACGACCCTGCTTAGTGAGAAACACCACACGCACACACACACACACACACATACACACGCACACCATATGATTACTCAGCGTCGTCTCGGGGCCAGCTTGCCGTCATCCCCTTTACAAATCCGCCTTCATCTCTCAGGAGCTGAATGCCTGAGAAAGAATATCCTGTCTGGCCTGATCTCACTTTCCTTCCTAGTTTGGGGGAAGTGCAGTGATTGAGCCAAGGATCCCCCAATTTATCCTCACCTATCTGTCCCACCTTCATTCCGGACAATCTCTCAGGAGTTTCCTGTGAGAAGCCCAGTGGGAGGAAAGGCGCGACCAGAGTGAGCGCCCGAAGCTCCCTGCGTCTTTCCCCGGCTAACTAAGGGCCCATTCGCATGTCCCGAGCCAACCTACCATTCATTTTGCTGTGGGATCTAGAGGGGCAGAGCAAGAGTAAGTCAGTCAGTTCTTTCCCGTACCAAACTAGTAACTCCTCGTCTTTGGCAATCCTGCGGAGAGAGCGGTAAAACAGCTGTCCATTTTTTATATAGGCTTCAAGGTTCTGCTCTTCTTTATCTCTGGCTGACTGGACAAGACGCAGCCACATGAGACCTTCTGAGGAACCATTTGCCGCTGAGGTGTCTACCTACAGTTTAGAAAAAAGAAAGAATTCAAGAAGATAGAAAGTGGAAGAGGGAAACTTGTGAGAGAATGAAACCAGAGGAACCAGGACCATTTCCGTGATGCTATTCCTTTCCAAAGAATTATCTGAAATCACACTTCCAAAAACCTGATCCAAGTTGGCACCCATTCTGGTGTTTGTAACCAGCAGGCAAGATAACCATCCTTTGAAAGGCTGCATCAATCACATAGTTGAAGTAGTTGTTTTATGTTTTGGTTGAATATCAGGTATCTTCTTACAATTTAAACTAGTATTAATCACTTGAAAATTTACTTCTGAATTATCCCACATTATGGAAGTGTGGGGACTTTTGTTTGTTTTCGAAGTAGAAAGAAAGCTTAGATCTTAGAAATTGCTCTGTAGCATTGACTCATCTTCCTAATTTTGGCTTAAACAAATAATAGTTTTTCTTTGTAAAGAAAGACTAGGAAATGAGGGAAATTTATCTTTCAACTCAAACATATGGAATAATAATGTTTTATTGTCAAACCCTTAACATTTTTAAGTGTAAACTCTGGGCACTAGCTGGCATTATTGGAAAAAAGTAACATTTAGGGGAAGAGGGGGCCTCCTAGGGTGGAAGGCAAATGCATCCAGTACTTATAATAAAAGTACTTACAGAAAATACTTAATATGCAAATAGCTCGTCCCTCTTGAATCTCCCCAAGAATTAAGGAAGTTGTGTTCAGCACCAGGAAAGCCCAGACTGAGGCACTCATTTAGACAAACCTGGCATTTCAAATCGTTTCATCTTTTTTTTCCAGAAAATCAGTTGAGAATAATTTGAGTTTAAATTTCCTTTTCTAATTTTTGGAGTGTAAAATAGGATGGCTCATGTTATTGCATTTTATACATTCAAAACTTGTCTCATTTGTCATTAGAATGATTTTGTAGTCCATTTCCAACAGGACATTACCCTCATACCCTACAGAGCACCGGCCAGGACTTACCCGGAAGATATAAGGGACTGTTCTCTTGTCGGTGGACTTGAGAGCTATGAAAGCTATGCTGTCATACAGGGAAGTATGGCTCAGGATGCAGGGACCGAATATAGCATTCTCAGGGATGTCGCAGGTGGTGTAAACGCTGGTAAAAATATCTGTCAAACATTGTTGGACAGCCTTGGCATCTCCATCCCAAATGCCTCGCTGGATGCCCGAGTCCTCCATCACTGGAGACAGATATACAGGACAACGAAGCGAGTTATATTATTCCTTTTGCCTCTGTGAATCCAGGCAGAATATTTCAACTACTAGACAGATTTTTTTGTGTGTGAATTTGCCTGACTTTTGCACAGCCCTTGAGAAATAAACCAGTAGCAGATAAAATCTGGTATATTTTGAAGATGCCAATGTAAGGAGTATTTTCCTTTTCTCTTTTTTTTTTCTTTTTAAGAATTGGAATAGTGGAAGCTAAGAGTGTACTCTCTGCTTGGGAGAAAGAAAACAAGGCAGATCATTTTTGCATTACCTTGGGAGAAGATGGGATAAGATTGAGGGGAATGTGGGGAGAACAATAGGATTTTTTACTATAGATTTCCCTGACTGAAAGAAACTTCTAACCCTTGGGAGACAGCGCCTAGCCTCTCCTCTCAAGTATTGAACTGGGTGCTTGGGAGCTGATTTTTTTTTCTTTCAAAGAGGGAAGCAGCATTAGCAAGCAGGCAGCGACAGCCGAGCATGGCGAATGGATTTCAAGTAGAGTGTCAGGGCCACTGATTCTATGTCAGCTAACCTTTCTCTGCAGCCTACAAGAGGGGACGTATGTCTGCTCATTACCATAATCCAACACTGTCCCTCCGAGGCTTTAATTAAAAGCAGCAAGCAGAGGTAATTATTTTTTTTGACATGCTTATTTATGGATGAGGGTGAATCCCAGTTACCTTGTTATACAAGGGGTGAATTGAGCCACATGTGCCTCATGAAGTGAGCAGGTACAGGGCAGGTCTGAATTGTTCCCATCTGAAATACCACGTGTGTAATGACTGGCGAATTCTCGCTCCCCCAGATACGACCCTGTCTGGGCTACAGGGGGCAGTCCACTTGAGTAGACCTGGGTTGGCTCTCCAGCTGTTTAATCCCCAGCAATTTAGAAAGTAATACCCCAATAGAGGTTCCTCTATTAAGCTGTCATAAAGAGACATGTTCCTTCTTTTGCCACTGAACACCCCCTAGAAGACTTACCATAAAAAAACAGGTATTTAAATTTAAACTAGCTTTGAGGTAACTGCATTGTTCACTCTGATTAAAAGATCCCCCCAAGTTGGTTTTTCCCTAATAACTTCACCAGATGCAGTGATATATGTTTGTTTTGTATAATTTAAGTAGCAGGAAAGAGTAGATGGAATTCTTTTCCTGAGAATATTATGGAATAATAATAATGTCCATTTTTATTACTATTAACCAATTAGTCTTGCAAATGTGATTACAAGGTAGTGCTTTTTTTCTTTTCAGCTAACAGAGGATGAAACTTTGGTTTTTCCATTCGCTCTGCTACATCCTCCGAATGTCAAGTATTGGGCTGTATCTGCCAGAAATAAGAGAAAATATCCATAAAGTGGAACTTACTTTATTATGCCACAGCATCTATCCCTGGTCATTTTTACCCCTCACAAGGTAGCTTTTCTGATCTCCAATTGCAAATTTAAATACATTTTTAAAACCCCTCAGAACCTCTCATCTTTTTTTTCAACGGAATCCTGTTTTCCCCTTTTCAGTTTCCTCAATTCAGCGATTTATGTCCCAATTTCTCTTTTCCTTTTAAGCCTTTCACACAAGCGTTTCATTGTGCCGGGAGGTCGCCCCGTCACTTCGGGCAACAGCAGGGACACAATCATTAAAATGCGGTTCTACCTAACAATACGGCGAAAAGCCCCTCGCTCCGCCGCGTTAATGGGGGTCCGCGTCGCGGCGGCGGCGGCCACGAGCCTGGAGCTGGCCACGGTAACCTCTGGACGAGAGCCTGGGCTCGCCGTCTGCGCACGGTCGCCTTTGCTACCAACCCTCCACAGCTTTGCATCCTCCTCTAGGCCCCGGGTTCTCCTCCGCCCCCGGGACTCCTCCCCAGAGCTAGCAGGGCTCGCCGAAAGCCCGTGGCGCCGCCGGCCGCTCGCCCTCCGGTAGGCAGGCATTGTCTGGCAGCCGCGCGCACCCCACTCCTTGCTTCTCCAGCAAAGTGCTCCCCACCCGCTCCTCCCTTTGTATAATGTTACTGGCAGTAGAGATCCCCTCAACAATTATCCCCCCCTCTTCCGAATATTGAGGGGACGGAGGACAAAAATTTTCCACTTTCCCTACCAAACCTGCCTCCTTCCCATCCCCCTCCAACCTCAATGGAAATAGACTTACCAGGAATAAGGTCAGGACCGAATCGCCCAAATAAGGCCACCTGGAACTGGGAGATGCGATGGAGTGTTCTTTTGCTTATTGTATCAGTGCATTTCCATGTCAAGAGGTGTTTGTATTTCTGTCTTGTAGATTCTGCCTAAAGAGAGGAGAGATAGATATGAAGAGATAGGGAGAGTAAGAGAGTGAGAGAGAGAGAGAGAGAGAGAGAGCGAGAGAGCAGAGTTGTACAGATGGACCCGATGCAGTGACTGACTGGCACGCAGACACACACTTTTTGTTTGCTGCACATAATCTGCCCAATGACGCGTGACAGCCCACGTCCCCTCCCTTTAACTCTTGCTGGGCTGGGCTCTCCCTCCGGCGCTGCCTGCTTCGCAGCGGTCTCTCCGGCCTGCCCGCGCCCTGCAGGTCCTGAGCGTCTTCCCCAAGTGGCAACGCTTGTCTGAGCGCGCCCCGGCCGCCTCTTCCTAAAGCTTCGGGCCTCTGGGACTGTCAGGAGGGGAGAAATGAGCTTCGGGGGCGGAAGGGGGAGTACCAACAGACTAGAGAGAGCCTTTTCCCGTTTCCCTGGGCACCGGGAGAACCTCTGGCAGAGACCTGGCCACCCAGCGCGCGCACGGACCCCGCGCGCTGTCCCCGAGACTGAGTTTTGTGAACCCGAGGAGGGTTGCGGATTAGCCCCGAGGGATTCTCTGGCAGCGCAGCTAGCTGCCGCTGATTTGCACTGCTCGTTGCCTGAGGGAGGTGGTGGTGGTGGTGGGGGCGATAAACCAACACCATCTCTCTCCTGCCTTGCTCTCACTACCAAGCCCTTCCGACTAAGATTCAGAAAGGATGAGCTTTGGTGAGAACTTGGCTCATTCTTGCCCTGGAAGCTGACATGGGCTAAGGAGGATGGAGTTGGGGACGCTGCCAGACCTCGCACGGGGAGGTACAGGATCTTCTGGTCCCAGGACACAAGTACCTGAGCCGGGGAAAGGGTGACGGGGAGAGATGGGTGGTAGGAGCCCAGGTTACTGGATTCAAGCTGCTCCTGCTCTTCTGCCCTCTGCCTCTGCCTGGAGCGTTCTGCTAAGTCCCCGAGGGTGTTCCATGTTAGGGGCGGCTTGTATTCTATGACCTCGGGGTGGAGTTGGGGGTGGGTAAGTCAAAGTGAAAATTATTACCAAGATGGACTCCAGAGGGCTTTTCACGTCCAGCGGGTGGTGGAAGAGTGGAAGGAGTTGCCGCCGTTGTCTCGGGAGCCTCGTTTGTGCGCTAAGCCACTTAGAGGCGCTGGCTTGCCCCTTTAGTGCAGCAGCTGATGCTAATGGCTTGAGGACTTTAACAGCCTGAAAGTTGATTCCTTCAACAGGGGCCCGAACACATTTTCGCTGGGAGACTTCGGGGTTCTTTTTCACTTTTCAACTCTCCTAAGGGAATAAAGACATTTAAGTGGTATAGAAGGTTCCGCCCCCTCAGCCCCACTCACACCACCAATACACTGAAGAGGGCAATCTGTTAGCTTTAGGATAAATCGGACAGTGTAGCCATCTCAGGTGGGTGAAGCAGAAGCACGACGTAATGAGGAGTCAGCCTTGTTTTTATCCAGTGTTGAAATAAGGTAAGTGGATTGGGGGTCGGCAAACAGCAATTTAAAAGGAAAAGGTACGGACAGTGTTAGTTCGATCCTCTCACAGTTCTGAGACATCCCTCCAAACCCAGTAGGACAGCGAGGCACTGAGTGTCTTTCCTTGGGGTGCCTGGGATCCAAGGAGGGAGGGAAGAATTTTTGCTGAGGAGAAACTTAAAATGTGTGAAGAATTTTCCACTAAGTTCTCTTCTCTTTTGGTCTCTCTCTCTCTCTCTCTCTCTCTCTCTCTCTCTCTGCATGTGTGTGTGTGTGTTCCCTTCTCCTTTCACAGCTCTCACATAAATTCTGAGTCCTTCTCATGAGACAGAGCTGCTGCCTCTGACTGAGCTAGGACTTGGGGAAAGAAAGGTTGCCAAATCCCCATGTAGTGGGAAGGGAGGGTGGAATTTTCACTTATTCTCAGGTTAGCTACTGACTTTTCAAAGAAAGCTTCTTCAACTGCAGTTGTCTTTCATGTTAACATATTTCTCTTACACACTGTGCACAGTATTAGTTTGGCAAAGGGTGACTCATGTAAAGAGGAAGGCCTGATGTTGAGGAGTCTCATGTATGTGTATATAAGAATGTGCAACTGTAATTAGTCACCAGTTGTCCTAAGACTTGATGCTCCATTCATCTCTCTCTCTCTCTCTCTCTCTCTCTCTCTCTCACAAACACACACACACACACACACACACACACACACACACACACACACACACAAGGGCTTATTTAAAGGAAGGGTGGGAAAATTAGAAATGCCAAAAGAATTGCCTCAAATAGCTGTAAAATAATCCACAAGGTTGAAGACAATGTAGTGGTCAGACACGTAAGTAGATTCAGACAAGAAAAGGAAAAAGGGCAGGAGAGGCACAAGGGTAAACAACAGCAAATTAAGATAAAAGAAGTAGCCTTAAGAAAGTGGTCCCTGAGAAACTACAGCATGACAAAATGAAGGTGTGTGTTTAGGTCTGTGAACCTAACACCACTAAACCATTGAACAGAATACTCCTTAGAGTCTTATTTTCCTGTTGTTTAGTTTGCCTTTCCCAGGAAAAGTTATCTGGCCATGCAAGCCACTTAAAGAACTCCTCTTACACATTATAAAAAGTAAAGCATCCACTCCAGAATGCAGGCATTTAGAAAACCTTAAACTCTAAATAGAAGGCACTTCTTTTCTGTGGACTTTCCTTTCTTAAATAGAGAGGGCACCTAGACTTTGGTCTCCTTGAAGTACTGAAACCTAGACTCCAGTTTGTATAAAATAAGGAATGTTTCTGGTTCTTAAGTTGGGAGTAGGAAAGCTTGACCTTCCAAATTTAGAGCTAGAAAATAGCTAAGATTGTATATATTAAGGAGGGAAGAGATTTATTGAGAATCTGGTCATCAAATATTTCCTCTCACTTTCACTTTTCTGTCCCCTAATTAGATTTACCTACTGATTTCACATAAAATTCCCAAAATAAAACAATTTCAAACATTTTATGAATCCAAACACCTCTTTTTCATATGAATGAAATGACTGACATAGCAAAACAATAAGGGTAAAATTAAGCTTGAAATTCCTATTTTGAGGGTTTTTCAGCATTTTAAGTGGCAACATTTTTGCTTGGTAATATAAATGGTCTAAATGACAATCATTAATTGGAGATAAATAAAATTTACAAATTGCTTTTATTTCCCTAGACATTTATGGGCTAAAATGATGTATAAACTACTTTGAAATCACTCTGTATTATTACTGGAATGCACTGATAGTAAATGAAGGGTTGAGGCATTCATTCAGCTTCAAACAGTACTATAATAATGTATTTCAGTTAATAGTTTTATCTAATACACATGGAACAATGGGTTTATGCATGTATTTTAAGCTCTTTTCCCTGGGATTTTATTTCAATTAGATTGTTAGAGGGGTGACAGTGAAGAGTGAGGGTTTGCTCGCCTTGCTCCTCTTTAGCAAGGCTTCTAGAAGTTTTGGTAAAAATACATGTATAGACAACTGCAACATTGTTTTGGCAGAGAAGGCTGGAGAGAGGCTGATGAATGATTTCTGAAGTGATGCCCTTTATGACCTAAGTGAGAGGGTGAAGACAGGGTAAGAAAGGACACCTAATTCTTAGAGAGTATTAGAGTGGAAATGCTGTTTCTCCTCCCAGGGTAGAGAATTGGGGCCCCAAATAGCTCAACTTCTGTGAGAGGAGGCAGGTGAAGTCTCTAAGAATAACTCACTTAGAAGGATTATTACCCTGCAAGAATAAAAACACACTATCTCTTTTTCTTTCTCTCCCTTTCTAGGTCCTGGTTCATTCTCCTCTAATCCTATTTCCAAAGCACTAGACCAACAAAGGCTTAGTTGTCAAGATATATACACACATACACACACATACATATATAGCATTCATGGGGAAAGGAAAACACCCTGGAAGAGAAGAGGATGCCACCAAAGCAGATGGAAACTTTTCCTAAGCTTATTAATCTCCCGCAGGGCGGTCTCTTGAAGGGGCTGTAAGGGTTGGGAAAAGCAGAGAATGGAACGCCATGGAGGCATTTCCTAGCCTCCCCGTGGGGAGTAAGGAACTTTCCTAGGGAAAACTGAGAGGCAAGAAGAAGCAGGCTTGCTGAGCTGGTTAAGGGTTTACAGGAATTGGAGGATCACTTTGTGTTTTATAAGTACACATGGCAATCTCAGTTTGGATCTTTGCTCACCTAAGTAGTACAGTGGTTCATTAGGTGATGAATGAGTGTTTCCCAGGCTGGTCCTAAGACGGCCAGAGACTCGACGGATGGATAATGTGCAGCAGGTGAGAAGGGACTCCAGGTTCCCAAGTGCAGAGGTCATTACTCCTGACTCACCTTTTTCTCTCCTTGGCTTTTCCTCTTTCTTAATAAATGGTAGCTGTTTTAATGCCACTGCTGCTACTATGGCTATTGTCATATTATGATTATAACCTACTTTTCTCAAGCTTAAAACCTTCTTTCTGAGGGATCTCACGTTCCACTTGCCCTTCTGTTAGAGTTCAGCTGTGAGCTGTATCATCTTTGAGAGTTCCGTGTAATTCATTTACTGTACTGGATCTGAGTTGTAGTCCACTGGCACAAGGGCTTCTAAGTATGACTTCTAACAGGCTAGCAAATGGAGGTGATACTGAAGACAACTACCACAGATCTGAAATCAGTGAATCATGCTTGACTATGTATGAGTGTGACCTGTGAACCAGATCCAATATTCAGCATCCTGACCCCCTGGATTCTCTCAGCTTTCATACTCTTCCCCAGATGAATATCTAAAGAGCTGCAAGGAATATCCTGGCTTCCTGTCAAATCCACAGGTTACAGAGTCCTTCCCAGACACCGCAGCCACTGAACAGATCTCAGTAGGATGAATAGGACGGGAGGAAGGAAATGTAGGCCGGGCCCTAGTCAGCCACCCCGAATCTCCTCACCACTCCAGCCAGGCTCTCCGGAGAAACTAGGGACCAAGGGGTGTCCAGCAGTCTCAAAAGGGAGGGTGCATCAGATTTGAGAAGACTGACTTTAGACCTTAGGAATGTCACTGACTTCAGAGGCTCTGCATCAAATGCCTTTACACAGCCAGGAGAAGGGACATTATCCCAACCCTCAGTACCTGAGTTCCACCTTTTTTCCTCTATTTTAGGCTGTGTATAATTCCTTAAGAAGAGAGACGCTGATTGGAACACAGTGGTTTCATGGTGGGTAGATTGGATTTCCTGGTATCTGATTCCATCTAGCCCTCTGATATACAGACTTAGATTCTAAATTGGGCTACTGGGGAATGAACAGCATAAAGCATCCCTCTCCTGGGAAGAGGGTCTAGGCAGAATGCACACATGCCTAGGATATTCTAGCTTGGAATTTGTCTGTGGAATACTTTCCTAAGCCTAAGAAGAGAGACAAACATCTGATTTTCTCTAAGGAAAAGAGAGGGGAAAAAAGAAAAGAAATGAAAAGGATTTGGGGAGCAGATATCAAATTAGTAATCACAATAGTCATGATTCACATTGCTTTATTAGAGCCTTGAAAATATAATTTTTTTCCCAAACTATGGTGACATACCCAAACTGCTCCCCTAGACATGTTGCAAATCAGACTATTTGAGTGAAAACCATCCTTCATGATTTAAATTCAAATAAACTGGTCACATTTAACCCAGGGGTATTAATCTAGTGTCAAAGAGGGAATGTCTCCTCAAGCGTATGGAAAGCTTATAGCTTTTAAGAGATTTTCATGACCACCTAAAGACTACCAATGTAAGTCTTCAATTCTAATACTTGGAGAAATGGTCTCCCAGAGAATTTAAAGGTCACTTGTTACAAACAACAGTAATAGCAGACTACTAAAAACAAAACTATATTTACATTACAAAGTGGCAGAAATAATAGGCAGGGGGGTTGAAACTTGTATTTGTTCTCCTGTTTGCTTACTGAAAAGCCAATTTCCAGACGGATTTAATCGTCTTCTAGTAATGTAAAAGTAACCAAGGTATAATTTAAGGCTTAAGGAAAGCCCATATTCAAAAATTAATATCCAGATTTGTCAAGTGATTCACAAATTCCTAAGAAGAATAAACACGTGAATATAAAGACCTGGATGTTGTTGTTTCCTGAAGGCCCAGAGTTCAGTGTAGGTCTGATCAACTTATACCTAATCAGATGTGGTTCTCTCCGTGTGTGTGTGTGTGTGTGTGTGTGTGTGTGTGTGTGTGTGTGTTTAAGCAGGTGAGGAATGAATGTGTTTAAAAGTAGCAATTAAAAAAAAAACACCTCTCACGCCTGTCACTTTTCTTGATTGCATGTCCTTAAAGTAGCCAGTTCTCCTTGTTGCATGTTTTCATGTAAGATAGTTTGTGTGAAGTTATATAGGAGAGCAATTGAGCCTGGAGAAGCAAAACTGAAGAGAGATCTAAAGAATAGATTTTTCTACATATGATTAGTATCTAGTACCTTGTCTATGTGATTAGATACACTATCTCATCACATCATCCACATTCTAGAATCAGTTCACGTGAGACTCTAGGAAGTTAATGGTTCCAGACAAATGGGGATGCTCTGAACTTGTGAAAATATCCTGGGGAAAACTGATGTGCTGAGAATGCAGCAGGTTCCATTTCTTATCTATGGGATTGAATTTACTGCTTTATCCCCAAAGTCACTCACAGTTGAGTTTGGGCCCAATGTTTGGGCAGCAAGGCATGGCACAGAAGTGCCTGCTAGACACAGACAATTCCTGATGTACAGATTCTCGTGTACATGTCTCAATGCAGAGAAGGCCAAATGACAGAGCTGGGGCTTCAATATAGGTTAATGAACTCTTTCGGGAACAGTCAGGGAGGTCTCTACCCTAAAAGTATTATGAAGGGCAGATACTGCTCCCACTACTTTTGGGATGTCACCAGGGAGCATCGATCCCTGACACTGAACAGGTTTGGGAAGAAGACAAGACACCTTCAGCAAGGGGTCAGTGTTTTAGAGGCAGTGTGTGCAAACCATGAATGTGGGGCAGGAAGAGGCCGCATGGCACGTTTGGTGATCCCCCTGACAGCCCTGGACTAAGCAGGGAGGAAGCACGCCGTTAAGGGCCCACCACTTTTTCCAGGTTCTCCAGCCTCCTGCTGCCTCCCTGGAATTAATGCCAGCTCTTGCCTCCTGCCAGACGATCACTTTCCGTGCTCAGAAAGGCATCCTGAGCGCTGGGCCTGTAGGAATAGCAATGCTCCTTTTACCACCGCTACCCCACCGCACCCTCCGCACGCTGTGCACCCCCACCCAGAGGTCTCCTGACACCCTTTCCCAGGGCATGCGCCTGTGCTCCCACCTGTTACTAGCTGGACTGTCAGTGACCTGTCCCGCCTTGGTTTTCCTCTTCAGGTAAACTAAAGCTGCCAAGGGCTGCTTCCTGGGTCGCGGTGAGGACTTAAGAAACAAGGCCCAGCACGTTTAGAAAGCCAGTTGCTAAGCAGATGGTAAGGGATTACTTCCAAGAGGTGGGGTTAGTTTCATTTCAGCCCTGGACACCTGAGAGGTCTCAGTGCATTCATTAAGGAACATTCTTTTCAGAAGTCTGGAGAACTAATCTAAGAAGGACCAACTCAGGTCACCCACAACTCCATTAGGGGAACTAGACTGCCAGATTCTGAACCGCAGCCCCTGACACTGGTCAGCTAATTTAACCAGCCTGTGCTTCAGGCCTTCATCTGCGAATCGAGAGTAAGGAGAGGAAAGTCTCTTCATAAAGTTATTGTGAGGGCTGAGTTATTTAGTAAGCGAAAGGGACAATGTCGAGCACGTAGTAAATACCTATTTCAGCACTGTTTATCGTTACTATCAGTAACATGTCTTTGCTTCCTTTGTAGAAAACCTGGGAGTTTGTATTGTGCTCCCTTTTTCAAAGCCACTCCATAAAGCCAAGGACTTCTCAATGTTTCTATGAGGCTGGAAGGACGTACAGGAGGATTAAAGTAGGCAGGAGTCTGTTCAGGTGTTTAGGGAATCCCTCTACCACCGAAGGAAGGGCCCAGATGTTGCGAACAGAGGCCGTAATCCCTCCCTTCTTTATGGCAGAGCGAGCGGTGCTCTGCCGGGAGGCTGGTAGATGCGATGTCTATTCCTCATCCTCATGGGAGCGTCCTTTCCTTAGACCTGCTAGCCGAGCCACAGAAGGAACTCTCGGCAGTTAGCGAGGCGAGGGCTGAGGCAGGGCGACACCGTTGCACGAAGCCTGTGAACGCGTTGCCGGTTAACTGCGGCGGCCAGAATGCCAAGGCCTGGGTGGGCAGAGAAACTTTGGGGACCCGACGGTCAGCCGTGGCTCAGGGCCTCCCGAGGCGAGCGGCGCGGCGGCTCAGCAGAAGGGCTCAGAAGCCGGCGGGCCTGCGGTGAGGTGGGCAGTGCCGGCACTTCTCGACACACCCAAGTCGGGAGAGTGGCGGGACCAGGACCTACCGGCCCGGGCCTCGCCTGGCCTGCCACACGCGGGCCTCGAACGGGACGCGATCACTCCCGCTGCCGCCCTCAGGCCCCGCCCCCGACGCCCGCGCGCGCGCGCGGAGCATTGTGGGCAGCACGGCCGACGGAGTCCTCGGGTACCAGCCCGGGCTGCGGGGCAGAGCTTCCTTTCTCTGGCCGACGCCGCCTGCGCGCACCCGCAGCCGCAGCCCCGCGTTACATTCGCCCCACGCCTACAGTCTCCAGCTTTTCGAAACCTCCTGCGAAGGCGGGTCTCCTAATAGAGGTCAGCGGTGGGTTTCTTCTTGCTCTTCTAAGATACGAGAGGCGGTGGTTAACGGCGAAATTTGTAATCCTAAGCACATGTTTTCAGTACAGGTCTGCAGTCTAGCTGTGTGTCTTTGAGCAATCGCTCAATCTCTCGGAACTTTAGTTTCTTCATTTGGAAAAATAACAAAAACATTTATATCGTGGGGTGGCAAGCGTGGGTTTAGATCCCAGCTGGACCACTTGCTTGGGTTAGTTACCTTCTCTATGTTTCTGTTTGCTGTGAAGGATGCGGAATCTTTGAACTAGGGATAAGAATACTTTACTCAAAGGGTCATAATAATTAAATGTGATAAGCCTGTCAGAGCATTCAGCGTAGCATATAGTAAGAGCCCAGTTAATTATTTAAAGCATCTCAACACTTTGAAATGCTTGGTAAAAATCATTTCTAATCTTAGCTCTCCTGCTTCACTTTTCCTCCTCTTCAGAGAGAAACAAAGTGCAAAGATGTATGTCCATATGTAGGGTGGTAGTGCATGCCAAATTGGGAAGAATTAGCTTGTAGCAGAAGGTTAGATGACAGTTCCGGAAGCTGCATGCCTTTCCTTCTAGCCTTTCATCTTCAGTTTCTAGGGATAAGGTAAAAGAATAGAAAAGGCAAGGAAAAGGAGCTTAGAACGTGGAAGGTGCTCAATAAATGTTTCTTGAGTTGAAAATGCCCTTTCGAATGTTAGAGAGACAAGGAGTCTGATTGAAGTGGGATGGGAGACCCAGGATTGGGATTGGTTTCCATCTGTAGGTGCCTGGCTGCCAGTAGGAGTGGTGGGTGCACTTCTGTGTAACTTTACATCATGGATCCTAGGAGGGGAAGATCTCAGAGACAGGGATAGAAGAGAAGGTAGTGTTGCTCTAGGGGAACAGGTTTTGGAGACAGGAGGAGCAAGGGGGTGCACCTACTTGCATACGGAGAAGGGATACATCCCTGCAACAGGCACAGAACATACCTGACTCAAAAGAAGTAAAATTCAGTTGAAGGGAAGAAAAGAAAAAGATATTGGGGTGAATTATCTTGGGACAAATTAGGCCTCCAGTGGAGGGTTGAATCTATATATTTTGCAAAGTTTTGCAAATTCAGTTTAGAGTTCAAAAACTTACATTCACAGACTCCCCCATAATCATCCTTACAGCACATACCCTGTCAGAGTAGAGGAGGATACCTACACTGCCATATGCCTCATCAGTAACCCACTCCTTCAGTACCAGGGTCCACCTCTGATTTTTCAGATGGGAGCACTTACATCCCTTTTTGTTCTCTATAGATAATAGGATAATGGAGGATGATGTTTTACTGGAAAAACACAGCCCCAAACAGCATTCAAGAGCATAACCTTCTGCTTTTTTCCTGAGGGTGTAGAATTCTGATGCAGCCACAACCTCAGGTGTTTCATAAACTTATGGCTCTCAATGCACTCTCCTCTCAGACCCTGACTAAAAAGTGCTGTTAGCAGAAAGGAGAATAAAATAAAATAAAACCATTTCCTCAGTGTTTTGACCCCGAGGGCAAAGGAGACACTGGTGAGAAGGAGCTGCAACTTGGAAAAGATTTATTTTTCCTGGCCATAAATCTCACCCCCTTGTCCCTCTGCCCAATGAAGCATGATAAAGTCCTTTTCCATAAAGTATTCAGTATTAGAGCCACAAAGCTCCCCCAATCAGTAGCCATCTGCTTCTACCATAACTGCTGCTCCTGAAGCAGGGAAAGCAGCAGCAGAGAAAGGGCACCACTGTTAGGCTGCTGGACAAATGAGGAGACTGAATAGCTTTGGTTTTCCTTGTGTATCTGTATCTATAGAGACAGGAGAAGAAAGGCCGCATTATATTGATACAACAATTGTAAAACAAAACACGGAAGAGGCATCTAAAGGGCAATATCACATGCATCAGGGGTCCCCAGATAAAAGAAGAGCTAACAGATTTATAGAAACCTTTAATTGGTTTTCAATTGAAAGCTAAGGAGGCTGGGGAGAAGCTGTGAAGAGTGGCAAAGTGCACTCCTTCAGCCTTCTGGAAGGCGTGATCGATTTCATAGACAGAGAAAAGAATACGCAACCCGCCGGCGCCTCAGCAAGGGCACCGAGCAACTCTGACTCTGTTACTAGCTTTCCTTTTCGGCCTGGGAGTTACTGATACCATAATAAGAGAATCTCATAAGCTCGCTCGCTCTCTCACTCTCTCTCCCCGCCTCCCTTCCTTTTCCCCTTCCTCCTATAGTTCTCCAGACTAGTTAGTGGGCAGGTGGAGAGGCAAGAAAAGGATGCAAAAATGAATCTAACATACTCTCCGTGGAAGAAATAGACCCCAGCCTAAAAACATCGAGCTTTAAACCTGTTTATCCACTGGTAGGGAGGACTCTTTGAAAGAAACAGGAGTCCCTCCCTCACCCTTCTCCTATCTTCTCCCTCCTCCTTTTCTAAAATCACAGAAGACTGTCCACTAAGTACAGTGAGAAGTCTTTGTGCCCGCAACTGGGTTCATTTCGGAGCAGGTCTCTCCAGTCTGCACGCACCGCGTGCCTTCTCTTAACCCTTTGCTGCGCGCCACCAGCCCTGGTTGGCAGTGCCCACCCACAAAGCAGCCCGGTACGTCTGTCCCTTCCTGAGGCTAATTTATTGGCCCGACCCTCCATTATCCTTTTTTGATTTTCTAATTAATCAAAGATAAAAGGCAATGGTGCAAATTACGATTATGAGGGAACTGAAAGACGGTTTTGAATAAAATGGGAGAAAGGAAATATAATTAATTGAACAGGAGAGTGAAATCTCAAGTGAGAGGAACAGGCCTCGGGGGTCAGACCTTGACTCCTCCGTGTTGCTGGTGGGACTCTCTGCCTGCCCTAGAGCCACCGTAAAGGGACAATTCCCCGAATTAGGTCTTGGGTCCGAAGGTTTAGGAGAAGAAAGAATTGGTTTCCTCTACGGCTCCCAACTTCAGTAGGCGCCTGCCGCCCAGCTTCCTCTCCTCCCCCACCTCTGCCTAGCAACGCACACTCTAACGCAGTCCCTTGGGAGTTTCAGGACTCCTGGCCAGGGATCCCACTCCACATCAGGGACGCTTTTTGATTGACGTGCACCCGCGTTACTGCGCTGATGGGCCGCAAGTCTCTCAAAGTTTTCCTGTCTGACTGTTCTTCTAGGGAGGCTAACTTGTGAAATTGCAGGAAAACAAGTCTAGTAGGTCAAAGATTGCATTAGTTCGTGTACGGATTAAGAGAGCTCCTGTCTGATGCTGCTTTCCAGAATTACATTTGGGATTAAAAGGCAGACACAGCACGGGCACACATTTTCTATTCACTGGTGGTTGTGATTAATGTTTCCGAGGGGATTTGTGCTGGGAGCTTACGGAACGTGCTCTCGGGGGACGGATGCCCGACGGTCGCGGCGCAGGAAGGAGCAGAGGCTCTGTGGGCACGCGCCAGAGCCCTGGGGATTAGAGGGGACGCCAGACGCGCGCGGGACGCCAGGCGCCTGGGCTCTGTAGCGCCTCTCCGCCACCCCTGGCCCAACACAGCTGCTGCGGAGGAAAGCAGTGAGGATCGTCCGGGGAGGCGGACTTCAGGATTTTAGGGATATGTGTACGAGGAAGATGCCCTAAAGCGTCCTGACTTTTGGGTGGGAGAAGGGGCTCAGTAGCTCACTGAATTCCAGACACCCGTCCAGTAAGGGCGAGCTCTGCGTTCAGGGAAGGCTTTCCCAAACGCATCACTCATTCCCAAACCAAAGAGTCGCCTGGCCTCTGCCTTGATGAGAATAACCTCAATATCCGCGAGCCGCCATTCTCAGGGCTGCTTTCGCAGGTACCCGGGGAGGCGCCTATGGAGAGGAGCCAGAGCCTAGGCACAAAATACATCCTCCTTCCCACAGCCACACAGTGGGCAAACCCTTCCCAAGCGGTATGAAGGGACGAGGGAAGAAGAGGAAAGTTCCAGGATGCAAGGGGGTGGGGGGTGGGGGGAGGAAGAGAGCCTGGGGTGGAGGAGGGAAGCAAATAGGAAGTGAGAGAGAATGGGGAAGCGGGAGTTCGCAGCTGGTAGGCGTTACAGCTCTCCGACAGAAGGGGGCACCTTTCGGGCGTATATACCGCCTTCTACCGGGCTGGGGCGGGACGCCCAGGCAAAGCCCGCCTCCCTGCCGGGTCTGCGGGGTGCTGGGCGCCCCCTCCTGGCGGCTGCTCGGCCGCGCCCTGCTGTCCCGTGGGTGCTCAGGTCCAGCAACTGCTCCACCAGCGGCGCTGACACGGGGAGGAAAGTCAGGGGACGAAGCGCGGGCGTGAGGGTGGTGCGGGAACGGTTAGGAGCCCCCCCAGGCCTCCCAGCGCCCTCCCTGGAGGCTTCCTTACCTGCAGCCTGCAGGACTCTTTCGCCGAGGGCTCAGCTCCTGCGTGCCCATCGGCGGCCGGGCTCCCGTCCCAGTTGCAGCCTGCGGAGGAGCCCGCCCTCCTCGCAAAGCGGTCAGGATCTCCGCCGCGGCAGCTGGGAGGGAGGGAGCAACCGCTCGCTGCCGCCGGGCCGCGTCTGGGGTCCGCGAACCGAGCGCGAGGAGCCGCCATCTGGAGCTTCGGCAGCGGGAGGGGTGCTGATGCAAGGGAAGGGACGTGGCAGCTCAGGACAAGGCGGGCGAAGGGCAGGGGTCTGCGCGTTGGAGCGGCTGGAGGGTGTGTGGTGGGAGTGTGTGCGCGGCTGGTTTGGCCTCTGGGGAGGAGGAGCAGAGGCCTGCCCCTCTCAAGTCCCATGAATGCCAGGGCAGTCCCGACTGGCTGGTCTAGAGAAACAGCAGGGGACCAGCTCAGGAGTCTCTCCTTCTCCCCACCAGCCACTGCTTGGGGAAGGGGGGCCGAGAGCTGGTGGGGGGAACCAAAACACTCCTGCACCCGCACACACCGCTGTCCATCCGAAGTGGTTTTCTCGTTTCCCTTTCCTCCCACCTCGTCCATCCCACTCCAGGAAACATTCCTTTCCAAACAGCTGAATGTTTGGATACCTCCACACTAAGACAGCTACTTCAGCCAGAACGCAGCATTGACAAGGTATCACCCTTGGGGATAGATACATTCTAGTTTCTGGTGGACAGTGGGAAAGAAAGAAGTGGGGTGAGGGAAGCTCAACCTTGCACATTTAGCATAGGGAAAGAGAACAGTTTCGGGGAAGGGGTTAGGAAGTGCAGTATCTCTCTCCTTCCCTTCTTTCATTTCAGATGCTCTCTAGGTTTTTGTTTTTAACTCTGGAAAACGATTCCCCTTTCCTGAGCTTGGATAGGGGCAGGGAGCAAACTCAGGATAGGGAAAAGATTATGAGTCTGGGAGAGAGCCAAGGCGATGGTCAGGGAACTCAAGATTCTCCAGCCGCCCCGCTATCTCTGAGAGAGATGCCCTCAGCCATAGGTTTTAGCCCAATGTAGGGGGGCCTGACTGGGTGTATGGGTGGTGGTGGGAGGTCTGAATGAACAAAACAAAACAAAAAGCATTCCCACCCCTGAGGCATTAAAAGACAACCCCTCCCCCCAGCTGTCTCAGGTCCGGCAGGATGGCATTATGTAAAAGATCTGGCATGTCACCCAGTGGCACATCTGGTAGGTGTAGATGGCATTCATTAGCACAGGGCTTCTCCTCTGCAGCATGCCAGAGCCCTGACAGAGATACCCACTGCCAGTCATTCATTCGCTGCCAATCCGAGCACGGCCAATGGCATGGCTCCTATCCACTCTGGCACCATCACTGGAGGAAACAATGTGTTGAGATAGGAAGAGATGAAAGCAGAGCTGAGGATATGAGGCACCCAACAGATGTATCCCATGAGGAGATAACTATGCGAAGAGTCATTTGGCAAGAAAGCATATGCAAGAACTCAGGAGGGAGGCTTGGGCAGGGGTCTGCCTGCCTGGGGCTGAACTGAGGTCGAGGTAGGGGGATCCTTTCAGAAACCTCAAGTTGAAGTTGTTTCTTTAAAAAGACCACTCCCTAACCCTAGTTATGAAAGCCCTCTCCCTCTCTTTCTCTCTACTCTCACCCTCTATGTATGCATCTGTTTATTTCGCTAGCTCTGAAAAGGTGACCTCCTCTTTGCTTTCCTCAAGGCTTTCTGATTACAGATATAAAGAGTATCTTCCTGTTTTTAATGTTACATCATTTTCTTTGCCTTGTAATTTTAAGGAGGGAGGGGAACTGTCACTTATCTTTACTACATTTTAAAAGGTAAAGTGGGTTAGGACTAAGGTTTTGCATATAGTAATAACATGGATTAAAAAAAAGAGATAGAAGTCTTATTTCAATCCCCAGCCTTTTAATGGGGATAAACATGAACAAGGAAAGCCAGGGAATTATTAAAATGGCAAAGGATGGATAAACAAAGTCTAGGATAGAGGTTGCTTTTCTTAGGTTGGGTCATGGTTACCTAGGTAGTCAGTGTATCATTTTTCTTTAAGTCATGCATGTAATTTACAAGTATTCGTTTTATCCACTCAATATTTAATAAAACAACAACAGAACTCAGAGGTTCTAGGGTTTGCAGAATTCAGCTAACAGCGTCTCACTGAATATATACATATATGTATAAAACTAAAATACTCTTTTCAGCATAAGTATATACTGTGAATATTTGGGGCATACTTATATTGGCTCATGTTCATAAGATGCTATCATTCCAGGCATCACACCATTGTCCTAAGCATAAAGAAGAGGGCAGGGGCAAAGAAAAGTAGTTTGTTCCTTTTATCAGTGAAGAAAATACTTTCACTTTTTCATTAGCCAGACCTGGGTCAACTGGCCATAGATACCTGCAAAGCACTGGGGGAGAAGCAGCCTTTGAAGTTCTTCTGAGGGCACAGAGCCAGATAAAGAAGGATAGAGAATAGATCTCAGGGAGTCAAATGGAGAATAGCTGGCACACAATTATTATTATTCATAAATAAGATTCTCCTCAAACCCTCCCTGCAAACAGCTTTTTGATTCACAATTCTAACTGGAAGTAAAAACTTAACAGTCCTAGTCAATCTAACCATCCAAGTTTTTAAGAATCATCTCTCAGAGCCCTTTGGGCGGAAAACTTCCTACGAGCACTCATGAGAGATTTTCAGAGGTCTTGGCAGGCTTTGCAAGCTAAGACCTGGAAGACTTTGAGTACGCCCTATTAACTTCCTCTGAGTATCCCCAGGTCTCTCATCATTTTGTGGCTTCCTGTGTTGGGATCAGTCTTGTTAGGCCTGGTTAGTCACTGACTGACTGTTGTGTCCAAGGAAGCCAGCCAGGTTTCAGCAACGGTGACTATCTCATAACAAATCAACCTCACAGCAATAGGAAATCCTACTAATGCCTCCCCTTGAGTTCAGAGTCTATGTGGACTTCAACTGAAGTAATTTTTCCTCTTTCCAACTTTGCCATTCCTATTCTTTTCTCCTGAACCTGTACTAACTCACAGACAATATAATGAAAGAGGACAGTGGTGAAGAAACATGTTATCCTCCATAATTTTAAATATAAATTTTAAGAAATACCAAAGTCTTGAGTGTTCACTAGATGTTGGCTCAAACAAAAGCCTCATTTCTGAACCTCCCAGACACTAAGAGTTTGAAAATCTGAGAGGACCAATATAAAATTAGCAGTCACTGTTTTAATGGAGAGAAACAAATTTAACTATAGAAAAATTGAAAATTAGGAGTGAAAAGCAAAGATGAATACTTTTGGAAATACCATATACAATTAAACAATAGATACAACGAAATAGATCGGTTTTGGCACAGCAGCTCAGGGAACACCCTTTACGTGACCCATTTTCCAGTGAAATTGGTGAAATTTTACATGTGTGTGTGTAATCATTTAAAGTCTCTGGAAGTGGTCCTAAAGGTAAATGGCAAATGAATATCTATCAAAGAAAATCTATAAAAATTTGGCAAGAAAGGTGAGAGTCTGTAGTATTTGAACCAAGACCATTTTCTTCCTTCCCCCTCCCAGCTCAGTAAGGCATAGACTCAACTCCACGACTGCTGCAACCAAGAACACAGAGCTTCCTCTACATCCCCCAGGTTTCAACTGGAGGATTTTCTTTATAAGAGAAGCAGAATTTCTGCTTTTCTCATCCTGCCCATAGCTGCCCGTTGCTTAGGCCAAGTCTCAGGTCCTTCCTGAGTGTGGTCAGGAGGTAGGAACTTCTTTCTTCTGCCCAACCCTTAATTGTGGAATGGAAGTTCTACTTTGGGTGTAGTTCACTGAGAATCCTGGGACCCCAAAAGGCCTTCCCTCAGTTTTTGAGGAAGAGATTCCATATCAGGGAAAGCCAGCTGAGAGGACTGCAGGCTGCTGCTCCCCACCACACCAACCACTCATCTAGAGCAAGGGTGGCACTCACAGAGAAGCTTGTCATTTTTCCCACCCCCAGTTCCAGAGCCCTGTTTCAGAAATTTTGCCTGTGGATTGAGGAGGAGAACCAGATCATGAAGCAGGTAGCTCATAGTCTCCTCCTGAAAGAATTGCCTTTATTGTCAACAGAGTAGTGAAGTTTAAACCTAAAGGGCTATTTTCAAGAAGAGTACATTGTAGTAAATGGCAATTGGGAGATCTGTGAATCTACTGAAGATATAGCCTAGAATGTAAGCCAACTGGTACATATGAGAGGACTGGGGAATAGGGCTGGAAGAAACCCTCCTGGGTTTAGTACAAATACCAAACAGTGACCTCAGAAACTATTCCATCCAAGGAGCTACAAAATGATTGGATTAGTTTGTAAAGGAATTCTGCTCCTGGGGGCTATCTTTCAAAAGTTTATTTCTAGCTTTATTGAGGTAAAATTGACTAATGAACTTGTATATATTTTAAAGGGTGCAAGGTAATGATTTGATGTATTTACACATTATGTTATAATTACTACAGTCAACTTAATTAACACATCTATCACCTCATGTAGTTACCTTTTCTTGTTGAGAATGCTTAAGATGTACTCTCTCTGCAAATTTAAAGTATGCAATACAGTATTATTAACTATAGTCACTATGCTGTGTATATTAGATCCTCAAAATGTATTCATCTTTCAACTGAAAGCTTATGTTCTTTGGTCAACATCTCCCTATTTCCTCCCATCCCCCAACCCCTGACAATCGCCATTTCATTCTCTGTCTCTTTGAGTGGATCTAAAAATTTTTTAGACTCCACATATGAGTGAGATCATATAGTATTTATCCTTCTCTGATTTATTTCTCTTAGCATAATGTCATCCAGGCTCATCCATGTCAAACTTGGCAGGATTTCCTTCTTTTTTATGGCTGAATAATATTCCATCATTTATGTATGTGTGTACATATTTTCTTGGTCCATTCATCCATGGACACTTAAGTTGTTTCTGTATCTTGCCTATTATAAGTAATACCACCATGAACATGGGAGTGTGGGGATCTCTTTGAAATACTTATTTTGTTGCCTTTGGATATATACTGAGAAGTGGGATTGCTGGATCATATGGTAGTTCTATTTTCAATTTTTTGAGAAACCTCCATTGTGTCTTCTGTAACAACTTCACCAATTTATATTGTCACCAGGTGTACAAGGATTCTCTTTTCTTTTACATCCTCACTAATACTTTTTATCTCTTGTCTTTTGGACAATAGCCATCCTAACCAGTATAAGGTGATATCTCACTGTCGTTTTGATTTGCATTTCCCTTATAACTAGTGATGTTGAGCATCTTTTTATGTGCCTATCTATTGAGCATGTTTTTGAGTACCTGCCTATTCATGTTCTTTCTCCATTCCTTAAATTGGATTATTTGGGTTTTTTTTGCCACTGAGTAGAAATTCCTTATATTTTGGATATTAACTGCATATCAAATAGATGGTTTGAAAATAGTTCTTCCACTCCATAAGTTTCCTGTTCATTATGTTGATGTTTCTTTTGCTACACAGAAGTTTTTTAGTTTTATGTACTCCTGCTTATCTATTTTTGCTTGTCTTGCCTATGCTTTTGGTGTCATATCAAAAAAAAAATCAATGACAAGACCAATGTTAAATAGTTTTTCTTCTGTATTTTCTTCTGGGGGTTTTAGAGTTTCAGGTCTTACATTTAAGCTTTTAATCCATTTTCAGTTTATTTTTGTGAATGGTAAAAGTTGGGAGTCCAATTTTATTCTTTGTGTATGGATACCCAGTTTTCTCAACATCATTTATTGACGAAACTATCCTTTCTCTATAGTGTGTTTTTGTCACCCTTGTCAAAGATTAATTGACCATTTTTGCCTGGGTTTATTTCTGGGCTTTCTATTCTATTCCATTGGTCCATGTGTTTTTTAAATGCCATTGCAATACTGTTTTGATTATTATAGCTTTGTATTATAGTTTGAAACCAGGGTGTGTGATGCCTCCAGCTTTGTTCTGCTTTCTCACGATTCTTTGACTATTCAGGGTCTTTTGTAGTTCCATACAAATGTTAGGGTTGTTTTCTATTTCTGTGGAAAATGAGGGCACTTTTGAAAATATTAGAGCAATAGGCCAGGAATTCAAGTTTAACAGTTGAGTGTGGTTAAGGAAAGGGTGGAAGAGAATCCTGCTAATACTACTGTCATCCCAGAGTGACTGTAGGCTGTGCCTTCCTTATCAGAGGGCATCAGAGGCTTAATACTGTGTGGATGTGTGTTGGGAGAGGGGATAATAAGAATAAGCCTGAGGCAGGGGACTAATTCAAATAGAGTTGCTACAATGTATTATCTAAACTGTCCAGTCCATTCCCTGTACCCTACCCCCACCTCCCTACAAATTACAAGGCATGAAAAGGAACAGGAAAGTGTGATCCATATACTGGTTAAAAAGCAGGCAACTGAAAATGCCTTTAAGAATCATCAGATGTCAGATTTAACAGAAAAAGATTCAAAGTAGCCATTATAAATATGTTCCCAGAACTAATGGAAAGCATAACTAAAGAAGTAAAGGAAGCATGAGGATAACATTACATTACGTAGGTAATATAAAGGAAGAGATTAAAAAAAAAAACAAATGGAAACTCTGGAGTTAGAAAGTGAAAAAAATGAGGTAAAAAGTACGCAGGATGGTAGGGAAAAGGGGATTAAGGAGTAGTATGATTAGCACACATAATGTGGGGGCGGCACGGGCAAGGAAGTATAGCACAGAGAAACAAGTAGTGACTCTACAGCATCTTACTATGCTGATGGACAGTGACTGCAATGGGGTGTGTGGTGGGGACTTGATAATATGGGTGAATGTAGTAACTACAATGTTGCTCATGTGAAACTTTCTTAAGGTAGTACATCAATGATACCTTAATAAAAAAAATACACAGGAGAGGCCTAACTAGATTTGAACTGGCAGAAAAAAGAATTAGTGAACTTGAATATAGCTTAATAGAGTACACAAGCTGAAGAACAGTGAGAAAAAAAGAAGGAAGAAAAATGAGCAAAGCCTCAGACAAGTGTGGGACACTATTAGGTATACCAACTTTTGTGTAATAGTAGTACCAGAAGGAAAAGAAAGAAGAAAAAAATGGGGAAAATAATAGTCAAAAAATCCACAGACTTACTGAAAAGCAATATCCTACACATCCAGGAAACTCAATGAATTCCAAGTAGGATAAACAAGAAGATCTATAAATAGTTACATCATAGAAAATATGTTGAAAGTCAAAGTAAAAGCAGCAAGAGAAAAATGAAATGTCATTTATAAGGGAACCCCTATCAGATTAATAGCTGACTCCTCAGCAGAAACAGGGGAGTCCAGAAGGCTATGCAAAACCATATTCAATGTGCTCCACGGGAGCTACTCCCTTATGGACCCTTGAGTGGCATGCCATGCCTCCTGTTCTAAGTCCTGTGAGTGTAATACATCTTTTTCACATTTATACAACTTCCCATGGTGTTATTTTGTGTTTACACCTGACCATCAAAAAACCACAAAACCCATATTAAATAGCATCATTATTCCTTACACTACAATATCATACACAAAATTTAACTCGAATGAAAGACCTAAATGTAAGAGCAAAAACTATAAAACTCTTAGAAGAAAACAGAGGGGTAAAAATCTTCATGGCCTTGGATTTAGCAAAGGATTCTATGATATGACACTAAAATCACAAGCAAAAAATATTGATAAACCTAGAATTCAAAAATCAAATATCTGATAAGGATCTTGTATTTAGAATAGAGAAAGAACTCTTACTACTCAATAGTAAAAAGATAAATAAGCCAATTAAAGAATGAAAAGAATTTGAATAGACTTCTCTCCAAAGAAGAAGGAAAAATGACTAATAGGCACATGAAAACAAGTGGTTTCATTGGTCATTAGAGAAATGCAAATGAAAACCATAATTAGATGCCATTTCACATATACTACTATGCCTATCATAAAAAAGACAGACAATAATAAGTGTTGACAAGTATGTGACAGTTCCTCAGAAAGCTAATCATAGAATTACCATATGATTCAGCAGTTCTACTCTTATGTATATATTCAAGAGAATCGAAAACATATGTTCACGTAAAAACTTTTACATACATATTCAAAGCAGCATCATTCATCAGAGATAAAAAGTAGAAACATCCCAAATGTCCATCAACTGGTGAATGGATAAACAAATTATCTTACATTCAAACAATGTAATAATATTTAGCTGTAAAAATTAATAATATACAAGCTGCAACATGGATGAATCTTGAAAATTTATACTAAAGGAAATAAATCGTACATAAAAGGACACTCTATGATTCCACTTACATGAGGTAACTAGAATAATCAAATTCATAGAGACAGAAAGTAGAATACTGGGGGGAGGAGGAAGGAGAGTTACAGTTTAATGATAAAAGAATTTCACTTTGGGATGATGAGAAATTCTGATGATGGATAGATTGCACAATAATGAGAATGAACTTAATACCACTGAACTGTACACTTAAAAAGGGTTGAAATAGTAAATTTATATATATTTTAACACAATTCAACACACTGCCAGTGGGAACATTTTCTGACAGGGTGTTTATTGTGAGAGACACATACTGTGATAATATATCTATAGCCTACTTAAAAGGGTGAAATACTCATTCTAAGTAGACTATGAAAAGATAATTAGTTATTTTGTAATCCTTTAAGCAATTGCTAAAAAATATATACAAAGAGTTATAGTAAAACCATAATGGATACATTAAAACGAATATTCAGAAATATTTGAATAACAAAAAATAAGTTAGGAAAGGAAAATAGAGGAATGAAAACCAGATAAATGAACAGAAATCAAATAATAAAATGGTAGATCTAAATGCAAATATACAAATACATTAAATGCAAATGGTCTGAACACATCAATGGCAAGTACAGAGATAGAATCGATTAAGAAAAAACAATCATGAACCAAATTTATGCTGTCTACAAAATAATTATTTCAAATGTAATGAGATAGACTAAAAGTTAAAAATGAGACCTGAAAATATTAATCAGTAGAAGCTATAGTGGCTGTATTAATTAGATCCAGCTGTTTGATGGTCATGTTCAGTTATTCTATAGCTTTGCTGATTCTCTTTCTACTCATTCTATTACTTCACAGATAAATAGTTAAGGATAGAAGGGATCATTATATAATGATAAAAGAGACAAATTATCAATAATTCATAGCAATCTTAAATTTGCACCTAATTACAATGCTTTAAATTGTACAAAGCAAAACTGACAGAAGTAAAAGGAGAAATAGACAAATATACAATTTTATTGGAGACTCAAAAACTCACCTCTCAGTAATAGAATGAGTAGAAAGAGAATCAGCAAAGCTATAGAATAACTGAACATGACCATCAAACAGCTGGATCTAATTTTCATTTATAGCACATTCAACCAAGTAACAGTAAAATATTCATTCTTACCACATTCACATAGAACACTCACCAAGATACACCATATCCTAGAACATAGAACAAGGTTAAAATTTTTTAAATAATCAGAACAATACTAAGTATGTTTTCTGACCATATTAAGCAGAAAACAGGTATTAGAAAGATATTAGCAAGAAACAGATCAGAAAGTTAATAGAAAAAATCTTTAGACACTTAGAAATTGAACAATCAGTAAATAATCCATGAATCAAATAGGAAATTTCAAGGGAAATTAGAAAATATTTTGAAGGAAAATAATAACAACAAAATTTTTGAAATGTAGCTAAGGCACTGCT
Source organism: Smutsia gigantea (assembly GCA_032199065.1). Taxonomy (NCBI): domain Eukaryota; kingdom Metazoa; phylum Chordata; class Mammalia; order Pholidota; family Manidae; genus Smutsia; species Smutsia gigantea. The sequence continues at coordinate 198,458 of JAVSCE010006547.1, forward strand.
TAAATGGAAATTTATAGTATTAAATGCTTATATTAGAAAAGCAGGTCTCAAATCAATAATCTAACCTTCTACCTTAAACTAGGGAAAAAAAAGGCAGTGGGGAATAAGCCCCAAAGAAATAGAACAAAATAAAAATGAACAGAAATCAAATTTTTAATAATAAATATAATCAGTGAAAACACAGTTGGTTCTTTGAAAAGAATGATAAAATTGGCAAGCCTCTAGTAAGACTGACAAAGAAAACAGAAGACACAAATTTCTGATATTAGAAATGGAAGAGGAGATATTACTACAGACTCGGTAGATAGTAAAAGGATACTAAGCTAATACTACAAAAAATAACAAATGAAGAGATTAGATAAAATTCCAGTTCCTTGAAAACCACAAATTACCAAAAGTTACTGAAGATGGAATACATAACCTGAACAGTCCTAAAACTACCAATGAAATTGAATTCATAGTAAAAAACAAAAACAAAAGTGCCCAAAAACCTTTCTGAAAAATTAGTTTCTGCCTGAAAGTGGTTTAACTGATGAATTCTACCAAATGTTTTTAGAAAACATAACACCAATTCTATGAAATTTCTTTCAGAAAATAGGAGAGTAGAAAATAATTCACAATTCTTTTTATAAGACCAAATGTAAAATCCAGATGATAGCAATAGAGAAAAACAAAACAACAAAACACCCACATGTCAATATCCCTCATGAACATAGACACAAAGAGCCCAATAAAATATTAGTAAATTGAATCCAGCAGTATATAAAATGAAGTGACACTAAAGAAGACTGGACTTTATCTATGGAATGAAAAGCTGGGTCAATATTTAATGCTTGAAAACTAATCAATTTAATCTGCCATATTAACAATCTAAACAAGAAAAAAATCCCATGATGATATCAATTGATCCTGATATAGTATTTGATAAAATTCAACATCCATTCTTGGTAAAAATTGCAAACTAGGTATAGAGGAGAATTTCTTCAACCCGATGAAGGATTACAGACAACATATGGTTAACACTGTACTTGTTGGTGATTGAATGTTTCCTATGATTGGAAAAAGGCAAGAATGTCCACTCTCACCATTACTATTAAACATCGTCCTGGAAGTCCTAGCCATTTCAATAAAGTAAGAAAAAGAAATAAAAGATGTATGGGATGGAAAGGAAGAAAGGAACTGTCCTTATTTACATATGGCATGATTTCCAAAAAATTCCCAGGAATTTACTTTTATTGTGCTTTGGAAGGAAGGCCCAAGGTATGGCTGTATGAACTTTTGCTGAAGTAATTTGGCATGTGACTCATGAATCCACTCAGTCACCATCAGTCATGACAGCTGTGTTTACAATTGCTAAAAATTGAATACAACCAAAATGTCTTCCAATGGGTGAATGGATAAACCACTTGTGGTACATAACACAGTGGAATACTATTCAGCAAGAAAAAGGAATGAGTTACTGATATGTAGAAGAACTTGGATGATTCTTAAAGGCACTAAGCTGAATGAAAGAAGCTAATCTGAAAAAGTTCAACACTATTGTTTTTATTTATATAACATTCTCAGAAAGACAGATTTATAGTACTGAGAAGTAGAGTGCTGCTGTAACATACATCTGAAAATGTGGAAGTGGCTATCCCATCCTTTTCACCACTTGTAGTGGTTTTAAGGTATTTAGAGTCTGATCAAGGAAAAAATATTACCATCAGGTGGTAGTAGCACAAACAGGTTTTATTTGGGCAATGCTTTGAGAGATTTGCTTATTAGGTGAAATTCCTCAGACAAGGAGACTGTCCACAGGATACAGGGTGAGGATCACCACTCCGAAAGAGAGGAGGGGAAGGGAAATACTGAGGGAGGGAGGTTAGGAGAGGTGATGTCACTTACCAGCCCACCAGGGATTTTCTAGTTCAGAGAATTCCAAAGAGCTGCAGCAGTTTAGGGTCTTTGCAGCTCCAGAGTTTGTCTTATCCGTGCCTGTAGATTTTATGTGCAATTTTATGGGGTGTGCAAAGGAGGCAGGCTTTATTTGGTGAAAAATTAACTTGTTTGGAGTAAGTTTAAAACAACTGGGATGTTTGAAAATTTGAATTTGATACCAGGAGGATTTTGAGCTAATGGATCTAAACATGATGTGAAGAAGAAAACAACCTAGAAGCCAATATATACAGAAGCCATCACTGGCTTATTTATAAAACAATTGGATAAGGGTAGAGCCTGGAAGAAATTTAAGCACATAATAGAAAAAGTGTAGATTGCCTTGAGGAGACTGTTGGTAGAAATATGGATGTTAATGGCAATTCTGATGAGGACTCAGAAGGAAAAGAGGAATACATTATAGGAAACTGAAGGAACTTTATATATAACTAGAGGAATTGTTATACAGTGGCAGAAAACTTGGCTGCATTGTGTTCTATAGTGTAGAAAAAGAAGAAATCATAAATGATAAAATCAGATGTGTCACTGAAGAGATTTCCAAGCAAAGAACTGAAGATGCACCCTGGCCTTTTCTTCTACTTAGTGAAATTCAGGAAGAAAGAGATAAATTAAGGAACTCTTAAACAAAAAGGAACCATCACTTGATGACTTAGGAAGTTCTTGGTATGTCTAGATTTCAAAGGATGCTAATATTAGGAGATACACTGTTAGGGAAGTGTTCTCTGGAGAGAAAGCCAAGAGAATGGCAGGATAAGCTATTGATGAAGGAATTAGGCATGTGTCTCGTGGATCCACTCAATCATCTCACCAAAAAGCAGGAGTAGAGATGGGATTATCCTGGAAATACTTGGGGAGGACTCTCCTGTTTAATGCTGGGGACCCTTGTGACATGGGGAATGCTATATCACACTTTTTTTTAAGACTATTAAATCATCAGGAACACTGCTAGCTTGGACTGAGAGGGATAGAGACAGGACTAAATATAGAGAAAGCTGTTGGGCTTCCAAAAGAACTCAAGTAGGGTATCACAACTGCAAACATGTGCTACCCTTCAAGAAAAAGTAATAATGATTCCAAAGGTAGATCTACTACAGCTTGTGCAGAGGCCTATAGAGTCTCAGCAGGCAAAGCATTGAGACACAGAGTATTATTCACAGGCCCTGAAACTTAATAGAATTTCCCCCTATGTATTTCAAACTTAACTGAAACTATTGATACCTTCATTCCTTTCAATCTTTCCCTTTTAGAATGGAAATGTCTATTCTGTCCATGTCTGTGTCTATCTCACTATTGTATTTTGGAAGCAGATAATCTGTTTTACTGTCCACAGAAAGAAAACTTTTGTCCCAAGATGGATCATACTCATAACCCATACCTAATGTAGATGATGAAATTTGGAACTTAGAGTTGTAATGAGTTGACACTTTCGAGGATGTTGGGATAATGTGAATATACTTTACATATAAGACAGACATGACTGGGGAGACCAGAGAGTGAACTGTAATGATTTGAATGGTATTGTCCTCCAAAAGATATATCCACATTCTAATCACTAGAATCTGAGAATGTGATATTATTTCGAAAAAGGGTCTTTGTAGATGTAACTAAGTTAATGATTTTAGGATGAGATCATTTTGTATTATCTATATGGGCTCTAAATCCAATGACAAGTGTCCTTATAAGAGACACAGAAAAATGTCACATAAAAAGATGAGGAAAGGGCCATTGGAAGATGGAGGCAGAGACTGGAGTTATATAGCCACAAGCTAAGGAATATCTGGAGCCATAAGAAGCTGGAACAGGCAAGGAAATTGTAACACCAGGGCGAAAATATGTTCCCAGCCCGAGTCAAAATACCTTTGAAACCAAAATCAGTCAAACGGAGAAATAAAGTAGAAAACCTGTTCACTGCTTACAAGCAGTTGTCCACTTCTGCTCTCCCATGTCTCTTGTGACCTGGCTGCAAAAAGGGGCCCACCAAACCTCTCCAGTACAGATGTACCCTCTCTTCCTGCACTGTTGTAATCACCTATTGATATGGAGATGGACTACTTCTCTCCATCCCTTGGAAACAACTATTGGTATGGAGATGCACTAAGGCCAGGCAAGAGATTCTGGAAATATTGCAGTTTTACCCACAGCCCACTCCTCCAGAAATCTCACCTCACAATCTACTTGCTTGCCTTACTGTGTCTAAGAACATTGTAACCAGGCTATTAACATACAATAGCAATAGCAATAACATCATGATAATCCTCAAGCTGGAGGATTCAGCTAGGTGCAAAGTCCTATGCAGATTAATTCCATAGCTCACCCATTCCACATGCAGGCAGAAGCTGAAAAGGTAGAATTCAGAGCAGTCATCACACAACAACTGCAGCCAGGGGGCACATCCAGGCCACAAGAACTGTAGAAGAAAATAACTTTAAGGGCAATAAGGTACATGTTTTAATGACACCAGCATAGGCAAATCTTGTCTATCATGTAGGATGCATGCAAGAGAGTGGTCCTGTGATAGAACAGTGGCTGGGATGGGATCTCATCCTGGTCTAGTATACCAGACCTTCACACCCCTTCCTGTGTGAGTTACAGATGGGTCAATATATAGGGCTACAGGAGGTACATGCACTGGCCATAAAGATAAAATAAAACTTCCCTGTAATATGCTCTTACCTCCTGGAAGTTTTGGGTACACTACTGTGATCTTTGGGGGCCACTCTGCTGTTACTCCAGAAACACACAGGAGGCCTTTTCCCCAAGGTGCCAGAAGGGGCAGCCATCGCTGGTCAATGTGTCAAAATGTCCAGGGCCACATCCATTCAACAGAGTCCCCAGGGTTTAATGCAGCTGGGGCTGGCAGCAGGATGTTGCTCTGCTGGCCATATCCTGGCTTCAGTAACTCTTTGGTTTGCACATGTAGTTGTCTAGGAGAGGCAGCAATGTGTGTTAGCATGTCCACAGGGATCAAAGCTCCTTTTTGGGGCTTCTCATTCAAACACTGTAGCACTGTCCCTAAGCGAACTGACCAGCCCCATAGACTTTTGGTGTCTGACTTCAGGTCATAGTTCAATGATCCATTGTACCTCTCTATCATTCCTGCCCCAGTAGGGTTATATGGTATATGAAACTTCTACTTTATTCCTAATTGCTGCACCCATTCTTGTAACACGTGTCCAGTAAAGTGGGTGCCTTGATTGCCCTCAATCACCTGCAGCCAGCCATAGGCTGCAAAGAGATGCTCTAGGTTCCTTTTGCTGATCTGTATGACATGCAGGAAAAGCAACCAACAGTCCAGTAGCTGCGTCCACACAAGTCATGGCATAACGATATCCTTCTGATATGGGCAGAGGCCCAATATAGGCTGTATGCCACCTGACAAGGGTTATGGGCCCCTTTACTATTGTCCCATGTTGCTGTGGGACTCGGTGTAAGTCCCTCTTAGAGCACACAGGGCACTCCTTCCGGGATCTGCTGACTTCTTCAGAGGTCAACGGCAAGTCTCACCGATGGTCTACAGTTCACATTGTCTTTTGCCCCACATGCAACAAATGCTGATGTAACCATTGGGCCACATCAGAGGCAGGCTTTCCTTCTAGTCAGTGCACCTGGGCCAGTGTGTCTGCTTCATCATTCCCTGGGGATGCCAAAGGCAAGTGGCCAGTCACATGATATACAGTAACAGTCTTAGTCTGACCAGAGAGGCCCATCGGTCTTGCCACCACTCTTGCCCCCAAAGGGGCCAGTGACAAACCATCCAGTTGGCATGGTACCATGTCGGTAGCCACAGGGTCAAGCCCCAATAGACGGCCCAGCTGTCAGTGTAGACAACTACAGGGGAGGGCTCCTGGGTGATCACGAGCCATACTGCTCACAACTCAGCCCATTGGCTGCTCTTCCCCTCTTCATCCTCCATCCATAATTGTCTCAGTCTTAGGATAGAAAGCCACAGCCCTTAACTTCTAGGACTGCCCATGACTGGAGCTGTCTGTATACCAAATATCTTCAGGTATAGAGGCTTTTCCTTCCTGATAAGGACTCTTGGCTACCAATGGCTCAAAAGCAAGTTCTTCCTGATTTCCACTGGTATAGGTCACTGCCCCAAGAAGTGTTGGAGTTCTCCACTTAAGTGGCTAGTGGAAAGGGTGATACACTGCTGCAAGTATGCGCCCCATTTGGCCAGTGTAGGTGTCTGTCTGTGCCATGCCACTCTGTGGCCTTTGGGTCCAGTCTCGTACCCACTCCCCAATGGGATGGGTGGTTATTACCTTGGCTGGAGCTATTTCAGTGATGGGCTCCAAGCAAGCAAGGCATGGTACACAGAGGCCAGCTGATTCTCTATCAAGGTGCACTGGATCTCTACTCCTTTCCACAGTTGTGACCAGAATCCAATAATTTGGTGCATCCATTTCAAGCTGTCAAAGGCCCCAACCATACCATCTTTGGTTACATGAACATCTAGCTCACAGGGCCTTGATGAGTGCCTTATACTCAAGGCCTATACAGCCTTGACTGCTCACTTAGCAGCAATAAAAGCAGCTGCACGTGTCTCATCCCAGTCCCACCTGATGCCCTTTTGTACCAACTGGTATAAGGGCTTCAGAGTTTGTGCCAAGTGTGGGATAAACACTCTCCAGTATCCCAAAAGACCCCAAAAACTCTTGTAAGACTACCACAGTGGTAGGGGTAGGGAAAGCCTGGACCTTGTTTATGACTGCTTCTGGGATAACTTTAGTTTTACCTGATCAGACAACCCCCAAGTACTTTACTGACAAACCAGATCTCTGAACCTTGGTGCTATTCGCAGCCCATCCTTTCTCCTGTAGATGTTGCAGCAGTCTAGAAACTGCCCTTCTAAATCTGTGAGAGAATAAGATATGAGCATAATATTATTAGTGTAGTGATACAGCTGCACCGTTTTTGGTTTCTTCCATGTGGCCAAGTCCTGGCCTACAAGCCCATGACAGATGGTGAAACTGTGGAGGTATCCCTGTGGAAGATCAGTGAATGTCCACTGCCATTCTTCCCATGTGAATGCAAACTGTTCCTGACTTTCAGTGCTATGTCAGTAGAGAAGAAAGCATTAGGAAGGTCCACAACATAATGATACATCCCTCGTTCATGACTGAAGGTGTCCATAAGGGCTGCTATAGAGGGGACAGGAGCATGCAAAAGGGAGTGTGACTTTATTCAATTCCCTGTAATCCACGGTCATATGCCAGGAACCATCTGGATTTTTCACTGGTCACACTAGGGAATTAAAAGGACTGAGTGAGCTTTAAGATGCCCACCTTCTCCAACTCCTGTAGAGTTTCTTCAATTTCCTTGTGTCCCCCGGGGAATTTATACTGCTTAGTATTTGTCACCCACTGAGGTTCAGGCAGAGCTACAGGGGGGTGTTTAGCATGTTGCCTCCGGACTGCCTTTACCACATGTAGCCTCGTATGCACATGTAGCCTCATATGAACTCACCTGCAGTGGTCTGTAACCACAGGCCCTGCAGGATATCCACCCCCAAAATACATTCGGGGATGATAGAGATGTGCATAGTATACTCCTTTGGGGGTAAACACCCTATCCCCAGTGGGATTTGGGCTTTCTTCACTGTAATTGCCTTACCCCCATAGCCAGCTATCACAGCAGGGGTCCCAGGAAAACACTCAGCATTGCCATAAATTAGAGAACACTCAGCTCTTGTGTCCACCAGTGGTAGGACATACTGTACATTCACAGGGGACCAATGAATTGCTAATTCTACATGTGGCCTCTGGTCCCCACCATGTCCCTCAAAGTGGGGGCCTTGACCACCCCCCCCCCAGTTAAACCACAATGCCCGTTCGTTCTCCTGTGGGGGTGAGGGCCCAGGCAGAGCCTGAGTACTGTGCCCCAGGAAGTCTTGCAGGGACACAGGCTGGACATGGGGCTTTGCCTCTAGCTTGTGTGTCCTGGACCTCAGCAGCTGGAACTGCTGCTATGCCTTTAATTTAGTGCCACAGTTCTAAAAAGATCCTATTGGTCTGTCCATCAAATTTTTCTTTTACTACCCCCACCTTTATCAAATAAACCCACATCTGGGTCCTCAAGACCTTCATGGGGCCCTTTGCACCTCTCCTTTCAGTTGTAGCCTATACTTCCTTCCATACTCTTATTGTTTTCACTTCCCACAGATCTGCTAAAGTACAGGTAACCTCACTTATGGGTTTCCCTATGTGGGGGGCAAGAATAGTCACTAGGGACCCAAATAGAGATGGGGGAATTGTATGGAACACCAGATTTTTCATTCCACTCTTGAACAACTCCTCTTTGGGGCCATGGGGGGGGGTCCGTATTATAGATGATATTTTTCATGCCCAACTCTTGTAACACCTGCTGGAGCTCTGCATACATTTTCCAGCTAGTGGGAAAGTATGACAAATCACCCTGATGAGGCCAGACTGCCCTGATGTCTGCTGCCAGCCCTTCCAGAAGCATCTGATTCCATGAGGTGTGACAGGCACTTTGCCATTGCTGGTAGAGGGAAGAGTGAGTCATCAGGGAAGCCAGTCTACCCATTTCAGAACCCAGTATAACAAGGTTTTCCACCCCCATATCCCAAAACCGCAAAAGCCATGTAGGCAGAGGTTCCAATAGCTTCTGTGAAACTGGACGCTCATGCCCACCAGCTCATCCTGGGTATAGGGGCAGAGCATGGGGTGCTCCACAACCTGGGGAGGGGGTGGCTCCTCCCCCTGAGGAGCCTGAGGTTGTTGCGTTTTTATTTTCTTAATTACAACTGGGTGGGCCTTTAATACAGGAAGTGTGGGTGCCTTAGGCTGTGGCCTAGGCAACAGTTCAGCCCTTAGCCCCACCCCCTCATCCTACCCTGACATCTCCTCTACCATCTCCGGGGCTGAAGGCACTGCTCCTTCCTCCCCTTCCCCATGGCCTCCTGCAGTGTGCATCTTCCTGCTGCCTCCTCCCTTGCTGCTAATGTATCTTTCAGGAACTTGACCCGTCTTCTCAATAACCATCTCTCTTTCTTAAAGGCATCCCATAGTTCATTGCCCAGTTTCTCCAAGCGGTTCTGAAGTGTGTCTTTCTTCTCGATAGCCCTTTCCACTATCTTGAGAAAAAAGCATCCCACAGTCCTGGCTGCTACACAGCCACTCAGGGCTTTGTAGCAATCTTCTCTCTCATGGATGGCTAATTCCACAGCTTCTGGTGTCTCCACCCTTCCCCAGTTCTGGCAAAGGGCCCACCCATCTAGCAGGTGCCTTACGCTAGACCAGTTTCCCACTCAGGGCTCCCCAAGTGGAAGCCCCCCAGATAGGGTTCCTGGGTGAAGCTGCACCCTCCACCACTGCTGGACATAAGGGTGAGTTGTCACCCCCCACCGCAGCCGCCACTGGGGCCTCCTCACCATCCTCAGGGGGCTTCTGGGCATCTTCCCACCATCCCTAGGGGTAGTCCACCCAAGCGTCGTACCCATGAAGACAGATTTCAGGTTCAGAGTTCCTGCCAACTACTTCCAAGTGCAACTCCAAGGGGAGAATATGTTCCAAGCCTGTTTCAAAATTACCTTTGAAACCATAATCAGTCACAGGGAGAAAATAAAGTGGGAGAAACCTGTTTACTGCTTATAAGCAGTTGTCCACTTCTGCTTGCCCATGTCTCTCATGACCTGGCTACAAAAAAGGGACCCTACCAAACCTCTCCAGTCTAGATATACCCTCTCTCCCTGCACCCTTGTAATCACCTATCAATATGGAGATGGACTAATTCTTTCCACCCCTTGGAAACACCTATTGATATGGAGATGCACTAAGGCCGGGTGATAGATTCTGAAAATATTGAAATTTCACTCACAAAAGTGTTCTCCCTTAGAGCCTTCAGGGAGAGCAAACAACTTGATTTTGGGCCTCTGGAACTATGACAGAACTCATTTATGTTGTTGTGAGGTACAGAGTTTGTAGTAATTTGTATGGAAACCCTAGGATACAAACATACTCACTTTACTATGTTTTCAAATTTAGAACTCTGTCAAGGAAGGATTACACCAGCATTATAAAAGACCCCTCATATACATTTGGTTTCTTTGTATAAGCTTGGGAGCCTGTGATTCTTGGTTCTGGAATGATTAGGACATGGAAAATGTAGCCCTAAGTTTAGGCCCTATGCAGAGTAAACTCTTAGGAAAAACTTAAGATTCCATGTCACATACAAATTTGCATCTTATTGGGCAATATGCAGTTCCTATGTGAAAGGTGTCTTGTTTTCAATCTCCTTCCAGTTTGTGGTAGGACTGTTGTGTTAGAAGACAGATAAGAGCCAGATGAAAAGAGGGTGTGGCCCACCAAGAACTCAGGCAATCAAATAAAGCCAGAGTCAGAAAGACCTTACAAGAGTTAATGTCCTTTGCAATGTATGTGAGTTCATTCCCATGCTCTGAATCTGGGCTGACCTTGAGATTTGCTCTAACTAATGCAGGTGAGATAGGGCAGAGACATGGGATAAGCATCATGATTAACTTTCCTTAAAATGCCAAGATATGAACAGCATAGTAAAAACAGGAGGGACTCATCTTGAGGCTAAGATTACATTTTTAAAAGCAGAGAGTTGGGGAAGTTAGATTTCTAACACATTCTTTCGTAATCAGTTGACAACCTATCTTAAGGCAAGTCAGGCAGTCTTAAGTGCTATGTTCCCAGTGCTTGGGGGTAGCCACAATCTTGGAGAACAAGAGTTTATCCTACAGAATTATCTGGAGGACTGACTGTGGATAATGACATATTGTTTCTCACTGGAGATAGACATCATGAAACCGCATGACAATCCTACTCCCCTCCTTGCCCCCACACCCCCAGGTCCGCCCTTTACCTTTATCCCATTCTTGAAAGCCTTAAAAGACAGAATCCTAAGCACTTAAGTGTGCCTCCTCTCTGAGGTTGCCTGCACCCCCCTTACTGCTCAACTTACTATATTTTGTCTCTGTGCTCTTCCAGTGGTTTCTTTGTCACTTTGCTATTTCATTCTATTTTCCAGATTTTAAGCACAACTCTTCACTCTCTCTGTTCTACTTCAGATAAGTAGGGAGGGGCTACTGAGAGCACTGATTTGAAGTTGCAAGTTCCTGTCAATGAGCTTCCCCTTCCTCTCTGCTTTATTCAAGTAAACGTGCCTCTGTCTCCCTTGACTCTAGCCAATTCCTCCCTTAGAGTGTATTCAAATAAAACTTCTGTTCCGCTTCACTACTGTGTCTCTCTGCCCTTCAGTTCTTTGTTGCGGTGGGGGCAAGAACCAAGGAGAATGAACTCAACCCCGAACAGGATTACTTCTAGAATAGTATGCAATTTCAATATATAGTTAAGACATAAGGACAAGAGGACATTTTTTTCACAGAGAATATGAATGTGCTTTTAAAGCTGTAAAGTAGCACTTGGGAATGTTAACTTTATGTGTCAAATTGACTGGGCCATAGGGTGTTCAGATCAAACACTATTTCTGGGTGCATCTGTGAGGATGTTTCTGGGTGAGATTAACGTTTGAATTTGTGGGCTCAGTAAAGTAGATTGCCCTGCCCAATGTGAGTAGGCAGCATCCAATCTGTTAAGGTTCTGAATGGAATAAAAGCAGAGGAAGGGAGGATTCATTCCATTCCTGCCTGCTTGCTTTGGCTGAGACATTGGTTGTCTCCCACCCTTAGACTAGGATTTATTCCATTGGCTCCTCTGGTCCTTAGGCCTTCAGACGAGGACTGCATGTTATCACCAGTTTTCCTGATCTCCAGCTTACAGACTGCAGATTGTGGGACTTCTCAGCCTCCATAATCGTGGGAGCCAATTCCTCATAATAAATCTATCTTACCTATCTATCCATCCATTGTCTATTTTTTTATCCATTTAGGTTCTAAACACTTCTGTGTTTGCTCTGTTTCTCTGGAGAACCCTGACTAATCGCTACACAAATCTACTTTAAAACTATTAATATTATTAGGTGACTTTAAGCCAAAATATTACAACTTTTATGCTTCACATTGTCAAGTTTTGTTTGTTTTTCCTCATTCCTTTCTCCATTAAGCTCACTTATTCAGCCACTGAGTCAGGTAGCCTAACTTCTTATCAGTTTCCACAATTCTGGATGACTTATCTATTCCAGGTCAAATTCCTACTAAGAATTCTGTGCCCAGTTTTGGGATTAGTAAAAAGTTATAAACTGCCTTTCAATAATTGTGAAAAAGCAGTTTTTCTCCTGGGATTAATATATTAACCAAGTCATTCCCTAGGTCCTATCACTTCCCTGTTACATACTAGAGCTATCCAATTACTGGATGTTTTCCTTTTAGGTAAATGTTGGTCTGTGAGGTTCCTGGACCCACTTCCAACATAGACTTACCTACACCAACAAGCAGTTCTTGGACACCAGTAGGGTGTCCAATAATTCAGTTCAAGTCTGAGATAGTTGTACCTGGAGATGGCATCAGATTCCACAAGTAAAGGGCTCAGTCCCACAAGAACATCCTCTGCTTCAGATGCCAGTTGCAAGCCCAGGTCAGCACCTGTATTTCTGACTGACTGACTATAAATCAGAGGTTCCTATAACCCCACCCCAGAGTTTGTTTAAATTGCTAGAATGGCTCACAGAAGTCAGAGAAACATTTTACTAGGTTACTGATTTATTACAAAGGATATTAAAGGATACCAATCCACAGCCAGATGAAGAGATACATATGGCGAGGTACTAAATGAAGGAGCTTCTGTCCTCATGGAGCTTTGGCACCTAGCACAGTGGCATGCGGAAGTGTTCTGGATCCCCAGCCTGGAAGCTCTTTGAACCCCCTCCTTTTGGGTTTTTATGGAGGCATCATTACATAGGCATGATTGATTAACTCAATGGCCACTGGTGACTGATTCAACCTCCAGCCCCTCTCCCCTCCCTGGAAATCAGAAGGTGAAACTCAAAGTTCCAATTCTCTATTCATGGTTGGTTCCTTTGGCCACCAACCTCCATCCCTAGGGGCTTTCCAAAAGTTGTCATCAGGAACATATACCCAGTTATGGTCAAAATGTGCTTATGATGAATAATAAGACACTCAGTTCACCTTTTTTTTTCTCAGGTAGGCAATACCCCTGAGTCCTTTTTAGTGCCCTGGACTAAGACTTGTCTGAGGTGGTTTGAGGCTTTTAGTGGGTTGGGGTGCCAAACGCAAGAGGCATGAGACTTAGTTTATAGGTGCCATGTTACCATCTGTGGCTTTAACCCTGTCGTTCCACCTCTTTGGGCTTTAGTTTCTCATCTATAAAATGGAGATCAGGCTACCTTATTTTCCCAAAGGACTGGAGGATTTCTGAAACCCCTTTATTGTAGATCTAATGTGACTAATAGATAAAGTGACCTGGAGTGGCTGTTAAAAGTGGGGGTTTCGGCATCAATCAGTTGTGTGTTTAAATCCCGACTCTGCCACATCCTGGCTGGGTGGGTTTGGGAATATTAATTAACCTCTCTGAGCTTCAGTTTTCTTATCTACAACACATGGTTGAGAACAATGGTATCTACTTCATGGGGTTGTTATGGGTATAAATGACCTTGTGCCATAAGTGCTGGGTAAATGCTTGATATATGGGAGGTTGTTGTTTGTTTTTACTTCAAGAAAAATGCATTGAGCTGACAAAGATCACCTTAGAGGTGAGTTTGGGGGCATATGTACTTATCTATTTTGTGTACTGGAAAAAGAATGGGTTTTGAATTTCAACAGTCTTGAGTGTGTGTTTAGGCTACACAAGTTGCTGTGTGACCTTGGACAAGCTCCTTTACCCTTAAAAAAATTTTTTTTATTAAGGTATCAATGATATACACTCTTATGAAGGTTTCATAAGAAAAACAATGTGGTTATTACATTCACCCATATTATCAAGTCCCCCCATGCCCCATTGCAGTCACTGTCCATTAGTGTAGTAAGATGCCACAGAGTCACTACTTGTCTTCTCTGTGCTACACTGTCTTCCCTGTGACCCCACACACACCATGTGCACTAATCATAATACCCCTCAATCCCCTTCTCCCTCCCTCCCACCTGCCCTCCCCCACCCCTCCCTTTGAAAACCACTAGTCCCTTCTTGGAGTCTGTGAGTTTGCTGCTGTTTTGTTCCCTCAGTTTTGCTTTGTTGTTATACTCCACAAATGAGGGAAATCATTTGGTACTTGTCTTTCTCTGCCTAGCTTATTTCACTGAGCATAATATCCTTTAGCTCCATCCATGTTGTTGCAAATGGTAGGATTTCTTTCTTTCTTCTGGCTGAATAATATTCCATTGTATATATGTACCACATCTTCTTTACTGATGGACACTTAGGTTGCGTCCATATCTTGGCTATTGTAAATAGTACTGCAATAAGCATAGGGGTGCATATGTCTTTTTGAATCTGAGAACTTGTTTTCTTTGGGTAAATTCCTAGGAGTGGAATTTTCAGGTCAAATGGTATTTCTATTTTTAGTTTTTGAGAAACCTCCATATTGCTTTCCACAATGGCTGAACTAGCTTACATTCCCACCAGCAGTGTAGGAGGGTTCCCCTTTCTCCACATCCTTGCCAACATTTGTTTTTGTTTGTGTTTTGGATGTTGGCCATCCTTACTAGTGTGAGGTGATATCTCATTGTGGTTTTAATTTTCATTTCCCTGATAATTAGTGATGTGGAGCATCTTTTCATGTGTCTGTTGGCCATCTGAATTTCTTCTTTGGAGAATTGTCTCTTCATATCTTCCACCCATTTTTTAATTGGGTTATTTGCTTTTTGGGTGTTGAGGCATGTGAGTTCTTTATATATTTTGGATGTTAACCCCTTGTCAGATATGTCATTTACAAATATATTCTCCCATACTGTAGGATGCCATTTTGTTCTACTGACGGTGTCCTTTGCTGTACAGAAGCTTTTTAGCTTGATGCAGTCCCATTTGTTCATTTTTGCTTTTGTTACCCTTGCCCGAGGAGATGTGTTCAGGAAAAAGTTGCTCATGTTTATATCCAAGAGATTTTGCCTATGTTGTCTTCTAAGAATTTTACGGTTTCATGACTTATATTCAGGTCTTTGATCCATTTCCAATTTACTTTTGTGTATCGAGTTAGACAATAATCCAGTTTCCTTCTCTCGCATGTAGCTGTCCAGTTTTGCCAACACCAGCTGTTGAAGAGGCTGTCATTTCCCCATTGTATATCTGTGGCTCCTTTATCATATATTAATTGACCATATATGCTTGGGTTTATATCTGGGCTCTCTAGTCTGTTCAATTGGTCTAAGGGTCTTTTCTTGTGCCAGTACCAAATTGTCTTGATTACTGTAACTTTGCAGTAGAGCTTGAAGTCAGGGAGCATAATCCCCCCTGCTTTATTCTTCCTTCTCAGGACTGCTTTGGCTATTCGGGGTCCTCTGTGGTTCCATATGGACACTCATTTCACTTGTATGTGTCTGAAGTATTTTCAGGAACTGAGGACAAGAGACCAAATATTATAACATGTATTTAAGAGCTCCCATTGCCCTTATCACTCAGGAAATTTCAAGGGATTTTGGAACTGTGAGCTGGAAACCGTAGATGAAGACCAAGTGTGTACGATAAATATATTTTGGTAATCTAAATGGCCAAAAATATATATTTCTTAAAAATCACCATATTGTATGTGGTCATGGGATATTTGCTTGTTTCTGTGTTTTGAGAGAGCTCAGTATTAGATTATGTTGATTGTCACTTTAGAGCCTTCCTGTGTCTAAGAACAAAGATTTAAAAACCTAGATGCTAGCTGAAAATCTCAGTCAAAAATCTAAATAAATTATTGCAAAATAATTCTTAATATTTGAATTTTTGTTTTTACCTGGATTTTTAAAGCCACTGACTATATAGCCTTCATGCTAATTAACTTTGATCAAATGAAACTATGATTTTTGCAAGAAATGTCAGAAAGTATAAGATAAGAAAAATATGTCAACCCTCACTATTCATTAGTTCCAAAATAATAGAATGAAAGGCTATCTAAATTTATTCATGCAAAACAATTACTTCTCATCTGATTCATTACTATATAGCCATGTTAACTCATGGTAGATTCATTTCCTTTATTTGCTTTCTCTGAAGGCATTTTTTTCACTTCACTGTTTACTGCTTGTCCAATATTTTGTTTTTTCTACTATTCTTTGTTCAAACTGCAAAAATCTGAAATAAAAATATAATATAGAAGTATAGGCATCAGCTAACATTTTCTATGGCATATGGTACTTCAGATGCCATATGTACCAGTGTTTAGTGATTCTGGCAAAGAGGCATAGAATGGTGAAATCCAACTGCCAGGATTGCTGAAAACAAATATGTAAATGCTCCAGGGCTTTTGTTATTCATAACATACCTCTAACACAGCACATACAATATGTTGTTCATTCTGCAACTAGTATAACTAATAAACCACATTTTTCTCTCTTATTTTTTTAAGGTTTCTCCAAGTTTGTGTAGTCTTCTGCCTCTAACCTTGAATCTCACTATTGAACCCTGCATTTCATGAAGCTCATATTAATGAAAGAGGCCTAGGGGAATATATTCACCCTTTTTCAAGGGCATTTATTTATTTTTCAAATTAAAATCCAAAGTCTTCTGCAGGCCTCTTCTGTGAAACAAAGAAAATGCATTGGGCATGTTCTCTAGACAGCACACAGCCATTAGGGAAAAGCAGCTAACACCATGAGAGGCAAATCTGGGCAGAAGAACAGAAGTTTCTTTACTGTAACGCTGTTTAGTGGTCTACCCAACAGTGAAGTTCTTTAGGATGTAATGCGGGAGGAAGTCTGTAGATGCAATTACCTTGAAAAAGGGAAATGCTGATAATTTTAATAACTTTTAAGGTGCTACAAGCATTCAGGCCCACATAAAAAGATCACAGCTTAGAGAATAAAAGTTGACCTTGTCTTGTTTTATTGTTGTTTTTCTGCTGACTTAGACATAGCTAGTAGGGAGGCCTACCTAATCTCCTCCTTTCTGTTTCATAGATAGGCAATCCACACTAGTGGAAAGAATAGCAGACTGGCAGCTAGAGTACTTGAAGTCATTACTTCTCATTTGTCATCAGACAAGCCGTTTAACCTTTCTGAGCCTGTTTCCATATGTACCATGAGGATAATATCTTCCTGGGGATATTATTGTGAGAATAATATATAATCTTTGTGGAAGTGTACTTATTTAGCATTATTATTACTAAAAAGAAGGCATCTGTACATGTGCTGGTAGTTTAAAGACCTAAGGAGGTTTGCACTACTCACTACTGAGTATGTTTTTGTACACACAAAAACCTAGAAGGAATGTTGGAAAAAGGAACTGTGAATGTGCCAATAAAATGGGCAGCAATGAAAGTGATTCCTTCTGGGTTTAATTCTTTTGGGTTGAATCAAGTGAATTGCCATTTTTATGGGTCAAAAATGTTCTAATGCAAGAAATTTCATTTGGTTCTCCTTAGCTGTTTTGATGGATTCCCCATAACACACACACACACACACACACACACACACACACACACACACACACACACACCCTTTCCTTTCAAGTAGTAACTAGTACCTACCAGTCTGATTTCTATTTCTGCTTAATAGGTTCTTCGCTTTCTGTCACACCCCAAATTATTTTGATTGCAACACTGAAATGCCTCTCAAATGTGAACCTCTCATTTCCACTACTATGCCTCTGCCCAGGTCTTCATTTCTTGTTTAGGTTATTTAAATATTCTTCAGTCTAATATCAACCTAATGACTGTGTGGCAGCAACAGTGGTAATTAGAGGGCATTGAGAGGGGAGTGGAAGTGTAGTCTCCTTGATCAGGAGGCTTTCTCCAGGCTTAGTCTGAGGTCTAACATATAATTATGAAGAGATGTTAAGGACTTTAACAGAAGATTGGGAGGGGCAACCTAATGCTTAGGTGCTAAGAGCTATTCCAGATGAAGAATGAGGCAGCTGTAGGATAAGGTAACAGACTGTGCATCGAAACAGTTACTAACATTGCCCATCCTGGGGAATATAGTCAATAATGTTGTTGTGATTTTGTATGGGGGCAGTTGGTAGCTACACTTACTGTGGTGAGCAAAAATGTATACATACATTTTATAGTATATAAAATTGTTCAATCACTATGTTGTACACCAGAAACTGGCATAATATATGTCAACTATACTTTAATTAAAAAAGAAGAATCATCTAAAAAAAAGTTGACCATCCTGTCAGCCATTCCAACTGAGGGATAAATCTTTTCTTACCTATAGATGAAAATTGTCTGAAAGGATTGTTTCTTTGAGAAACTTGAGACCTTGGCCTTGCTGCAGAAAAAGTTGATGAAATTATATTACAGGGGATCATATAGAAAAATTCCCAAGTGGGGTCTGAGGTCCCTGGAATGCTACCATGTAATAACTTTTCCTTCCCATGGGTATAGAGAAGGCTGATAAATTCTATTTTTCTTAACAGGGTAGCTCAAGGTTGCTGAATCCTCTTTTGAGAAATTTCATCACTGAATTAAAAAAAAAAGAATAAGTTCCATTTTAAAAGCTCCTTTTGTTTGGGAATTATATTTAATTACTACTTTGATATGTATATATCCAAATATAAAATAGGGAAAGTTCTGTCTCTGATTTTGAAGAAAGACAGAGGGAAGTTATAATTGCGTTTCACCACAGGGTAAAATGGTTCCAAATTTCTGTCTGGAAAAAATAATAAAAAATACTAAGTGTAAGAACACCACCTCTCCTTGCAGGTATGGAATATCAGACAAACATGCAGAAAATAAGCCATTAGGAACAAGTACTCCTCTGTCATTGGGCTTCAGTTAATGAGGAAATAATGCCAATATAATGGGGCCATGAACCATGAAAATTTTTATTCTTCAGACAGAGATGTCTGGCTGAGAGAAAACCATCCTCAAACTCAGCAGACACTGTGACAAATTGTTGTCCTGATTTTACCATCGACCTAGGGCTTGTTAGATATATCTGTTCTATTCGAGAAGTCCTTTAATCAGAAAGAAAACGTAATAATAGTCATGAAAGTTTTCAGCATAACTTGTTTCACCAAAGTAATGCAGGTAGACTCCAGAGAACAGTACCATCCACCATCAGTGATAGCAGCTTTCAACTAGATCATGATGCTTGCTTAGATCTTAGGTAAAGAAGACAGACTTCAAAAGAAGTATGAACTACCCTCATTAATTTTTAATAAATACATTTGGAAAACTCAGAAAGGACAGAGAAAAGTGGGGCTTCCAAGAACAGTAGAGATCTCAGGACAGACATGTTAATCAATGGATCAAACAGTCATCAAATCAGTGCCCTAGAAGCATATTCTTTAAGAGTCACTGAGATAGAATATAAATACAAAACAGGTTCAACTCTCAAGGAGCTTATAGTTGAATATAAAAGGAAGAAGAGAAACACCAAAAGACTATACATGACTTATTATAGCCATGTGATGAAGCAAGGAGTGATTCATTTTACTCAGGGGGATCAGAGAAGGATTCACAGGAGAATTATCTGAACTTGATCTTGAGAGATGACTAGTACCTGCCAGAGAGGGGGGAAAGACATTATAGTCAGGGGGAACAGCATGTAGTAGATTTGGAAGGCTTGAGAGAGTCATGTTAGAAAGAGCAGGAAATAAAAATTGGGATTTGTGGAAAATAATGGTTTTCAGAAAAGATGAACTAAAGAGATGAAAGGAAAAAAAGATTTGGGAACTTGGAAAAAGCCGTAACTAGATTTTATTAGTAATAAAGAAATGATTGATGATCCAGGTATTGTGCTCAACCAGCAAGTCGGTACGAAGCATAAATTGCCTTAAAATGGGCATAAAGTGGGCACTCTCGAATAATAACAGGTAGTCATATATCATTAACTCTAGATTTCCTCCACCTTCTTATCCCTTCATTCCATTCAAACTCCCCCACCCCCACCCCCACCAATGCTCACTTCACTACATATCTCTGTAGGTAATCTGCATGGCACTGTGGCATAGTCAAACAGCTGGAGGTTTGAGAGCAACTGATTTTATCACAGATTGCTGTGCATGACTCCAGAGATTACACCAGGAATATTTCTTGGATGCCTTTAAGTTGCTGGTCATTCCTTTACTTCAGCCTGATTTTGCCCATTTTTGAACTGACCAAGGTAAGCAAATGTGCAGGTGAATTCTGGTCAAGAAAATTCGAGAAGGGCAATGGTGTCATTTCTCCTTCACATGCAAAGATAGAAATGAATTGATTAAACCTTTTGTTCATCTACTTGAACAATAGATGCTTATTAATATTCTTATAACTTAAACATTTTCTGTTTACACTATGACTGTATATTTTTGTGGATATTCTTCTTCTAAGATATGCAGAGTAGATGCTGGAAAGTGCATGTTAATTAAAGATAATTATGATAGTGGGAAGTTAGAACCTCAGCATTATTCTATCAACATGATGCATTTTCTAAGTAAATAATTATTTATCATCATAATGGCATTGTAAAAACTCAGGCACAAAATGTTACCATTAAAGAATTAAGAAAATCTATCCATTTTTCTCTATGTATTTTATAAAATATACATACATATACGTGCACATGCATGCTCCCACAGACACAACACAATGTACTTTAAAAAGAGCCAAACCTTTTTATGACAAATTTGCCAACAGAATAAACAATGATGAATATAATGCAAAGCTTGCCAAGTCCTGTCAGAAAACTCTTGTGGCTCAGTGCAATTTTCTGATGGCGAAGGACCACGAAAATAACCCCTTCACTCAGATGCCTGTAATTCTCTGCAGGGGGCTTTCATTGCAGTTGTCACTGGGAAAAAGCAATCAAATTTAACATGTAGATGTAGGGAGGAAAGGAGTGTGAGAATGCATGTATGTGTGTGCTCTCACGCATATTTGTATGTGTATGTATATAGAAGGACAGCTGAGGTTTTTGTTCTAATGTGTATGAATAATTGGGGGAAGGGTCTGTTAGGATTTTAATGTCTTTTTATCATTCAATAGAATTCAAACTTTATTAGAGCTAATGGAGATTTTCATTCAGGTTATATTAATGGATTTTTTAAGCCCATACCTCATAGGACAAAATAGTCACATAGAACAGTACTTTTCAAATGATAGCTTTTGAACCATTAGGAGGTTATGAAATCAATTAAGAGGTTGTGACCAGCATTTTACAAAATGATGTTGAATAGAACAGAAAACCACAAGAGAGTACATATATCATATAGTAAGTGTGAGTATTGTTTTTTGTGAAACGTGTGTGTGTGTGTGTGTATGTATGCTAGGTTATGATCTCCACTTTAAAATATGGGTTATAATAAAAAAAACTGAAACTTGCTAACTGTAATAGTGTTCCCACACTACCGTAACTGAATACATTGACTGGGTAGCTTAAACAACAGAAATTTATTGTCTCACAGTCCTGCAAACTGTTAGCAAGACCACAATGCCGGCACGGTTGTGTTCTGGTAAGAGCTCCCTTCTTGGCTTGAAGTCAGTTGTCTTCTTCACATGGGGGGGAGGGGGGGGAAGGGGAGAGAGAGAGAGAGAGAGAGAGAGAGAGGGAGAGGGAGAGAGGGAGAGGGAGAGGGAGAGGGAGAGGGAGAGGGGAGAGGGAGAGAGAGAGGGAGAGGGAGAGGGAGAGAGAGAGAGAGAGAGAGAGAGAGAGAGATGAATGGAGCATCAAGTCTTAGGACAACTGGTGACTAATTACAGTTGCACATTCTTATATACACATACATGAGACTCCTCAACATCAGGCCTTCCTCTTTACATGAGTCACCCTTTGCCAAACTAATACTGTGCACAGTGTGTAAGAGAAATATGTTAACATGAAAGACAACTGCAGTTGAAGAAGCTTTCTTTGAAAAGTCAGTAGCTAACCTGAGAATAAGTGAAAATTCCACCCTCCCTTCCCACTACATGGGGATTTGGCAACCTTTCTTTCCCCAAGTCCTAGCTCAGTCAGAGGCAGCAGCTCTGTCTCATGAGAAGGACTCAGAATTTATGTGAGAGCTGTGAAAGGAGAAGGGAACACACACACACACACACACACACACATGCAGAGAGAGAGAGAGAGCAAACTTTCTGATTTTGTAAGGGTATGAATCCCATCATGAGAGCCCTACCCTCATGACCTCATCTAAACCTAATCATCCTCCCAAAGGCCTCATCTCCAAATACTATCATATTGTGGGTTAGGGCTTCAACATGTGAATTTTGTGGGGGGGCACAGTACATTAAAGCTCTGACATGGAGTTCATATCTTAATTTTGTGTTCAGTTTATAATATTCTCATGCTGGAGATTGTGAACTCCCTATAGGCCAAGTGTCAGATATATTTCATCTTTATACCCTCCACAGCCCAGGAGTGTAATGAATTTACTGGAAGATCACAAAATAGTTACCAAAAAAATGTTGAGAGCTCCAGATGCTCGTATTTAAAAGAATAATAAAGATAAGGGTTTGCATTGATATGACACTGCTTTCAGAGTGCTTTCCATCAATGATCTCATTGATAATTCAGAAGTATTCTGTTAGAAGGAAGCACACAGAATATTGCATTAAGAAGTTTAATTATTTCCTAAGTGTACTCCACATTACAGTGGCATACAATAAGACATTATTTAAGTAGGTCCTAAAATTTGTGTTAAGGAAGCACCCAGGTTTTATGGGGCCAGAAACTTGCACAATTTTGGAGAACTTAATTAAAAACAAGAATACAAAATGATGAATAAAAAATTAGCTACAATAGTGAATATTTATTTAGAAAGAAAAAGAAATCATAAAAATTATAAAAGTTGAAAAATACCACAAAAATCCCAAATTCAGAAAAAATAATGTGAGATTTTATCAATGGCTGACATCTCTATTCTTTCTTCCTACTTTTTTGTTGCATACACTGTAATTGCCTCTCATGATATAAAGAAATTAGAATGTTTCTCTAGCATAACTAATTGAAATTTCTCCATGTTTGTTGAAAAGAATGTTTGATTTCACACACTCATACTATTTGAAGTACTGCTACAGATTTCTGCCCTTCAAATACATAGTCTTCCTTGTTTTATGAAGAATATTTCCATTAAAAAAGACAAGAGTTGTGATATCTTTATAATTGTATAAATTGCCCTAGTGAATATGTATTTCTGAATGGAGATAACTTTTATTTTGATGAAGTATTGATAAGAACTAAATCCTCTGTTTACCATTCTACGTATTTGATGGTCAGTAGAGTTTTCTATAGACTAGTGCCTTGCTCAACACATTTTAGACTTGGTTTCTTTACCATTATCCTCTTACTCATGAGGCCAAATACCATCGAACATTCTCATTTCGTGCTACAAACTCTGTCTGTGTGCTTCCATGTCACAACTCAGGTAAGTCAGCACATTGATCAGTTGTATTAAGAGAAGATATTCCTACAATGGGATGGCTAGTAATAAGTTAAACTAAATATAGAAGTGACTGTGAACATAAATACATTTCACTAAAGTCCAACTAAATGTGCCCCTACTCACCTTTCTTTTAACCATACCCCCAAAATATCATACCCAGTATCAACTAGGAAAGTGTGATCGAAAAGAAAGGAGAAAGTAAGGAAAGGATGGAAAGGAAGTGGGAAGATGCAGAAATCTCAATCAATTGCATTAAAAAATATTTTTTTCTACTGACATTAAGGAAGACAAATAGACAAATGGAACAGAATAGAGAGACCAGAAATAAACCCTAGCATATACAATCAACCGATCTTTGACAAGGGTGCCAAGAGTACACAATAGGAAAAGAATAGTCTCTTCAACAAATATGTTGGGAAAACTGGATATCCACATGCAGAAGAATAAAATAGATCCTTATCTTACACTGTAAAAAAAAAATCAACTCAAAATCGATTAACAACTTAAATGTAAACCCTGAAGCCATAAAGAACCTAGAAGAAAAGAGGGAAAACTTCTTGACTGCATCCTCAGCAATGATTTCTTGTATATGACACCAAAAACACAGGTGACAAAAGAAAAAAATAGACAAGTGGCAGTCTGTCCAGCTAAAAGCTTCTGCAGAGCAAAGCAAACAATGGAATGAAAGGCAACATTGGAAATGAGAGAAAACATTTGCAAACTATTTATCAGCTAAGAGGTTGATATCCAAAATAAATAAGGGACTTCTATAATTCAACAGCAAAAAAAAAAAAAAAACAACAACTAACCTGATTACAAATGGTCAAGGGATTTGAATAGAAATTTCTTCAGAGAAGACATACCAATGGTCAACATGTATGTGAAAAAGTGCTTAAAATCACTAATCATCAGGAAAATGCAATTCAAAACCACAGTGTGACATCACCTCACATCTGTTAAGAGGTCTATTATCAAAGAAAACAAAAGATAAGTGTTGGTGAGGATATGGAGAAATTGGAATTCTTGTACATTGTTGGTGCAAATGTACAATGGTGTAGGTGTTATGCAAAAATGTATGGAGGTCCCTCAGGAATTAAAAACAGAACTACTGTATGATCCAGCCATCCTACTTCTGGATATATATCCAAAAGAACTGAAATCAGGATCTTGAAGAAATATCTGCACTCCCCTATTCACTGCAATATTATTCACATTAGGCAAGTTATGGAAGCAACCTACATGTCCATTGACAGAAGAATGGATAGGAAATGTGGTATATGCATACAATGGGATATCATTCAGCCTTAAAAAAGAAGAAAATCCTGCCATATGTGACAAAATGGATGAACCTGCTTGAGGACTCTATGCTAAGTGATGTAAGCCAGTCACCGAAGGACAATTGGCTGCATGACTCCACTTATACGAGGTATCTAAATTAGTCAAGTTGAGAGAGTAAATAGTCATTGCCAGGAGATAAAGGGGGGAAGGAAATTGGTAGTTGAAGGAAGGAAATGAGTAAGATGTTTTAATTATTTGATTCTAGAGATCTACTGTACAGTTAGTTAACAGTTCAATATTGTACACTCAGATGGTAGATCTCATGTTATTACTATGAAACAGACAGATAAACAAACAAAAAATGAAGAGGCAGGAGGAAACTGTTGGAGATGATGTATATTTGTTACCTTGATGTTAGTGGTGGTTTCTTAAATGTCTGCCTATCTCCAAACTCACCAGATTGTATCCAGTTTTTTATATATTAATTATATCTCAATAAATCTGTTTTAAAAATATTTCACAAATTTTACAAAAATATGCAACCATATGAATATATTTGTAAAGCTCTTCCCAGGACGTTGCACAGGGCTCATGCCAATGAGGATTCTTGAAGCTTAAAATTCATTAGCTTTAATATAAATCCACCTCTGCTTTTGTCAGACTTTGTAAAAGACTGTTCATTCTTTTAATGTATTTGGTGTGATTTGTTATATGACTGTTCAAGTGTACTATCCTTTTCTTATTATATCAGGATAAAGTCTCTGTTCACTAAGGTCTACATAATCATCTATTTTATTTATCTTATATAAGGAGTGGCTGAGATGGCTAACTGTCCACCAAAGGTCCATGCTCCCTTTAGTGCCAATCATTTGCCTATTTGTTGTTCTGTGCTCTGGTCTATAATGTGTGTGGGGGTCTATGTCTTACCAGCTAAGAAATGCACACGTTATATATAACATCCCATTTTAGTCCTCTAAAAATACTGTGTGACATAAATGTCAACATATTTCCCATTTTACATAAGAGGAAACAAGGTACGTTAGTAACTTGACAAAACTAAGAATAATTTGTCCTAGTAAATAATGAAATTCAGATTTAATCACAGAAAATTTCACTCTAGAGCTTGTTCTTTAAACCATAATACTCTGTACTAAATATTAATTCTATTATAATAAATTACCATTAAAAATTATATGTAAATGTCAAGATTATGTTTGTTCCTCTGACAGAATGCACAAACTGAGCATCAGTTTCAAGTCCTGGCGTTTCTAATAAAGTCAGTATCAGTGATCAGCTGTGCATTTTCTGGAGGTGGATGCCTTATGATGACTAATCACTGAAAAGAAGTCAGACATTTTCAGAAGATTCCTACACAGGTTCTTACCAAATCTTACAGACATACTTTCTCTGTGCTATGGAGATTTTTTCAAAATTGTTTTGGTTATTCTAGTTCCTTTGCATGAACACATAAATTCTATTAGAATTAAAAATTGTCAATTTAACTAGAGAAGACTGCTAAGATATTGATTGGGATTCAGTTGAATATTTAGATAAATTTTAGTAAAATTAACATCTGAACAATATCAGATCTTCAAGTCTATGAATATGGGATATCTTTCTAATTGTTTGGGTTTAAAAAATTATCTCAGCAGTGTTTTATAGTTTTCTGTGTACTATCCTGGCACATTTTTTTTTGTCAGATATATTCCTAAGTATTTCCTATTTCTGGATACTATTGTAAGTGTATTATTTTCCTGATTTCAATTTCCAAATGTGTCCTGCTAGAATATAGAAACAAAATTGATATTTATAGATTGACCTTATCTCCTGTTACTTTGCAGAGCTCTCTTATTAGAACTAAGTTTTTTGAATATTACTTAGGATTTTCTACATAGACTATGTGTTTTCAATGAAAAAATAAACTTTAAAAAATTTCTTCTTTCCAACGAGTGACTTTTGTTTTGCTTTTTTAAATTTTGCTATTATTAATGTACAATTACATGAGCAATATTATGGTTAATAGACTCCCCCTATTATCAAGTCCCTACCACATAGCCCATTACAGTCACTGTCCATCAGGGTAGTAGGATGCTATAGAATCACTACTTGTCTTCTCTGTGTTATACTGCCTTCCCCATATGCCCCCTCCCCCCACCACTACATTATGTGTGCTAATCGTAATACCCCTTTTTCCCCCTTATCCCTCCCTTCCCACCCATCTTCCCCAGTTCCTTTCCCTTTGGTACTGTAAGTCCATTATTGGGTTCTGTGAGTCTGCTGCTGTTTTGTTCCTTCAGTTTTTTCTTTGTTCTTATACTCCACAGATGAGTGAAATCATTTGATATTTGTTGCTCCCTGCCTGGCTTACTTCACCGAGCATAATACCCTCTAGCTCCATCCATGTTGTTGCAAATGGTAGGATTTGTTTTCTTCTTATGACTGAATAATATTCCATTGTGAATATGTACCACCTCTTTATCCATTCATCTGCTGATGGACACTTAGGTTGCTTCCATTTCTTGGCTATTGTAAATAGTGCTGCGATAAACATAGGGGTGCATATGTCTTTTTCTGGACTGCTGCATTCTTAGGATAAATTCCTAGGAGTGGAATTCCTGGGTCAAATAGTATTTCTATTTTTAGTTTTTTGAGGAACCTCCATACTGCTTTCCACAATGGTGGAACTAATTTACATTCCCACCAGCAGTGTAGGAGGGTTCTCTTTTCTCCACGTCCTCGCCAACATTTGTTGTTGTTTGTCTTTTGGATGGTGGCCATCCTAACTGGTGTGAGGTGATGTCTTATTATGGTTTTAATTTGCATTTCTCTGATGATTAGGGATACAGAGCATCTTTTCATGTGCCTGTTGGCTATCTGAATTTCTTCTTTGGAGAAGTTTCTGTTCAGCTCCTCTGCCCATTATTTAATTGGCTTGTTTGCTTTTTTTTTATTGAGGTGTGTGAGCTCTTTATATAATTTGGATGTCAACCCCTTATCGGATATGTCATTTATGAATATATTCTCCCATACTGTAGGATGTCTTTTTGTTCTATTGATGGTGTCCTTTTGCTATACAGAAGCTTTTTAGTTTAATATGGTCCCACTTGTTCATTTTTGCTTTTGTTTCCCTTGCCCAGGGAGATATGTTCATGAAGAAGTTGCTCAGATTTATGTCCCAATAGATTTTTGCCCATATATTTTTTAAGAGTTTTATGGTTTCATGACTTACATTCAGGTCTTTGATCCATTTTGAGTTTACTTTTGTGTATGGGGTTAGACAGTAGTCCAGTTTCATTTTCTTACATGTAGCTGTCCAGTTTTGCCAACACCAGCTACTGAAGAGGCTGTCATTTCCCCATTGTATATCCATGACTCCTTTATCGTATATTAATTGACCATATATGCTTGGGTTTATATCTGGGCTCTCTACTCTCTTCCATTGGTCTATGGGTCTGTTCTTGTGCCAGTACCAAATTGTCTTGATTACTGTAGCTTTGTAGTAGAGCTTGAAGTCAGGGAGTGTAATTTCCGCCACTTTATTCTTCCTTCTCAGGATTGCTTTTGCTATTTGGGGTCTTTTGTGGTTCCATATGAATTTTAGAACAATTTGCTCCAGTTCATTGAAGAATGCTGTTGGTATTTTGATAGGCATTGCATTGAATCTGTAGATTGCTTAGGCAAGATGGCCATTTTGACAATATTAATTCTTCCTATCTATGAGCATGGGATGTCTTTCCATTTATTGGTATCTTCTTTAATTTCTCTCATGAGTGTCTTGTAGTTTTCATAGTATGGGTCTTTCACTTCCTTGGTTAGGTTTATTCCTAGGTATTTTATTGTTTTGGATGCAATTGTGAATGGAATTGTTTTCCTGATTTCTCTTTCTGCTAGTTCATAGTGTATAGAAACACAACATATTTCTGTGTATTAATTTTGTATCCTGCAACTTTGCTGAATTCAGATATTAGATCTAGTAGTTTTGGAGTGGATTCTTTAGGGTTTTTCTATACAATATCATGTCATCGGCAAACAGGGACCATTTGACTTCTTCGTTACCTATCTGGATGCCTTTTATTTCTTTGTGTTGTCTGATTGCCACAGCTAGGACCTCTAGAACTATGTTGAATAGAAGTGGGGAGGGTGGGTATCCTTGTCTTGTTCCTGATCTTAAAGGAAAAGCTTTCAGCTTCTCGCTGTCAAGTATAATGTTGGCTGAGAGTTTTTATCATGAATGGATGTTGAATTGTGTTGAATGCTTTTTCAGCATCTATGGAGATGATCATGTGGTTTTTGTCCTTCTTGTTGTTGATGTAGTGGATGATGTTGACGGATTTTTGAATGTTGTACCATCTTTGCATCCCTGGGATGAATCCCACTTGATTTTGATGGGTGATCCTTTTGATGTATTTTTGAATTCGGTTTGCTAATATTTTGTTGAGTATTTTTGCATCTATGTTCATCAGGGATATTGGTCTGTCATTTTCTTTTTTTGTGGTGTCTTTGCCTGGTTTTGGTATTAGAGTGATGTTGGCCTTGTAGAATGAGTTTGGGAGTATTCCCGCCTCTTCTACTTTTTGGAAAACTTTAGGGAGGATGGGTATTAGGTCTTCACTGAATGTTTGATAAAATTCAGCAGTGAAACTGTCTGGTTCAGGAGTTTTGTTCTTAGGTAGTTTTTTGATTAAGAATTCAATTTCCTTGCTGGTGATTGGTCTATTCAGATTTTCAGTTTCTTCCTGGGTCAGCCATGGAATGTCATATTTTTCTAGAAAGTTTTCCATTTCTTCTAGGTTATCCAGTTTGTTAGCATATAAGTTTTCATAGTATTCTCTAATAACTCTTTGTATTTCTGTGGTATCCATAGTGATTTTTCCTTTCTCAATTCTGATTCTGTTTATGTGTGTAGACTCTCTCTTTTTTTCTTGATAAGTCTGGCTAGGGGTTTATTGATTTTGTTTATTTTCTCAAAGAACCTGCTTCTGCTCTCATTGATTCTTTCTTTTGTTTTATTTTTCTCAATTTTATTTATTTCTGCTTTAATCTTTATTATGTCCTTCCTTCTACTGACTTTAGGCCTCTTTTGTTCTTCCTTTTCTAGTTTCCTTAATTATGAGTTCTGACTGTTCATTTGGGATTGTTCTTCTTTCCTGGGGTAGGCCTGTTTTGCAATATATTTCCCTCTTATCATGGCCTTCGATGCATCCCACAGATTTTGCTATGTTGAATTGTTGTTGTCATTTGTCTCCATATATTGCTTGATCTCTGTTTTTATTTGGACATTGATCCATTGACTATGTAGGAACATGTTATTAAGTTTGTTATTAAGCTTTTCCATTTTCTTTGAGTAATTTATTTCTAGTTTCATACCTTTGTGATCTGAGAAGCTGGTTGGTACAATTTCAATCTTTTTGAATTTACTGAGGCTCTTTTTGTGGCCTAGTACATGATCTATTCTTGAAAATGTTCCATGTGCACTTTAGAAGACTGTGTATCCTGTTGCTTTTGGATGGAGTGTTCTGTAGATGTCCGTTAGGTCTGTCTGTTGTAATACATTGTTCAGTGCCTTTGTCTCTTTACTTATTTTCTGTCTCGTTCATCTGTCCTTTGGAGTGAGTTGTGTATTGAAGTCTCCCAAAATGAATGCATGGCATTCTATTTCCCCCTTTATTTCTGTTAGTATTTGTTTCACATATGTTGGTGCTCCTGTGTTGGTTGCATAGATGTTTGTAATAGTTTTTTCCTCTTGTTGGACCAACCCCTTTATCATTATGTAATGTCCCCCTTTGTCTCTTGTGACTTTCTTTGTTTTGAAGTCTACTTTGTCTGATACAAGTGGTGCAATTCCTGCTTTTTTCTCCCTATTCTTTGCATGAAATATCTTTTTCCATCCCTTCACTTTTAGTCTGTGTATGTCTTTGGGTTTGAAGTGAGTCTCTTGTAGGCAGCATATAGATGGTTCTTGTTTTTTTATCCATCAGTGACTCTGTGTCTTTTGATTGGTGCATTCAGACCATTTACATTTAGGGTGATTATCGATAGGTATGTAGTTATTGTCATTGCAGGCTTTAGATTTGTGGTTTCCAAAGGTTCAAGGGTAATTTCCTTACTATCTAACAGTCTAATTTAACTCACTTCATATGCTATTACAAACATAACCTAAAGATCCTTTTTTTTTACTCCTTTTTATTCCTCCTCCATTCTTTGTATGTTATGAATCATATTCTGTACTCTTTGTCTATCCCTTCGGTGGCATCTATTTAGTCTTAGGAATACTTCCATCTATAGGGGTCCCTACAAAATGCACTGTAGGTGTGGCTTGTGGGAGGTAAATTCTCTCAGCTTTTGCTTCTCTGAAAATTTTTAATCCCTCCTTCAAATTTAAATGATAACCTTGCTGGGTAGAGTGTTCTTGGTTTAAGCCCCTTCTGCTTCATTGCATTAAATATATCATGCCACTCCCTTCTAGCCTGTAAGGTTTCTGTTGAGAAATCTGATGATAGCCTGATGGGTTTTCCTTTTTATGTGATCTTTTTTCTCTCTCTAGCTGCTTATGAAAGTCTGTCTTTATACTTGATCTTTGCCATTTTAATTATTATATGTCTTGATGTTGTCTTCCTTGGGTCCCTTGTGTTGGGAGATCTGTGCATCTCTGTGGCTTGAGAGATTATCTCCTTCCCCAGATTGGGGAAGTTTTCAGTAATTACCTCCTCAGTGACACTTTCTATCCCCTTTTCTCTCTCTTCTTCTGGTAACCCTATTATGCGAATATTGTTCCGTTTGGATTGGTCACACAGTTCTTTCAATATTCTTTCATTCTTAGAGATTCTTTTTTCTCTGTGTGCCTTAGCTTCTTTGTATTCCTCTTCTCTAATTTTGTTCCATTTACTGTCTCTTCTCCTACATCTAATCTGCTTTTAAATCTCTCCATTTTCTGTTTCATTTCAGATATGGAATTTGTTAATGATTGAATCTCCATCTTAAATTCATTCCTGAGTTCTTGAATATTTTTCTGTACCTCCATAAGCATGTTTATGATTTTTATTTTGAACTCTCTTTCAGGAAGATTGGTGAGTTCAGTTTCATTTGGCCCTTTTTCTGGGGTTTTTGAGATTTTGGTCTGTACCATTTTCTTTTGACATTTCATATTTCTGTGTGGTGCCCACTAGTGGGCAGAAACTCCAGTCTCTGGAGCTGCGCAGCCCCTAGAGTGAGGTTGGGGGTGATTGGGGCACGGAACTGGTGCCTGAGGGGAAGAAATATCTTTTTGCTGATTCCTGTCTGCCCTGCCTGTGTCCAGTATCACAGCCAGTGGGCTGAGCGCACAGGTGTAAACCTCTGTGCTTGGCATCTATAGGTGTTGTAGGTGATGCCCCCCTCTGACCTTACGCCAGAGCAGTGACTGCTGGTTTACGAGCCAGTGCTGTCAGACCAGGAGGAAGGTTCAGTACCCTGTGTATCACTGTGGGGGGCCTCGGAGCTGAGTAGCCATACAGGGGGATGGAGTGTCTGAAGCTCCCCAAAGTTTCCTATCTGCTGGGCAGAGCATGCCCAGACAACCTTGTCCCCATATGCCTTCTCCCATGCAGCAAGCTCTGTGCAAACCCCGCACCTTCAGCAGCCCTCTCACTGCTAGGAAGCCTCTGAGACCACTTTCCTTTCCCTTGTCTCAGAGCAGCCAGGTGTGGATCCTGTCCTCCACGAACAGCCAGAATCTGTCTCTCAAGCACTCTGCCTGTCCCCGCTCCCCATCCTCCAGAGCACCACTTAATGTAGATTTCTGCTCACAAAGCAGATCTCCAGGGCTAGATGTTCAGCAGTCCCAGATTTCCATCCCCTCTCCCACTCCATTTCTCTTCCTCCCTCTGGTGAGCTGGGGTGGGGAAAGGGCTCGGGTCCCACCGGATCAAGGCTTTCATACATTACCCTGTTTTGTGAGGTCTGCTCTGTTCCTGAGGTCTGTATGCAGTCTGGTGCAGCCTTCTTTCTTGTTGCTGTTTTAGGGCTAGTTGTATTAACTATATTTTCACACTATATGTGGTTTTGGGGAGGAGTTTTCTGTCTCACCTCTCATTCTGCCATGTTATGAGTGACTTTTATTTATCTTTAACTGCCTATTTCACTGGCCAGGATCTAAAAGGCGATACTGAATGAAAGTGCCCAGAGTGCTCATCCTTGCCTTATTCCATATCTTACGGGGAAGTGACCAGTCATTCACCACTGAGTATGACACTGGCATTAGGTTTTTCATAGATATCTTTCAGGTGGGAAGTTCCTTTCTATCTATAATTTATGGAGAGTTTTATCATAAATTGGGGTTAAATTTAGCCAATCTTTTTTTTTACATCTATTAAAATGATTGTTTCAGTAATTTGATTATGTTTTGGCATGTTTTTCTTCAAGTTTGTTCTGCTTAGGGTTCATTGACTTTGTTAAATTTGTGGGTTCAGTATTTTCACCAAATTTGAA
This sequence comes from Smutsia gigantea, assembly GCA_032199065.1. Lineage (NCBI taxonomy): Eukaryota > Metazoa > Chordata > Mammalia > Pholidota > Manidae > Smutsia > Smutsia gigantea. Next base: position 231,547 of record JAVSCE010006547.1, read on the forward strand.
AAGTTTTCATCTATTGTTTTTTTCAAATACTGTTTTCTGTCTCCATCTCTTTCTCTCCTTGTGGGGCTCTAATCAGTTGTATGTTTGGTCAGATTACTAATACTTTGCCCACTTCTTTTTGGTACTTTTTTCCTTTTGTCTTTCATTTTAGAAAGTTAATGTTGTTATATCTTCAAATTCACTGATATTTTCTTCTCCAGTGTCTAATCATGCTGATCCTATTCTGTGTATTTCTATTTTTTCAAATATTGTATTTCTACACCTCTAGAAGTGCAGTTTTTAGATATGTACCTTCCATTTTTTTCCTCATCATGACCATGTTTTCCTTTACCTACTTAAATATATGGAGCTTATTCTTATTAGCTGTTTTAATATTCCTGTCTGCTCATTCCATCATTTATATCTTTTCTGTGTGTTCCTATAGCTTGGTTTTTATTCTGGTTATATGTCATATTTTCTTGTTTATGTATACGTCTTGTAAATTTTTATTAGATACCAGACATTGTAAATTTATGTTGTTGATTGGTGGATTTTGATTTATTCTTTTAAGTAATGTTAGATATTTTAATTGAAATATAATTGATGCACAATATTATACCGGTTTCAGACATACAACATAGTAATTTGACACTTACATACATTACTGAACGCTTACCATGATAAGTGTGGTTACCATTTGTCAACATTTAAAGAAATGACAAGATTGTTGGCTATATTCCCTATGCTGTACTTCCATCCCCATGACTAGTTTATTTTATAATTTGAAGTTTCTACTTTTTTATCCCCTTCATCTATTTCACCCATGCCCCCAATCTCCTCCCTTATGGCAATTTCCAGTCCTAACCAAGTTGATAAAAGACCTGTACTCTGAAAACTGTAAGGTATTGATGAAAGAATTTGAAGGTGACAAAAATATAGTCCATGCTCACAGATAGGAAGAATTAATTTTGTTAAAATGGCCATACTACCAAAAGCAATCTGCAGATTCAATGTGATCCCTATCAAAATACCAATGGCATTTTTCAATGAACTAGAAAGTAATCCTAAAATTTGTATGGAACCACAAAAGACCCCAAGTAGCCAAAGCATTGAGAAAGAAGAAAAAAGCTGCAACTCTCATCCTCCGTGATTTCAAACTTTACTATAAAGCTATAGTAATCAAAGCAGTAGAGTACTGGGACAAAAACAGACAATCAGATCAGTGGACACAATAGAGAGCCCAACAGTAAGCCCATGCTTATTTGGTCAATTCATATATGACAAAGGAGGCAAAAATATATAATAGGAAAAGGCAGTCTCTTCAGTAAATTGTGTTGGGAGAACAACAGCTACATGCAAAAGAAATGAAACTGGATCATTGTTTTATATCATATACAAAAATAAACTCAAAATGGATTAAAGACCTAAATATAAGACCTGAAACCATAAATAATTAGTTCACTTGTTAGATTTTGTCCAGGTGCAGTGTTAGTCAGTTGTGTCTTTTCAAGTTTTAATCTGTGTAAGTACAAAGAACACTTTAGTCCAGGACTAATTTCACCCCACTAAGGTGATGCCCTTCTGAGGATCTATCTGATGACCATGTCTTATGAGATCTTTCCACTATGATGAGTGAGAAGACAAACTATTTCTAGCTTTCTGTAAGCTCTAGAATTGTTTTTCTATTCCTCTTCAGTATTTTTTCCCCTGACATTGTGTAGTTTTCTCTAACACATGTGTAAGTCAGTACTCAGTCAGAGACTCCATGAGATCCATCTGTAGATCTCTGGAACTCTTCTGTATGTGGGCCCCTCCTCTTCATTACTTTGCCCTGCAAATTAACAGCTACCTTGAATTTTATCTCTGTCTCCTCAGTGAGGCAATACTGATAATCTTTGTTTGGGTTCTTCCTTTCTGTTCTGTGGACTGCAAACTGTTTCTAAGCTGTAAGCTGGTGAAAATGTAGGTCTCAACTTATTTGCTTCCCATCTCTTAATCCTGTGATGCTTGTTGTCCCATGTCTAAAAATTTTCTTTATGTACTTGTCCATGTTTTTAGTTGTTTAAAGTGGAAGAGTAAATCTGGTCTCTCTTATTTCATCTGGTCAGAATTTGAAGTCTACAATTTTTGATTTCTACAAAATTTTCTGTTTTATGGATGTACCACAGTTTAGTTACTTGCTCTTGGGTATTTACATTTTTCCAATCATTAAAAGTCTTATACATACATATAAAAATTATGATGCACACATATTTCTATACTTGTTTAAATAACTTTTAGATAAAATTTCTGGGTCAAAGAATGTAAAAACTATGACTTTTTTAGTAAGTTGTATGCATTTACTTATCCCATTGATTATGTATTCCTCATCTCATATAAAATAAGTACTGGGATTCCTTAGGAACTCACTAAATAGCAGTCCTGTTCAATACCCTGTTTTTGAACAAACATACATAATACAAAGGATTGCAGGTGTAGGCTGCAATAGTGCCTTTGTTGCCTGGAGAAGATAACTTTGATCAGCTGAAGGCTGAATGAGTCCAGGCTGAGTAGAATTGCCAGAGCATGATAATGCTGGACCAGGGGGAGCTTCACTATATGCACAGAGTTTGTCTCTTGAGGAGTCATAAATAGTGTTCCCAGCAGAAGGCCACCAGCAACAGGATCCCAGGAGGAAACAGGAAGGAACTGAACTGAAAACGTTCCAGTTTATTCTCCCAAATCCACCAATCAGGTAAGTCATTCCACTTCTTGAGGTAGAAGGAATAAAGTTTTGTAAAAGAAACTAGCAGTTACACTAATTAAGGTCTCTCAGTACAGAAGAAAATGTCAGGAGGGAGTCAGAAATATTTATCTGTTAATGACTAGTGATAGTTATTGATAACTTATTATACGCCAAGTAGCAAGTCTTATTTTATTAAATTCTTACCTTAACCGCATGAAGTATGTACTATTTTACAGGAGAGCTGAAGCTCTGTTCTGAGGAAGACCTAGAATTCCTCAGTAGAGTTCATAGTATTTCTCAGAGTTGTGGTTTGTAGGTTAATTGCATCAGAAGTACTTAGTGGCTTTTTTTGAACTGTAATAGCTGGTAAAATTTCCAAAGTATATGGAAAAATATAACTTTTATAAAATTCTCATATAACTGAATTTAATTTCTGCTTAGGATCACTGTTAGGGCCCAATTGCCAGAAATACTTATCTACTGACATTCAGTTTAATGCAGTAATTCATGGATTATTCTGTCATGGTAGGTTTAAATTTACTCACATTCAGAGTTCTGCTTTACCCTTTTCCTGAGGTGGGATCAAAATTATTTTTTAATGATTCCAAGAGGTTTGGTCTTAACTGTTCTCTAAGTTTCTTGATCTTTGCTGCCAGGAATTTCATGTTCACACTTTTCTATTTCCCCTGCAAGGTCAAGGTTCCTTTTTCTCTAATTGAGCAAACGCTATCTACTCTTGGGCTGAGGATAGGTGGTGAATTGGAATGTTATCTGACTCTTCCCCCAACTCCATTGTCTATGGTATAACCCTTGGATTTTGCTGTTCAAAATAAGCCTTTTTTTCCCTTTTAAAGTTGAGGGGTTCTGTGGAATTAATATTTCTGTTGAAAACTAATAATTACGTTCTTGTTATTTTTTTGTCCCAAGATAATGCTGCTTTTGACTGAATAGGACAAGAACAAAAAGAAAATTTAGTAATGGTGATAAATGGGGAAAGAAACCTCAGATGTTAATTCAAAATATTAGCATCTTCTGTGAAAATGCAGAAGGATATTTTGAATCAGAACTCTGGGCAGAGGCCTGGGAAGCCCACTTTAGAAGGCTCCCCAGTTTGGATGCTGATCTCAGCTGGACTCCAGAGATGTCGAGGAGGCTGGAAATGACTTAGTATGTGTTATAATGATGTCAGTATTTGGCTGCTCAGACTAGGCATAAAAATTTACTCAGATTTATCAGAATACATGTGCTAGGAAATCAAGGAGCCTTCACTAAAGTACTTCATCTTTCACTCCTCTTTCTACACTTTCCCCTGGATCTCTGCTTTCTTCCTGTGTATATTCAGTGTTATTTATCCAAGGTTGCACTCCTTCACTCTCCTAGATGTGGGGAGTGGCTGTGAATGGGGTGGAAGATTAATAATATTGGGCCTCTATGTTCCTGAAACTTTGTATGATCTCAGTTAATCTGCACAGAATTCAGTTAATTCTCCAAAAGGTTAAATAAATTGCTCAAGATTGCACAGGTAGCAGGTGGCAGAGCTGGGATTAAAATCCAAGCCCATCTGGTGTCCAAGCTGGGATTTAATTACTTTACATTGCTGCTTTCCTTGACAGAGGCTTTAGTGTTACCCCTGATTCTCTCATCATCAATATTTTGCATACTTCCCAGCCATATGGAAGGCCAAATCCTCACTTTTCCTTTTTTCCCATACTGATTATCAGATTGAATGTGTAAAAGAAATTTTATATGTTGTATTGTCTTTTATGTTGTACATTTCCAATAATAGTGCTCTTGCTTATATGCCACTTTACAAAGTATTCTGTAGAGTTGTGATTTAAGGCATCTCGTTTAATACTGACATGGGTTGGAAGCTTGGGCTAACAGCTGTGTGGACCAATTAACTTCTAAGATTCTCACATTTCTCTTTTTTGGATTTCTCTGTTAGGATTTATTTCATAGAGTTTATATATATACATATATATATAAATTCTATAAATCTATCTGTCTATCCACTTTTTCCTCTGAATGAGCTTCTTCAAGACTAAAGTGTCTAATGATTCCATTTGTGTGAGGTTTTCTTTCTTAATAGTATTTTGGTGTAGAGTGGTTGAATTATGAATTGTTAAGAGAGACATAGGGCAGCTACAGGGGAGTGGGAGGATCAGAGTTTCCAGCGAGAAGGACAAGGGACAGGGACAGTTCTGCTTTTTGACCTCTTGGCCCTCTCAGGTTCCCTGAAGTCCAGCATCTTTCTGTGCACAGCCTCAGCTTTTGCCTGGCTGCAGGTGGGTGGGGCTGCTGCGTCCAAGGCCTCCCCCGTCTGTGCAGCCTGCTGTGCTGGGGCACTTGTCTTTCTCTATCTCTGCATCTCTGGAAACTGTAAGCATATTCATATACTTTCTGATATATTCCAAGGCTGGATAGTTTTAAAATTACATATCAAAAGCATTTTTCCTTAAAAAAATGAGGGAAAATGGATTCAGTTTCTCTTCAAAGGCATTAAATCTATGTATAGTGTGGGTGACATTAACATAAAAGTCTCCCTCTTGAGCCCCCCCCCATTGCTGGATAGTGTGGGTGATGCCAAGGCAGAATTTAAACCAAACAGTAGGTTATCTCAGTCTCTTGGTTTAAAACAGTCTCATTTAATATAAATATTCAGACATTCTGAAGTTTGGCTTTCTAGGAGGACTCCTCCTCTCCTATCCTACAGGAAATATGATATCTGGATTCGAGAGTGATTTTATGTTTTCATGGTCATGGGAAAAGAGGCGATCGATCGGTGTGAGGCTTTGGGTTTTCCCTGGGTTCTGGGCAATGCCCTTCATCTCTCTTCATCAAGGCACCCTCATGGAATCACCTGCAGAAATATGAGGCTATTAAAACTTGTGGTCTGGTCCTTTGCTGTTCCCAGGGCACAGAGGGCTCCACATACAGAAGTGGCATTGCTTAGCTCTTGGAATGGCTGATCCTCAGCAGTTTCAACAATGATGCAGCCTCATTTCTCCTCTATCCCAGTAGCCTTTCTGGCTCTCAGGTTACTTCCCATTGGAGTTCCTAAATCTCTTACAAACCTCACAGAAAAAGACTCAGAATGAGTTATTCCTTTCCCCTTTTTTGTGCCTAAGTATTGCACCACAGTTTCTAGTCCCCATCAGATACCCTGTGTTGATGATGGGAAATTTGGGTGATGAGCTGCTAGAATTCCAAATGAGAGAGGGAAGGAAACTTTTTGACTTCCCATTCATGCATTCCTCCCCAGAAGCAGCCCCAGAAACAAATATTTGAGTTCATGTATTTGGGAGAGGATCCATGGCAACACCAGTAGGGGAATGGGGAAGTGAGACTGGGAAGGGGAGAAAGCCATTGAAGAGTGCATTACCAAGCAACTTGCCATATGGTTTGAATCAGAATAGAACATAAACTTCAGAGTCACCCCACCCAAGGTAATGGGAGTTGAGGTATTTATAAACTTGTCCACCAGTCATTGGTTGAGAGTTGATCTTGTGGGACATGTATTTTCAAGAACTCTCTGTTTGCTGGTATATGGAAAAAAAGCAGGCTTTGGTGGCTAGAGAAAGCCATCAGGCAAAGAGATGTAGGTGCTGTCATTGGAAGTCAGGCAGGCATATAAGGATATGGCTGGGGCATCAACAATGTGCGCTACAGTCTACTCCCGGCACCACTTAGATGCACCCATGACCCCTGATGGACTTCCTCTGTTCCGTCACTAATTCTTCAAATTTATGGCTGGTCACAGCTTCAAGAAAAACCAAAACAATATTAAAACCCCAAATAAACTATTTAACACATTAGGGTTAGTAGGACATATATGGACCCCAGTTCTGTAGGTAATGCTGTGGTGAGCTGTAGTTAACTGAAATTGATTTTTTTTCCCTCCTTTATTAACACACTGAAGATATTCCTCACCCATGGACAGTACTTCTGCTCATCTTGATTGCTCATCCAGGTATCCCAAACCCAAGTATTTGAAACTCTAAGTCCCTTAGGAGTCTGAGCCCGCAGTCTCTATGCCTTTGTTGCTATACCTAGCTGTGGTTGCTGTAATTTTCCACTTGTTCCATCCATGGTTACCATCAGGCATGTAGGCTCTAAGAGGCGCTTTGGTGAATGCATGAATTCTAGACATACCTCTCCCTATTTGTTATCAGCCTGTATGATGATTGAGAAATAATTAGGTAGTAGAGTAACTTTTTTCTGCCTCAAATAACTAGGTGGCAGCTGCAGCTTTAGGTTTATTCAAAAAGTTTCCGTATCTCTTGGTAGAAGGATTCACCTTCAGGGAACCATGAACTCTAATTCTGCAGAGCTTAAAATTGTGGAATGGGAAGCAAAGGTCCCTCAAATGAGTCGCTAGGAATAATAGTGTGAGAGGCCATTCCTACTTACACCTCTTGTTAGTGGATTCAGCACCACCTAATGACCAATGTTTAAAAGTATGTAGCTCATCTTGAAGGACAGCATGTAGCGTTGCAGGGTGCCCACCCTAGCTAACAATTGCTTTAACTTTGAGAGGTCATTTCAGTGTTGTATCAGGCTTTCAGCTTCTGGATGATGCTGTATATGGTAGGATAGGGGATCCAATGATCATGTGTTCTACTTCCTTCCTTATAAAATGTTTGCATTGTATTAGTATTATCTCAGTCTTTATATGCATAAGCCCTGTATATATTTGGGTGTTCCAAATTCATCAGTGTAAAAGTTCTCTTGTAAATGGTTATAGGTCACTCTGGGAAAGTGTGCAGGGAATCCCTATTGAATACTTGTAATGTGCAGTTTCCTTCCTCAAGGAGATTAGCTTTCCCTTTGATCAATGGGCTCTAGGTCTGAGAATTGGCCCAAATCTAGAGAGTGGGTGAAACACCAGCCTTCTGCTTATTTGCTCTTGATCTCTTTTGGTTATACAGGTGAAGCAACACCCATACTGTCTGTCAAGTTTGCCTATTGGAACTTCAAGTTCTATCAGCTGTTGCCATATAGCCTCTGTGGGTGAGGACCCAGCATTGTCATTCCAGCCTTGCTGCCCATGTTCGTTTTGCTTCAGGAAGTTAAGTGCTTCAATTAAGGATAACCTGGCCTAACTTATTTTGAGATCCTGTCTTCCCGCATTGAAATTGTGGCATCCAGTTCCATAAGAGTATGCCCTGTTGCCATCTCTGACTTAAAGAGGGCAGCCAATTATTAGTGCCCTCCTTATTGCTTTAATGAAGGGAGTATCCTTTGGGCCCTCCTGAGGAACATAGCTGATTCTTTGGTCATATATGATAAATCCATTCCTCTGAGCCTTTTGACTCCATCATCAATACTTTGCCAAGGCAATTCTATCTCACCTACTATAAACTACTATCACTCCATATTTCTAGGAGCTATCCCACAGCAGTTAGGATTAGCTAAAGTCATCTGTGTTCCCTGTGTTCTGAGTCATGGGAAGAACATAAGTCATGGGAGAGTGTCTGCAGATCAACAAGCTCATAACTGCTTTGTGTCTGCTCCTCCTCCATCTTATATCCTCAGATCCATTTTTGTGTACATTTTCTTAGTTCCTACTATACAAATTCGTCAGGTTCTGTGGCTTTTTTGGTAAATAATCTCTCTTTTCCCAGAAGAAACATTACTTCCCTGTTCTGACCTATGCTTAAGAGTTACTTCTGGTTATTGTTCTAAAACAGTAGTTTTGGAAAGTGTGGTGTCCAGACCAGTGGTATTATCATCACCTGGGATTTTGTTAGAATATTAAATTCCCATGTCCTATCGTGGACCTACTGAACCAGAACTCTAAGCTGAGAGCTCAGTAATCTATGGTTTAACAAGCACTTCAAGGAATGTGGATGCAGGTTAAAGTTTGAAAGCCGATTATCTAGAAGCCATGAGCAGAAGAATGGGGCACAAATCTTGAGGAAGGCAGACATCATCTCTTGGGGCATCTGCCTTGGGTGAGGACTCTTCACGGTTTCCAGGCAAGGAGAGGCTATGATACTCTACCAAGGAGGAGAGAATGGCTTTTGCTACAGAGTTTTAGAAGATTTATTAGCTCAAGGTTCTATGTGTATACACACAGATGTTCTTATTCCAGATGTTAAGTCCCCTGCTTTCCTGAATTTGGCTTTGGGACTTGTAAAGGGATTGTAAATTCAGCTTTTATTTGTAACTGCTACTTTACCAATAAGATCCATAGCTGATTTTCAGCACAGCCTGCCTTCTTGCTGCTAAAGATATGGGTCTCTTGAAACACTTCCGTAACAGACTAATGGTTTTCACACTGTGTTTTGAGTTGATAGTAGCCTGATATGACCTGTGACTTCTTTCACTGTTTTGATGATCCAACAACACCCAAACACCTCTACAGGTCTTATCATTACCACTGTCCTCTTGCCTCAAATCTCAGAGATGTTGCATAAATCAGTGCATCCTCTTACACAAGAATCCCCTCCTAGTTCACCATGGGTAAGGCTTACTGTGCTGCTATAGTATCTAGGAGTTACCATCATCTCATTGCTCTTCATTTGGTTTCTTCTAGAAGAATATTCTAAGTCAAGGATTCATTTGCACCAGGATTTAGCAACTCCCATCTCATTGCCCTGAGCTGTGGCACCTGGCCGTAATTGTATTGATGAATATTCAAGTATTTCATTTTCCTACACCCTACAATGGAAAGAAGGAAGAGAGAAGGGGGATGAAGTGGACATTGACTCAGCCAAACAGCCATGTTTGCCCCAGAAAGTATGTAAGAAACAGTATACAAAAGCATGCACACTCATACATGTATAGCATGCATAGGTATTGTATTGCAGCTTCTGTTCAGATAGTTTACATATTTTAAGTATAATATGAGTAGTGGAATGCTGGTTGGTAAAAGAGATGGTAGAAATAACACAAAGTAGTTATATTGGTCTGTGCTTAGGAGAAGGGCTAGAGATGGTGGATGTGCTTCTGTAATAGGTTTGTAGATTTGCAGAATTTCTGTATATTTTTCACTTAAAAGCAGTTTTAAATAGGCAAGGGTTTAGAGTGCTAAGGCTTTGCATAGTAGATCATTGAGATCTGCTAAATCACAGAGAAAAATAATGGAAGGCACAAAATTGTGAGAAACATAGATGGTGCACATGAAAATGGTTCAGTAATATTTATTGACCAGAAATGAGTTTGAATTCTTACAATTCTGTAGACCTGGGTTGCTTAGGGTAAATCGGGAAGTTCTTCATTTCCTCTTTAGAAAACTGAATGATGAAATTTACTTACCTGATTACCTTTTGTGTAGTAAAAATTCTTAGTGGTTTGTGAAACCTCATTTTAGAAAAGTAGGATAAAACAATATAAGGCTAAACATAAGGTTAAATTAAAGAGATCAGTTTGAAATTTGATACTAAAAAGGGATTATGTTTCCATTTATTTTTCTTAAGTTTAATAACAGTACTTTTTCTTACAATAGCACAAATCTATATATTCCTAATGCTTATAATTTTTTTTTCTGATAAGATTTTCCACTGAAGGGAATCATATCTCCTTAGAGGGTAGCTGTTTCAATGTTTTAAAGCAGGAAAAGCTAGGATTCGCAACAGCAGATCTGAAATGTACATTTTTTGTCCAAAAGCAAAGACTTTTTAAGAATGTTAGGGGCTAAAGACTACAGGGATGAAGATGCTATCTACTGAAGTTCAATTTATGAAAATTTGGGCATCAAAACACAATAATAATATTGTTAATTGACATAAATTAAATGTGTGAAAGCCTGTGAATTCATGGCATGCCAAAGAGAAAAAGTTTTAACTCTGAGAAGTTTGAAAACCAAAAAGTAAGAGAATATAGCAGAATAGGATTATTTCTAAAAATTTATTTTAATAAGCAGAGGAAAACTGTTCCTTCTATTAAGCTTATGAATTTTACAAATTAAAGTTATCTTTGTTTCTCTCTGAGTAAATAGAGAAGCGTGAATAGACAGAGCAGTGAACAGAACAAATTATCAGTACTGATGGTTACCCATAATATTGGTATAACTGTTAGTCATACACAATAACCATATAGAAAGAGGCTTTACCTGTGTATACTGAGGTGACAGATTAGCCAAATGTCCTATAAAGGAGATTTATCTTTGTATATTTTATTTTTTAGCTAGGCAAAGAGACTTCTAGATGGCTCTACTGATTACAGTGAGATAACAGATTTCAATAAATTTCCAGTGGTTGTATGCATCCTTCTAAGATGATCCTTACCTTAGTATTCACATCCTTGTATAATCTTCTCTCCTTGAGTGAGGGTACAGTGAAGTCACTCACATTTGATGAACAAAATATAGCACAAGTGATGAGATTTCATTTTCTAGTTTAGATTTTGAAAAGATTGATTTCCATTATTCACTGTCTGTCTTTGGCATTACTGGCTTGCTTGCTCTGATGAAGCCAATTGTCAGGTTGTGAGCTACCGAATGGAATTCCCAAGAGCCAGTGAAGTACTGAGATCCTCTATTCCATAGCCCAGGAGGAACTGAATTCTACTAATAGCCAAATGAATAAGCTCAAGAGGTCATTCAGTTGAGCCTTGTGATGACTGCATCCCTTCATGACACCTGGATTGCACTTTGTGAGAGACTCTGGATGCAGCTAAGCCATGTCCAGATTCTGGACCCACAGGAACTGTGAGATAATAAATGGTGTTGTGGTAAGCCACTAAATTTCAGAGTAATTTGTTATATGGTGATAGATATAAACTAACAATGATAATGCCAGAGAGATGAAGTGTAAGTATACCCTTGTCTCATGTCCAAGTGAGGAATCTATTGGGAGATGATCCAGAGTTTGCTACCTGGTCTAGAGACAACTCTTTTTCATTTGTGTCTGTTGAGATTTCTACTAGGAAGGTATTTGCTAAGCTCACTGTATACCATATGTAAGAATAAAAACATGTATTAGGATAAGAATAGAGCTAATGGGGGAAAAAAAAGTAAGGATTATAAATACCAGAAACAATTTAACTTGTTTTAGTATATAGGTTAATACATTTAAATCAGTGTTATTTTGTCCATGTATTTTGTCTATATCTTAAGGATTTCAAGGCACTGGGAGATTCTAATACAGTAGTCTAAGAAATTCTAATTGTAGATTTAAATTGAGTTTTAGAATAGTTTGAGTAAATAAATTTATAGTCAATGTTCATGTAAATGGGGAAATGTTGATTTATTATGTAAACATAATGTAGATATTTATAGGAATATTAATTTTTTGAAGGACTAATATTTTCACTGGATAAATAAAATGTATTTATCCAATGATATACTAAGTATAGTATCACATATAGTATATATGTTATATACTAAAATTCCTTGGACATTGATAAAGAATCTATCAATATTGGCTATTAACTAAGGGACTTCTAAAATTTTAAATGCCTATGAATGGTCTATGCCTCAAGCTCTCTTCCCTCATTATAAATGAGACTGACTTCTAGTGAATTTCAATGTTACACTTTCACTTTCTAGTAACACATTTCATACCTAATTTCAGTATTATCTTTAATGGTAATTGTGGGTAAAATTGTGATATTTCCAGAATCTTTCTCCTGGCCTCAGTGCATCTCCGTATCAATAGGTGTTTCCAAGGAGTGGAGAGAAGTAGTCCATCTCCATATCAGTAGGTAATTACAAGGGGGAGGGAGGGCATATCTGGACCAGAGAGGTTGGGTGGGTTTCCTTTTTGTGGCAAGGTCATGAGAGACATGGCCAGCAGAAGTAGACGACTGCTTGTAAGCAATAAATGTGTTTCTCCCATTTTATTTCTCCCTTTGACTGATTTTAGCTTCAAAGGTAGTTTGTCCCTGTCTGGAAACATATTTCCCCCACCACAGTGACACTTGGATATTGGGTATGTTGTTGGACTGGTTGCTGCTATGGATGATTGTGTTTGTTTTTCACAACAATAGTGGTACAACTCTTTTCTGGTTCCCAGACCCAATTCCAGTGTGTGTGTGTGTGTGTGTGTGTGTGTGTGTGTGTGTGTGTGTGTGTATGTGGTGGGAGAGGAGCAAGTCTTCCCTCACATAACACCAAGCAGTTCTTGAACATGAGCGGGGGTGTCCAAGAACTCAATTCTGATGCTATCTGCCTGGAGACAGCACCGGATTCCCCAGGTCAAGGGCACCTTCCAAATGACTGCCCTCTAACCTCCAACTCCAGATGACAGTCACAAGCCCCAGGTAGTTACTTGTGCTTCTGACCAACTGGCTACAGATTGGAAGTTCCCATGACCTCCTCCATAGGTTCTATTAATTTGCTAGAGCTGCTCACAGAACTCAGGAAAACACTAATGTTTACCAGTTTAATAAAGGATACCATAAAGGATACAAATTAACAGGTAGATGAAGAGATACATAGGGCAAGGCCCCAAATACAGGAACTTCTATCTTTGTGGAGCTTGGGGCCCTCCTCGGTTGCACATGGAAGCTTTCTGGTTCTCCAAGCATGGAAACTCTCTCCAACAGAGAAGCTGGATGCAACCCATATGTCCTTCTCGTGGATTTTTGGGAGGGCTTCACTGCATAGTCATGATTGACTGTATTATTGGCCATTGGCACATTCAACCTCCAGCCCCTGCCTTTGGGTGGGGTCTAAAGGTTTCTCATTAGCATGAAAATACACCCATTTCAACTTTAAGGCTCTGAGGTGTTTTCAGGAACTGTAGATGAAGACCAAATATACATGGGAAATACATATTTGATCATCTGCATGACCAAACATGTATTTCTTATAACTCACATCTCTAGTTCTACTGGAGAGCATCTAAAGAATCATGTAGCATATATAAACTTTCCTTGCAAAGAACAGGAAGCCAAGGTTTTTAATCCAATGACTGTCCCCATTTTGCTGAGGGTTGGCCTTGGGAAACCCTTGAGCTCTGGCTGCCCAGGAACTCTAATTCAAATGCATTCAAGGAACTCCAATTCATAATAACTCATTCTTGAGGGATTTTTTTAGGTAAATAATCGTGGCCTGTATTCACTTTGTAATCTCTCATGTTATATTCAAATTCATTTTAACAAATATATCCCTTTTTTTCTCATGAATTGTGGAATGACAGTAACAAAGAGATTGTGTGAGATTGTAGGAGACTGTGTGATATTTTAGATAGTGACAGATCCAATGGTGCTTTTTCCTAATCTGTTGGGGGTGTATATTTTTCATTTTCCCCATTCCTGAAGTCTCATTCTACATGCAAAGTGTTTAATTAGTGTGGCATTCATGGCCCCTGCCCATGCCTTTATTCCTCTCTTGGAGAGGAAAGAGTGGCTTATCTGATAGTTGAGTTTGAAAGGATAACCTAGGCAAGCACAGTTTGTTCCTCTCACCTCCCATTTCTCCTGTGATCCAACTGTACAGAGAAAACACATACACAGTTTGACAACTCATGCCATAAGTTTTATAGGGGCAGACCCCTCCACTGAGGATGCCTATGGTGGTGAATTGTTCCCTGTGATTGAATGAGTAGGAGGAAAGCCTTTGGCCTGAAAGCCGGTCTAAGTAATAAAAGTGATATTTTGATTTCTGTCTGCTTGTTTTCTCTTTGTTTTTCTCTTAATTAGTCCAAAATATGGTTATGAAAAGAGGGGTGTCATCTACTCCAACATTGTCCTACCTTTAAGTCATAGAAACGTAGTTTGAAATTTCTTGACAGACTTTTCCTTTTTATATATACTGACAAATGACAACAATTGTGATGCTATGTAATGAATGTAGTTTTTCTTTCTCAAATCCTACATCTACAGTCAGATTTGCATTTTTTTTCCCAAATCAGGCATATATATCTGTGGTAGATATATATGACTTTGGTAGAACTGTGATATACTTTCAGTCATTCTTTTATGATTGTACTTCTTCATAAAATCATTCTTACTATATGAAAGTTATTTTGCTTTTATTTGTTCATAACATTTGTTCTGCCTACAGTTAACACTGGTAACTGTCATTATGACATACTGCCTTTTGTTTCAGGTATGAAAATGGACTGTTCAATGAGAAATGTGTTGATAAATCTGTTATACCAATACTATGCTATTTTGGGTTCCCTTAAACCGGAGACAGAGACAAGCCCTTGGGTGTCCCCAGTTTATTTGGTTTGTGGGAGGGAGGGAGTTGTGGATAGATTTAGGGGAGTAAGGCAGGGAAGAAGTCTTACTGAGTCGGTTTATGCTGTGTGCAACTGGAGCTCAGACCTACTGGGGATCCTCTGAGGAATCATGTACAATACACTCAAAATTGTCCCTCCAGGCCAAGTCATTTTCTATTGAAATCTCCTCCTCAATTTACTAAAGGTTGCCCTTGGGAGAATTAATTCCCCCCAACTTCTGGGCTGCCCCTTGTGCAAGCAGAATAAAGAAAGGTAGGATGACACAGCAAGAATTAGAGGGAGATACAGTGGCATACTGGCAGTTTGCACTGGATCTGCCTACCAGAGCCACAGTTGAAGCCCAAGATGAATTGGAAGGATGTGGCATAGGGCTCTAAAAACTTCTGCTTCAAGTATTGTTCAGAAAATACTCGAAAGAGAATTATCACTTATTACATTTGTCCCATCAATAACTATCTTAACTGTTGACTGTTTATGGCTAAACAATTGTTTGCTTTTTCACTAATTAAAGTTAAGTTGCTTGCGTCCTTCCAAATTACAGAACAATCAGATCTACCTATATTTTTGTCTATATATCTATCTCTCTACTGATCCAGACAAGATTTCCTTTATGTCTTACTGACTTGGAGTTAATAATGTATAATACCTGAGTAATAATTGTGTATTGATATTAATTCTTAAATGACATTAATTGACAGTTAATTAATTCATCCTTATAAGGAAATTGTTCCTCCATAGTCTTATATGTGTGTATCTCTGGTGCAAAAGTAGGGATTGTCTTGTGATTCACCATGATGATTATCCTGTTGTGACTTACTTTACAAGAATGAAGTCAGAGCTTCACAGGTCACAAAGTGCACTGTCTCTTGAGTAGCGCTATTGACAGAGAAAGAGGGCAGTCCTCAAGAAGGGCACTGAACTTAAAGCTTAGGTTTTTGAATGGTGGGTGCTGAAGGGAATCTTTCTCTTGGAAGCCAGCCAGAATCTGGATGGATGAACAACTTAAACTCCAGGAAAAGAAAATCATAACTTAATAGTCCAGATTCTCTAGATTTAAGTTCTTTCTGTGTATATTTTTCCTTTGCTGTTCTCTGGCATTAAATAAAATCTTGTTGAAATGAGTTAGTCCATTCTCCATCATGCTCATGGATATTCAATAAGAGATTTGGTGTCCACAATTGACCCTAGTGTTCAGGGACAATAACATCCATATACTGGTGGTGGTTTTTGAAAAACGTAATATCCAAGAGGAATCTCCAGTCCACACTGTGGGGATGTTCACTTCTTTGTCTTTTGTTGAAGAAGGTAGTAGTTTTCTATGGGGTCTCATTATGAATAGTTGATCTCCCTAACTTTTGTTTTACCTTCTGCACTGAAAGAACAAATGAAGGATTTAATCCTCCATAAATTGTCTTGATTTAGTGATCTATTCAACTACTTAGTGTTAGGGATTGGTTCAGAGTCTTGTCTTATTAACATCTTTATAAAAGATATGGAAAAGGAAGTTTTCACAATGAAATTTCCAAGTTTGCCAGTGACCCTAAACTCTTCTGGTTAATGAAATGCCAAGTTGATGGGGACGAACTGCAGGGATACCTTATGAAGCTGCAGCAGTGGACAGAAAATGGACATTTGAACCTGAGAGAGGACAAAGATAAGATAATGAGCCAATGCATTTAGGAAGAAAATAATCCAAACTATAATTGCAGAGTAATGGGCTTAAAGCTATCTATTACAATTTGGGGATCATTGTAGACTCTTCTCTGAAAACAGTGATGAGTCTATTAAAGGGAGCAGAAAATATAAAACAGTATCCTCCTCTTACAGAAAACCATGGTGCCATTGTGCCTGTTAGTTCTGATCACTATAGTCAAGAATATCATGAGAACAAAGCACTAAAGGATAAAAAGCTGAAAACAACCCAGAAGCACGGCAGTTTTGAAAAGATACAAACTCCGACAGGATGGCAAAGCTTGAGAGGAAGAGCCAAACCTTCAGAATGCTTGTGGATTCTGTTTTGTATGTGAAAACGAGGTAACTTCCTTAAATAAAGCAAAACAAGGACAAAAACTAAAGGAATTTTTAATCAACAGATTCAGCAGACAGTGGATTTATCAACCTCATTTCCTGAAGAAACAGTTCCTGATGAAAGTAGGATTTCCAAAAATAATCTTAAAACTTCTTGTAATATGCATTTTAAGTTGTTATTTAAGGGAGGAATGATAATTATAGATTTACTTCTAACTTTTTAAGCTGAATGTCAGTATACACACACACACACATTTGTATTACTTATATCCTTTGGTGTCCATCAAAGACCGAAAAAAAAAAAACCCAGCTCCTTAGGATCAAGAGTTTCATGAGTTGTGAAGTTAAAAATGGAGATGTATAATTAATACATGAGTTTCTCAAACATCTGTCACATCATATTGTTTAGTTACTATTGAGACAAAGCAGTGAACATCTAACAGATTTAATCTTTGTAAAACAAACATTTCTCAACATTTTTCTTTCTTAAACAAATCAGTGAATGCTCATCTGGGGGAGACAAGCCAATATTAAGCAAAGTTCCTGCTGAAACAACTTGAACACTCAGGATTTCTTTTTGATATGAGTTTATGTGTTTAAAATAACTGGACCACAACCTTAATTGTTTTGGTAGTGTTGATTTTCAATATCTAATTAAGAATATCATGGGGCAGAATCATTCAACTATAGTGTGACTGGCATTTGATGTTATTAAAAAACAATCTGAGAGTGATTAGTTTGATGGTCATGCATGGACATTGTCTACTAAGGAAATTATGCTTTTCTGACTATGATCTATTCTCATTTGTCTACTAGATTTTTTTTAAGTAAAATTGTCTTTATTTGAATATATGATTTTTTTTGGTATCATTAATATAAACTGACATGGGCAACTAGGTTCCCCCTATTATCAAGTCCGCACCGCATACCCCATTATAGTCACTGTCCATCAGCATAGTAAGATGCTATAGAGTCACTACTTGTCTTCTCTGTGCTATACTGCCTTCCCCGTGGGCCCCCCCACACACGTTATGTGTGCTAATTGTAATGCCCTTTACTCCCCTTCTCCCTCCCTTCCCATCCCCCCTGCCCAGTCCCTTTCCCTTTGGTAACTGTTAGTCCATTCTTGGGTTCTGTGAGTCTGCTGCTGTTCTGTTCCTTCAGTTTTTGCTTTGTTCTTATGCTCCACATATGAGTGAAATTATTTGGTACTTGTCTTTCTCTGCCTGGCTTATTTCACTGAGCATAATACCCTCTAGCTCCATACATGCTGCAAATAGCAGGATTTGTTTTCTTCTTATGGCTGAATAATATTCCGTTGTGTATATGTACCACATCATCTTTATCCATTCATCTACTGATGGACACTTAGGTTGCTTCCATTTCTTGGCTATTGTAAATAGTGCTGCGATAAACATAGGGGTCCATCTGTCTTTTTCAAACTGGGCTGCTGCATTCTTAGGGTAAATTCCTAGGAGTGGAATTCCTGGGTCAAATGGTATTTCTATTTTGAGTTTTTTGAGGAACCTCTACTGCTTTCCACAAATGTCTACTAGATTTTTAAGGATGAAGAATAATAAAAAATGTATCTAAGTCAGGGATCAACAAACACAAACATTCTTTGAAAAGTCCAGGTAGTAAACATTTTATTTAGTCTTTCTGAACCATATGGACCCTGTTGCACTTATTCAACTCTGCAAAGACAACACTAGACAATACATAGATTTGTTCCAGTAAAACTTTATTTCCAAAAACAGGTAATAGACCTGGTTTGACTTGTAAGTCAGCTGACATCTAAATTAAAGGAAAACTGATGTTACTAAAACATAATTACGTAAGATTTTCGAAGGAAAGACACTAAATTAAAGGATATATTTCATAGAAGTCCCCATTAGCTTAACTTGTTAATAGGGAAGGCCTTTACTTTTAAGACCTGTTCTACTCTGACCTGGGTTTTATGTAAGAGAGTATGGGATTTTCAGACAGATACACTGAGCTCAGGTCCTGTTCTACTTGTTACTCATGTGACTTTGAACAATGGGTTTGTTTACCTTTTCTAAGTCTTGGGTCTTTATTCAAAAAATGGGACTGTAATAATGCTTGGTTGTGAGAATCAAATAAGGTAATATTAATGAGAAGGATTTTATAAAAATCACCTATACATACCTACATACAGTAACAGATAGTTACCGCTATCACCATTCTGAGTTGTTGGTTAACAAGAGCCGTCTTCCTCTTTGGAATGCCTTCACAGGGTAATTAGCTGCATGTACTACAGTACATGCTAGGCTAATCCAAGGAGGTTCTTGCAATATAATATATTTCACTAAAATAATTAAACTACCAATTAATTATAAGGTTTTTAAGAAATACACATTTGTAGAGAAGAAGAAATCCTAGTTTGTAAAAAGAAAAAAAATAAGAGATGTTGTAGTAGCTGACATAAATGATATTAGGAATTTAAGAAAAGAAAGTTAAAAAAAAGAATGTTAGAGGGTGAGAAATTAGAGAAAATAAAGTGGAAGATGAAAAATAAGTCAAGGGGCACAATCAATATAGGGCCAACAATGGGAGTTTAGGAGGGAATAAGAATTAAAAAGGCAAAGTTAATGAAAGTAAGTCTAGTTTGAGGTATGTATTAGAGTCTGCCAGTGAAGCCCTGAATAGGAAGTTTGCAGCCCCAGGTTTATCTGCCCCATTACCAGTGTGACCATTTTACCTCTACACTTTGCTTTGTTTGTTACTCTTCAGATTTCCCGTTTGTATCTGTATTTGCTGACAGGCATCCAAAGATAAGGGCCAGGGAAGCATTTAACATAATAGCCCACAGTTCTATTGGCTCTGCATTTCTAATCAGAGAAAGCTTCCTTGAGAAAATTGACGCCCATGTGCCCTGACTACAAAATGAGTTAAGATAAATGAAGATTAAATAACAGACTTGTTAATCAGGATTTGGGATAGACTTAAATTTTCACAGTCCATTTTCTCACTCTCACTTTCTCGCTCTCTCAAGCCTGTATTCCTACTTATATATTCTCACAACACACATCCACTCCCACGCACGCCTGTCATACTTTTTCTACCCATATGGATAAAATGGACTGAAGTTGGGTGCACCAATGTGTCTTTTATAATCAGTATTCACTGTCTCAGAGTCAGACAAATGAGGAGAAAATAAAAAGCATACTTTTTTTGAAAACAGAGAGAAATGGCATTCCTATTTTTCTTCCTGTTATGTCTCAAAGTAAGTTATGTAGGTAGCATGTTCATATGAAGTAGATATTCAGTTCCATCATCTGGTAAACAGAAGGTTAAAAGTATGACCATTTAAGGGGAAACAAACAGTTCAAGAGGGGTTTATTTCATTTCAAAAAAGAAGCATTTGAAATATGTCTCCTCCTTCTCATAGTTATTTTCAGTCACTGGATTATATGTGGAATTGCCTATACCAGCAAAAATATCAAAACACACTGAAGAGTTGCATCTTTTGTTAATTTGGAGTTTTAGTGGATTTGGAAGTTTGGGTTTGCTGGGAAAGGAGCAATTAGATTATTGAGAACAAGAAAAATGGTGGTAGTTTGATATGTGAGAGAAAGGAACTGATTGATTTGAGGAGAGACACTGAAAATTCTATGAAACACTACTTAGGGTCTCCAAAGATAGAAAATATCAGAAAAAAATTAAGATCAAAATATTAATGACATTTTCATTTTTTTTTTTCTGAGTTTAAGATTGGAAGATAATGTATTTTGGATACTTCCTAAAAATCCATGGGAAAAATATCCATGTTCTCTCTTTTTTTGTTTTCAGCAATTTGGGTATTATATTCTATAATGAAAAGGAGAATAGGACTTTCCTCCAGGCCCCAAATAACTAATAAGATAAATCATTCTTCTTTTACAAAACTTCCTTTTTCTGATTCTAAACTTATTTATGCCCCTTCCAGGAAAAGGAAATAAAAGGATTCAGAGGATTATGCTTTTGATATATGTTCTTCCAAGGAGACTGAAATGGTCCATCTGAATTTATTTTATTTTTAATCCATTTGACAGAGAAAGCAAGAAGACATAATGGTTCCAGGTTTCCCCTAGAACTCCATGCACTCCAGGCCAGATGTAGTTACTACCACCAAAAAGAAGTGGATAACACAGGCATATACTCTGACTTTTAACTTTATTTTTACCATAGGTTTTCATCTTATCTCTATCATACCAACTCACTCATAGGACAGTAGTTCCTAAACAAAACAGGACTATTATTTTAAGCAGTAACTAAAGGCATGAAGACTTGAAGGAACAATCTGAATTGGACTGAAGCTCCTTATTTTTAGATTGCTTTTCAGGTAACTATAGATACCTGAAGTAATAAAAACATGCATTTAAGCTTTGCAGAGCAGCTTGTAAAAGTCTGTTTGCTTATGAATACCCTGCTTTTGCTCTTTTCTTAATGCCTTACAGAAGAAACACTCCACTATGGTAACATATGATTAAAGTGACACTGATTTGAAATGTAAATGTATGCAGGGTGTTTTAAACCAACAGCATTTTGTATGTAAAAATACTTTAAGGATATATGCTATATTTGAAATTCAGCTAACAGAAAATGAAACAATAACGATCATTCTATTCTAATTTTTAAAGTGTACTTTAGAAAAGGATATTCAGTCAAGAATAAAATATTTTACTGTGCAAGAAAAGAGTGAATATTGTAGTTATTTTAAAATATTTGGCTGTGAAGTGGAGCTGGTTGAAAAACTGGTTTTTCTTTAGGTAGAACCATATGAAATTGCTGATACTCAAATTTTTAAAAACCTACACAGAGGATAATTTCACATGGTTCAGCTTAAAATATAGGGCTTTCTCAAAGGAACAGTATTTCTTCAGAAAAAAGGGATACTTTTTAAAACAACAACTCTTTCATGTTTTTTATATTTTGAGTAACACCCAAAGTTTTAGTTATTCCACTTGTAATATATCATTTACATATTTGTTCCTGTCATTTCCCAGGTTAATTTTCTGGAAATCAAGGGGACACATTTAGAATCCACATGGATTTAAGGCTCTAATACATACTCCATGCTTTTAAAGTATTGAATATAGCCATTCGTTTGCCAGGACAATTTAACGAGTTTTGTTATGTTTACACACCTGAGTATCTACCATCCCAATCAAAATATAAAACATTTCCTCCAACCCATTTTATGCTCCTTTACAGGCAAAGCCCCCACACGCCTAGGCAACCACTGATCTAATTTCTATCATAATAGATTAGCTCTATCTTTATTGAACTTATAAAAGTAGAATTATGAAAAATGCATTTTTTTCATTCCTGGTGTCTGCTAGAATAATGTTTTAGAGATTCATCCATATTTTACCCCAAAGGCCAGCATGTGTGTAAAGCTGTCTCAGATACATGAAAATAAACAAAGTGGATAACTAGTCCTGTACTTCATTTCTTTTTATTGCTGTGTTGTAGTATCCTATTGTATGACTATATCACAATATCGTTTACACACTCACCCATTAATGGGCTGCTATGGGTTTTTGGCTATTATGAATAAAGATGCCATGTGTACTAGTGTACAAGACTACATATTTTCATTACTTTTGGGCAAGTACCTAGGAGTGGACTTGTTGGGTCCTATAATAAATGTATGTTTAATTTTAATAAATTATCAAATTGGTATTACCTTGATTTTTGTTTCATAGCCTGTTCATTAATTTTCTTGTTGCTGCTATAACAAATTATGTGAATTAAAACAACACATACCTGTTACCTTACAGTCCTGGATTCAGAAGTAAAGAATGGGTTTTCTGGAGCTAAAGTCAAGGTGTTGGTAGGGCCAATTCCTAATGGAAGCTCCCAGAAGAGAATCCATTTCCTTGCCTTTTTCATGTTTACCTGAATAATCCATAATAATTTCTTTGATCAAGATCCTTAATTTAATAATATATGCAAGATCTCTTTTGATGTATAAGGTAACAGTCACAGGTTCTGGGGATTAGGGCTGGGACATATTGGTGGGCCATTATAACCTACCACACTCTCTAACCTTCTGATCAAGTAATTTCAACTAAAATTATTCATTTAGTCAAAACTCAGATGCATAAAAGTTTTTTGTATAGCTTCCTTAGGCTTAGGAGCCATTTGAAGTTCATTTCCTTTTCTAGAATTTCATGTACATTGTCTTCCATTTCCTGCATTTTCCTTTCCTGCCCTTAGTACTGTATGACAGTATCAGATGATGGTGAAAAGGAAAGTCCTCAATGTCTTCAGTCTTCAAGTTACACAAAGCAAGGCAGTATCAGGTGTCTGACTAGTTGTTAATAAAAGCTTGAAAGTGTGAGTGTCACTGAGCTATGTGTATATTCTGAAGTTCATCACTTTGGCGACCTGATATGATATTTTATAGGGGAGGGATTGGTAGGAGAAAATGCAGATTTAGCTTCCATTTCCTGTTGATTATAATCATGTTTGTCACTCACCTGCTTGAACTGCTAAAACTCTTCAGGAGCCTGACTACAGAAACCTCCTGTTATGTGGAAAAAAGTCTCCCCTGCCTCTTAGCAAATTATGGTAAACATGTCAACACATTATGGGATGTGCTAAACTTGAATATGTGAACATCTAATGAGGAGATCTTTTTGATCAGAACTTTTATGTTGGTTCAATAGGCAGGACTAGTTATCCACTTTGTTTATTTTCATGTATCTGAGACAGCTTTACACACATGCTGGCCTTTGGGGTAAGCTCTCTGTGAAATGTATGGAAACGTATTTAACGAATGGGCTTTTGACTTTCCCCCCACCTCTCTGAGTATTTTAAAATGGGAGGTCCTGCCTCTAGGATGGTGCCTAGATACTCTAAAATAGACACACTAAATACAGTGTAAAATGCAGTCAGGTTTTTTTTTCTGGGTGTTTGCAGCACATTTGTACAAGTTGCTAAAAGTTGTTTTGCTGAATTTTCATTCGCACATTCTTAGTGAGATAGTAACATTCAATATCACTGACAAATATATTGGGCATCTCTAGTACCAGTTTTTCTAATTGTTGGATTTGTAGATATTCCGGAGTTGGCAGAAATTCTAAATACTAATAATTTAAGGAATCCAAAAATTACTTTGATGACCCTAATATTCCAATTAATAAAACCACAGCTATACTTATTGAACACTTATTATGTTGCAGGCATTGTTCACAGTGTTTTCCATATGTTACCTTATTAATTACAACAACCATATGAGGTAGGTACTACTATTATCCCCATTTTAAAGAAGAGAAAACCGAGGCACTTAGTGGTTAACTACTTTGCTCTGTGTTACACAGCTGTAATGTGAATGGAGTTAGTCCAGCTCTATAACTAGTGTTCTTAATTACCATACTAATTATATTCCACTTTCCTTAGTCTTCATTTTTGTAAATTTTATTATTTATTGATAGACAAGTTTACAGCAAAATTGAAGGGAAGGTACAAACATTTCCCAAATAACTCTGCCCCTATACATGCATAGCCTCCTGCCTTATCAGTATTCCTCACCAGAGTGGAACGTTTGTTAGAATTGATGAACCTACATGACATATCATAATCACCCAAGGCCTATGATTTATATTAGGGCTCACTCTTGGTATTATACATTCTGTGGGTTTGGACAAATGTATAATGACAGTATCCATCATAATGGTATCATTTAGAGTATGACCCCCTAAAAATCCTCTGTAATCCACCTATTCATCCTTTTCCTTCCATTTCCTGGTAATCACTGATCTTCCTATTATCTCCATAGTTTTGCTTTCTCCAGAAATCATTTGTTAAACATCATACATTATATAGTCTTTCTAGACTGGCCTCTTTCACTTAGTAATACGCATTTAAGGTTCCTATGGATGCACCTCTTCTCATCGTGGGATCACTCATTTCTTTTTAGTGCTGAATAATATTCTATCATCTGGATGTACCACACTTTATTTGCCCATTTACCTACCAAAGGAAAAGTTGGTTGCTTCCAAGTTTTGGCAATTATGAATAAAGCCCCTTTAAGCACCCATGTGAAGATTTTTGTGTGGACATAGTTTTCTACTCCCTTGAGTAAATTCCAAGAAGCACTATTGTTGAATATTATAATAACATAGTGTTTAGTTTTGTAAAAAATCACCAAACTGTCTTCCAAAGTGGCTGTACCATTTTCCATTCCCACCATGAATGAGTTCCTTTTGCTCCACATCCTTGTCAGCATTTGGTATTGTCGGTGTTCTGGAATTTGGCCATTTTGATAGGTGTATAGCGGTATCTTGTCATTTTAATTTGCATTTCCCTGATGACATATGATGTGGAGCATTTTTTTGTATGCTTATCTGCCATCTGTATGTCTTCATTGGTGAGGTGTCTGTTAAGATCTTTGGCCCATGCTTTAACTAGGGTTGTTTTCTTACTTTTGAACTTTAAGGGTCCTTTGTATATTTTGGATAACAGCCCTTTACCACATGTGTCCTTTGAACTTATTTCTCTCACTCTGTGACTTATCTTCTCATTCCCTTGACATTGCCTTTTGCAGAGCAGAAGTTTTTAATTTTAATGAAGTCCAGCTTATCAATTATTTCTTTCATGGATGATGCCTTTGGTGTTATATCTAAAAAGTCTGTGCCATACCCAAAGTCATCTAAATTTTTTCCTATGTTGTCTTCCAAGATTTTAAAATTTTGCATTTTAATTTTACATTTAGGTCCGTGATTCATTTTGAGTTAATTTTTGTGAAGGGTGTAAGTGCTGTGCCTAATTTTTTTTTCACGTGAATGTTCAGTTGTTTCAGCATCATTTGTTGAAGAGACTGTGTCTTTCATCCATTGTATTGTATTTTCTCCTTTTTTAAAGATAAGTTGACTCTTTTTATATGGGTCTATTTCTGGGTTCTGGGTTCTGACCCATTGATCTATTTATCTATTCTTTCACTAGCACCACAGTCTTGGTTATTGGGTTTATACTAAGTCATTTCTCCACCTCT
Source organism: Smutsia gigantea (assembly GCA_032199065.1). Classification (NCBI taxonomy): domain Eukaryota; kingdom Metazoa; phylum Chordata; class Mammalia; order Pholidota; family Manidae; genus Smutsia; species Smutsia gigantea. The sequence continues at coordinate 257,414 of JAVSCE010006547.1, forward strand.
ATAGTGCTATAATAACAGGGGAAATCTGGGCTTGAGAAAGGTTGAAATGTGAAACTAATATGGTGCTCCTTCTCTCTTCCTTTTTTTTTTTTCTTGCTGTATCCCTAAGTCTTCTGCTTGAAGAGACTTTAGAACACTGTGGATATCTAATGAGAAAACTATCCTCAGGCTTTCCTATCTAAAACTGTCTGAAAGCTACTTTGCCAAACTGGCCCACATCTTGGTAAGTAGTTTCTTTGCCGGTATCTTCCCATTAAGTTATGAATCCCAGTCAGTGGCTGGTCCATTGATGTCCCAGAGATCCAACCAGTCTTTCCATGAAATGTAAACAGAGTTAAATATGGGATTAAGCTTCACTCACTTTTTACCACCTCATTTAAAATGAACATCTTGGTGATAATTTGGTTTTCACCTGATGCTGAGAACTGTTATCTAGAATTTATATGTGCCCAAATAGCTTACTGAATTTTCTTCTCTCAGTACTTAACATTCATTTTACTTGCTTATCTCTTCCTCTCAACTCTAAGCTCTTTGAGGACATAAATAGTGTCTTCTTTATTATTATAGCTAGAGGACCTAGTAGTATTGGTCGACTAAATGAAAGCTTGTATCAGGTAAGATCCTTTCAGTTGCTAATGACAGAAAACCTAACTCAAACTAGCTTAAGCAAAAAACAAAACACAAACAAATGAACCCCAGCACAGTAATTCATGTAACTACAAAGTCCAAGGCTCAAATAATATAAGGAGCTTGTCTTTTTCCATTTTTTGCTCTCCTCCCTACTGTGTTTGGTTTCACTCTTAGGCAGGCCTTCTTTGGTAGGGCAAATGTTGAGAGATTACAGAGAATGAGTATCATTTTTCATTACAGACCCAATAGAAGTCATGTAGGGTAAGTCCTCCAATTTTGTCCTTCTCTTTCAATATTGTGTTAGTTATTCTGGGACTTTTCTCTTCCATATAAACTTTAGAATTAGTTTGTTGATATACTCAAAATAACTTTCTGGGGTTTTGTTTGGGATTGTATTAAGTATGGATTAAATTGGGAAGAACTGAATCTTGACAATATTGAGTCTTCCTATCCTTTAAAATGGAATAGCTTTCCATTTGTTTAGTTCTTTGATGTCATTTGTCAGAGTTTCTTGGTTTTCTTCATATAGATCTTGTACATACTTTATAAGAGGAACACTGGAATTTCATGTTTTGGGGTGCTAATGTAAATGTTTCTGTGTTTTTAATTTCAAATTCCACTTGTTCATTGCTGGCATATAGGAAAGCAATTTTCTTTAACCTTGTATTCTGCAACCTTGCTATAATGATGTATTAGTTCCAGGAGGGTTCTTTTTCTTTTTTGTAGTTGATATGTTCATATTATCTACATAGACCATCATATCATTTGTGAACAGAGACAGTTTAATGTCTTCCTTCCCAGTCTGTATTCCTTTTCTTTTCTTTCTTGTCTTTTTGCATTAGCGAACACTTCCAGTATGATATTGAAAAAGAGTGGTGAGAAGTAACACCCTTGCCTTGTATCTAATCTTAGTGGGAAAGTTTCAAGTTTCTCACCATTAAGTATGTTGTTAGCTGTAGGTTTTTTTGTAGATGTTCTTTATCAAGTTGAGAAAGATTCCCTCTATTCCTAGTTTACTGAGAGTTCTTTTTTTTATTAAGGTATTACTGATATACACTCTTATGAAGGTTTCACATGAAAAAATGGTATGGTTACTACATTCACCCCTGTTATCGTGTCCCCTTCATACCCCATTGCAGTCACAGTCCATCAGTGTAGTAAGATGCCACAAAGTCACTATTTCCTTCTCTGTGCTACAATGTCTTCGCCCTGATCCCCCCACACCATGTGTGCCAATCATAATACCCCTGAATACCCTTTTCCCTCCCTCCTCTCCCACCCTCCCCCACCCTCCCCCACCCTCCCCTACCCTCCTCCACCCTCCCCCACCCTCCCCCACCACCCTTCTCCACACTCCCCCACCCTCCCCCACCCTCCCCTTTGGTAACCGCAAGTCCCTTCTTGGAGTATGTGAGTCTGCTGCTGTATTGTTCCTTCAGTTTTGCTTTGTTGTTATACTCCACAGATGAGTGAAATTGTTTGGTCCTTTTTTTTCTCTGCCTGGCTTATTTCACTGAGCATAATATGCTCCAGCTCCATCCATGTTGCAAATTGTAGAATTTGTTTCTTTCTTATGGCTGAGTACTATTCTATTGTGTATATGTACCACATCTTAATCCATTCATCTACAGATGTACACTTAGGTTGCTTCCATGTCTTGGCTTTTGTAAATAGTGCTGCAATAAACATAGAGGTGCATATGTCTTTTTGAATCTGAGAAATTGTATTCTTAGGGTAAATTCCTAGGAGTGGAATTCCTGGGTCAAATGGTATTTCTATTTTTACTTTTTTGAGTAACCTCTATATTGCATTCCACAATGGTTGAATTAGCTTACATTCCCAACAGCAGTGTAGGAGGGTTCCCCTTTCTCCACATCCTTGCCAGCATTTGTTGTTCTTAGCCTTTTTGAAAATGGCCATCCTAACTGGTGTGAGGTGATATCTCATTGTGGTTTTTATTTGCATTTCCCTGATAGTGATGTGGAGCATCTTTTCATGTGCCTGTTGGCCATCTGAATTTCTTCCTTGGAGAATTGTCTGTTCATATCCTCCACCCTTTTTTTAACCATACTGTAGGATTCCTTTTTGTTCTGTTGATGGTGTCCTTTGCTGTACAGAAGCTTTTAAGTTTGATGTAGTCCCATGTGTTCATTTTTACTTTTGTTTTGCTTGCTTGAGAAGATGCATTCAGAAAAATGTTGCTCATGTTTATATTCAGGAAATTTTTGCCTGTGTTACCTTCTAAGAGTTTTATGATTTCATGGCTTACATTCAGGTCTTTGATTCATTTTGAGTTTACTTTTGTATATGGGGATAGACAATAATCCAGTTTCATTCTCTTGCATGTAGCTGCCCAGTTTTGCCAACCCAGTTATTGAAGAGGCAGTCATTTGCCCATTGTATGTCCATAGCTCCTTTATCGTGTATTAATTGACCATATATAATTGGGTTATGTCTGGGCTCTCTAGTCTGTTCTTTTGGTCAATGGGTCTGTTCTTGTGCCAGTACCAAATTGTCTTGATTATGGTGGCTTTGTAGTAGAGCTTTATTCTTCTTTGTCAGGATTGCTTTGGTTATTCAGGGTCTTTTGTGGTTCCATATGAATTTTAGAATTATTTTTTCTAGTTCGTGGAAGAATGCTGTTGGTATTTTGATAGGGATTGCATTGAATCTGTAGATTGCTTTAGCCAGGATGGCCATTTTGACAATATTAATTCTTCCTATCCATGAGCACAGAATATGTTTCCATTTATTGGTATCTTCTTTAATTTCTCTTTAGGAGTGTCTTGTAGTTTTTAGTGTATAGGTCTTTCACTTGTTTCATTAGGTTTATTCCTAGGTATTTTATTCTTTTTGGTGCAATTGTGAATGGAACTGTTTTCCTGATTTCTCTTTCTAATAGTTCATCATTAGTGTATAAAAGTGCAACAGATTTCTGTGTATTAATTTTGTATCCTGCAACTTTGCTGAATTCAGATATTAGTTCTTGTAGTTTTGGAGTGGATTCTTTAGGGTTTTTATGTGCAGTATCATGTCATCTGAAAACAGTGACAGTTTAACTTCTTCTTTACCAATCTGGATGCCTTTTATTTCTTTGTGTTGTCTGATTGCCATGGCTAGGACCTCCAGAACTATGTTGAATAGAAGTGGTGAGAGTAGGCATCCTTGTTTTGTTCCTGATCTTAAAGGAAAAGCTTTCAGCTTTTCACTGTTAAGTATGATGTTGGCTGTGGGTTTGTCATATATGGCCTTTATTATGTTGAGGTACTTGCCCTCTATACCCATTTTGTTGAGAGTTTTTATCAGGAATGGATGTTGAATTTTGTCGAATGCTTTTTTGGCATTTATGGAGATGATCATATGGTTTTTGTCCTTTTTGTTGATGTGGTAGATGATGTTGATGGATTTTCTAATATTGTACCATCCTTGCATCCCTGGAATAAATCCTAGTTGATCATGATGATGATCTTTTTGATGTATTTTTGAATTCAGTTTGCTAATATTTTGTTGAGTGTTTTTGCATCTATGTTCTTCAGGGATATTTGTCTGTAATTTTCTTTTTTTAGTAGTGTCTTTGCCTGATTTAGGTATTAGGGTGATTCTGGCCACATAGAGTGAGTTTGGAAATATTCCTCCCTCTTCTACTTTTTGGAAAACTTTAAGGATGGGTATTAGATCTTCACTAAATGTTTGATAAAATTCAGCACTAAAGCCTTCTGGTCCAGAAATTTTGTACTTAGGTACTTTTTAGATTACCATTTCAATTTCTTTGCTGGTAATTGGTCTGTTCATATTTTCTGTTTCTTTCTGGGTCAGTCTTGGAAGGTTGTATTTTTCTAGACAGCTGTCCATTTCTTCTAGATTATCCAGTTTGTTAGCATATAATATTTCATACTGTTCTCTAATAATTTTTTGTATTTCTGTGATGTCTGTAGAGATTTTTTCCTTTCTCATTTCTGATTCTGTTTTTGTGTGCACACTCTCTTTTTTTCTTAATAAGTCTGGCTAGGAGTTTATCTATTTTGTTTATTTTCTTGAAGAACCACCTCCTGCTTTCATTGATTCTTTCTACTGTTTTATTTTTCTCAATTTTATTATTTCTGCTCTAATCTCTATTATGTCCCTCCTTCTACTGACTTTGGGCCTCCTTTGTTCTTATTTTTCTAGTTTTGTTACTTGTGAGTTTAGACAATTCATATGCGATTGTTCTTTCCTGAGGTAGGCCTGTATTGCAATATACTTCCCTCTTAGCACTGCCTTCACTGCGTCCCACAGATTTTGCGTTGTTGAATTATTGTTGTCATTTGTCTCCATATATTGCTTGATCTCTGTTTTTATTTGGTCATTGATCCATTGGTTATTTAGGAACATGTTGTGAAGCCTCCATGTATTTGTGGGATTTTTCATTTTCTTTGCATAATTTATTTCTAGTTTCATACCCTAGTGGTCTGAGAAGCTGGTTGGTACAATTTCAATCTTTTAAAATTTACTGAGGTTTTTTTGTGGCCTAGTATATGATCTATTCTTGAAAATGTTCCATGTGCACTTCAGAAAAATGTGTATCCTGCTGCTTTTGGGTGTAGAGTTCTGTAGATGTCCATTAGATCCATCTGTTCTGATACATTGTTCAGTGCCTCTGTCTCTTTATTTATTTTTTGTCTGGTTGATCTGTCCTTTGGAGTGAGTGGTGTGTTGATGTCTCCCAAAATGAATGCATTGCATTCTATTTCCCCCTTTAGTTCTGTTAGTATTTGTTTTACATGTTGGTTTTCCTGTGTTGGGTGCATAGATATTTATAAGAGTTATATCCTCTTGTTGGATTGACCACTTTATCATTATGTAATATTCTTCTTTGTCTCCTGTGACTTTCTTTTTTTTGAAGTCTGTTTTATCTGATGCAAGTACTGAAACTTGTGCTTTTTTCTCCCTATTAGTTCCATGAAATATCTTTTTCCATCCCTTCACTTTTAGTCTGTGTATATCTTTGGGTTTGAAGTGAGTCTGTTGTATACAGCATATAGTTGGGTCTTGTTTTTTTATCCATCAGTGACTCTGTGTCTTTTGATTGGTGCATTCAGACCACTTACATTTAGGGTGATTATCAATAGGTATGTACTTATTGCTGTTGCAGGCTTTAGATTTGTGGTTACCAATGATTCAAGGTTAACTTCCTTACTGTCTAAGAGTCTAACGTAACTCAGTATGCTATTACAAACACTATCTAAAGTTTTTTTTTTCCCCTCCTTTTCTTCCTCCTCCATTCTTTATATATTAGGTGTCATATTCTGTACTCTTTGTCTATCCCTTTTTATTACCTCTGGTCACAGCTATTTAACCTTAGAAACACTTCCATCTATAGCAGTCCCTCCAAAATACACTGGAGAGATGGTTTGTGGAAGCCAAATTCTCCCAACTTTTGCTTATCTGGAAATTGTTTAATCCCTCCTTCAGATTTAAATGATAATCTTGCCAGATAAAGTATTCTTGGTTCGAGGCCCTTCTGCTTCATTGCATTAAATATATCATGCCACTCCCTTCTGGCCTGTAAGGTTTCTGCTGAGAAGTCTGATGATAGCCTGATGGGCTTTCCTTTGTATGTAATCTTGTTTCTCTCTCTGGCTACTTTTAATAATAGTCTGTCCTTCTCATTGATTTTTGCCATTTTAATTACTATATGTCTTGGTGTTGTCCTTTTGGGTCCCTTATGTTGGGAGATCTGTGCATCTCCATGGCCTTAGAGATTATCTCCTTCCCCAGATTGGGAAAGTTTTCAGCAATTACTTCCTCAAAGACACTTTCTGTACCTTTTTCTCTTTCTTCTTCTTCTGGTACCCCTATAATGCGAATCTTGTTCCATTTGGATTCGTCACACAGTTTTCTCAGAATTCTTTCATTCCTAGAGATTCTTTTTTCTCTCTGTGCCTCAGCTTCTTTGTATTCCTCTTCCCTAGTTTCTATTTCATTTATCTTCTCCTCCACTGTGTCTAATCTGCTTTTAATACCCTCCATTGTGCTCTTCAACAATTGGATCCCTGTCCTAAATTTGTTCCTGAATTCTTGAATAATTTTCTGTACCTCCATAAGCATGTTTATGATTTTTATTTTGAAGTCTCTTTCACCAACGTTTATTAATTCCATCTCACTCAGTCATTTCTCTGGTGTTGAGACTTTGCTTTGAAACAGGTTCCTTTGACATTTCATATTTTTATGTGGCGCCCTCTAGGTCCCGAAGCTCTACTCTCTGGAGCTGCTTAGCCCCTGGAGTGATGTCCGGGGTTGCAAGGGGAGTGGTGCTGGTGTCCGGGGAGAGGAAAATGCTTTTTCTTGTTTCCCGGCTGTTATTCCTGTCTCCACTGTCAGAACCAGTGGGCCAAACACACAGGTGTAAGCCTCTGTGCTTTGTGTTTGTAGCTGCCATAGGCAGGGCTTCCCTCTGGCTGGCCTGACACCAGAGCATGGGCTGCGGGTTTGTGAGCCAGGTGAAAGATAGCAGGGAGGAAGACACAGCTGGCTGTGTATCACGGTGGGTGGCCTTGGAGCTACATAGCCAGCTGGGGGATGGAGCGCCGGAAGATCGTTTATGTTCCCAACCTGTTGGGTGGGCAGAGTGCACCCGGACAATTTTGTCTACCTGTACTTTATCCTGAGCAGTAAGCTCTGTGCAATACTTGCCCTTTTAGCAGCCCTCTCTCTGTTAGGACATCTCTCAGACTGCCCACCAGCTCAGCCAGATGTGAATTCCTGTTTTCCACCAGCAGCTGGAATCTTTGTCTCTCCAGGTATTCCACCTGTCTTAGCTATCCAACCCCACTAATCACCAGAGCACCATGGAATGTAGGTTCACGCTCCCAGAGAAGATCCCCAGGGCTAGGTTTTAAGCAGTCCCAGGCTTCCACTCCCTCCATGCTCTGTTTTTCTTCCTCCTGCCAGTGAGCTGGGGTGGGGGAAGGGCTTGGGTCCTGCCAGGTCACTGCTTTGGTACGTTTCCCTGTTCCATGAGGTCTGCTCTTTTCTCCAGGTGTATGCAGTCCAGTGCAGCCCTCTTTCCTCTTTCTCTTTCAGAACTAGTTGTATTAATTATATTTTCGTATTATATGTGGTTTTAAGAGGAGGTCTCTGTCTTACCTCTCATACCACCATCTTTAATGCAATCCTTACTGAGAGTTTTTAATCATGATTTAGTGCTTAATTTTGTTAAATGCTTTTTCTGCACCTATGATCATGTGATTTTCCTTTTTTAGCCTATTGAAGTCATGTGTTATGTATATTGATTTTAGAATGTTGAACCAGCCTTGCAAACCTTGGATGAATCCTACTTGGTTGTACTGTGTAATTATTTCTATACATTGTTGTATTTGATTGGCTAATATTTTGTTGAGGATTTTTTTATCTATGTTCATGAGAGATATTGGCCTACTTTCCTTGTCATGTGTTTCCCTAGTTTTGGTATTAGGGTAATCCTGGATTTATAGAATGAATTAGGAAGTATTCCCTGTCTTTCTATCCTCTGAAAGAGATAATAGATAATAGTATCATTTCTTGCTTATATGTTTGGTAGAATTTACCAATGAGCCCATTTAGGCCCGGTGCTTTCTGTTTTTGAAGGTTATTAATTATTATTTATTTAATAGATATAGTCTATTCATATTGTATATTTCTTCTTGTGTGAGTTTTGGCAAATTATGTCTTCAAAATATTAGTCCGTTTCAACTAGTTTATCAAATTTGTAGGCCATAGTATTCCTTTATTATCCTTTGACTGTCCATAGGATGTGTAGTGGTATCCCTTCTTTTATTTCAGATATTAGTAATTTGTGTCTGCTATCTTTTTTTTTGCTTAATTAGCATGGCTGGATGCTTCTTGATTTACTGATATTTTCACAGAACCAACTTTTGGTTTTGTTGATTTTTCTCTATTGATTTCTGTTAATCAGTTACATTAATTTCAGCTCTAATTCTTATTATTTCTTTTCTTCTGCTTACTTTGGATTTAGCTTGCTCTTCTTTTTCTGTTATCCTAGGTGAGAATTAAGATGATTGATTTTAGGTTTTTCTTTTTAATATATTAATTCAATGCCATATATTATCATCTAAGCATTGCTTTTATTGCATACAACATTTTTTCCCATTTTAATTAAAGTTTCATTTTTATACAATCTTGTATTGGTTTCAAGTATAAAGTACAGTGGTTCAACAGTTACCCATATTATTAAATCTTCACCCTCACTAATGCAGTTACTTCTGTCAACATAGGAAGATGTTACAGAATCATTGGTTATATTCTCTATGCTGTACTACCATTCCTGTGACCAACTTATATTATGACTGAGAATTTTTGTGCCCTTCTATCCCCCTCACACTCCTCACACATCCACCCCAACCCTTCCCAATGGTAACCACCAGTCACTTCTCAATGTCTGAGTCTACCACTGTTTTATTCAGTTTGTTTTGATTTGTTTTTATATTCCACAAATAAATGAAATCACATGGTATTTTATTTCTCTGCCTGGCTTGTTTTACTTAGCATAATACTCTCTAGATCCATCCATCTTGTTGCTTATGGCAGGATTTATTTTCTTTTTCATGGCCAAGTAATATTCCATTGTATATATGTACCACCTCTTCTTTATCCATTCATCTATTGATGGGCACTTTGGTTCCTTCCATAGCTTGCCTATTGTAAAAAGTGTGGCGATAAACATAAGGATACATATATCTTTTCAGACCATGGATTTTGTTTTCTTTGGATAAATTCCTAGACATAGGATTACTGGGTCATATGGTTATTTCTGTTTTGAGCTTTTTGAGGGATCTCCATACTGCTTCCCACAGTGGCTGCACCAACTGACATTCCCGCCAGCAGTGTAGGAGGGTTCTCTTTTCTCCACATCCTCACTAACACTTGTTTCTTCTTCTTTGGATAGTGGCTATTCTGTCTGGTGTGGGGTGATATCTCACTGTGGTTTTGATTAGCATTTTGCTGATGATTAGCAGTGTGGAGCATCTTTTCATGTGCCTGATGGCCATCTGTATTTCTTCTTTGGAAAAATATCTTTTCAAGTCCTCTGCCCATTTTTTAATTGGGTTTTGGGTTTTTTTTTTTTTTTTGAGTTGAAGCATATAAGTTCTTTTTATATTTTGGATGTTAACCCCTTATCAGATAAGTCATTTATGAATATATCCTCTAATATTGTAGGTTGCCTTTTTGTTCTGTCAGTGGTATCCTTTGGCTGTTCAGAAGCTTTTTAGTTTGAAATACCCACTTGTTCATTTTTTATTTTGTTTCCCTTGCCAAAATATGTGTCCAGGAAAAAACTGCTCATGCTCATTTTCAAGAGACTTTTGCCTAAGTTTTCTTCTAAGAGTCTTATGGTTTCATATCTTACATTTAGTTCTTTGATCCAGTTCAAGTTTACTTTTGTGTATAGAATTAGACAGTAATTCAATTTCACATTCTTGCAGGTAGTGATCCAGTTTTTCGAAAACAACTTACTGAAGAGGCTATCTTTTCCCTGTTGTATATTCATGGCTTCTTTGTTATGTATAAATTGACCATATATATGTGGGTTTATATCTGGACTCTCTAATCTGTTCCACTGATCTATGTATCTGATCTTGTGCCAGTACCAAACTGTTTTGATTACTGTAGCTTTGTAGCTAGCTTGAAGTCAGGGAGTGTAATACCGTCAGCTTTGTTCTTCTTTCTCAGGATTGCTTTGCCCATTTGAGGTCTTTTGTGGTTCCATATGAATATTAGGATTATTTTATCTAGTTCATTGAAAAATGCTGTTTGTATTTTGATAGGGATTGCATTGAATCTGTAAATTACTTTTGGCAGGATGGCCATTTTGACAGTATTAATTCTTCCTATCCATGAGCATGGGATATATTTCCATTTATTAGTGTCTTTAATTTCTCTCACGAGTGTCTTACAGTTTCCAGAGTACAGGTCTTTCACCTCTTGGTTAGATTTATTCCTAGATATTATTTTCTTTTTGATGCGATTCTAAATGGAATTTTTTTCCTGATTTCTATTTCTGCTAGTTCGTTGTTAGTATATAGGAATGCAACAGATTTCTGTGTATTAACTTTTTATCCTGCAATTTTGCTGAATTCAGTTATTCTAATAGTTTTTTGGTGGAGCCTTTAGGGTTTTCTATGTATATCATGACATCTGCAAATAATGAGAGTTTAACTCTTCCTTACCAATTTGGATAGCATTTATCTCTTTGTATTCTCTGATTGTTATGGCTAGGACACCGCGAAGGCAGTTCTAAGAGGGAAGTACATAGCAATACAGGCCTATGTTGAATTAAAGTGGTGAGAGTGGACATCCTTGTTCCTGTACTTACTCCTGATTTTAAAGGAAGAGCAGTCAGCTTTTCTTGATTGAGTATGTTAGCTGTGGGCTTATCATATATGGTCTTTATTATGTTGAGGTACATACCCTCTATACTCATTTTGTTGAGAGTTTTTATCATGAATGGATGTTGAATTTTTTCAGATGCTTTTTCTGCATCTATTGAGATGATCATGTGGTTTTTATCCTTCTTTTTGTTAATGTGTATGACATTAATTTTTTACTATTGTACTATCCATGCATTCCTGGAATAAATCCCACTTGATGGTGATATATGATCCTTCTGATGTATTTTTGAATTCAGTTTTCTAATATTTTGTTGTGTGTTTGCATCTCTGTTCAACAGGGATATTGGTCTAAAATTTCCTTGTTTTGTAGTGTCTTTGTTTTGTTACTGGAGGACGCTGGCCTCACAGAATGAATTTGGAAGTATTCCTTCCTCTTCTACTTTTTGAAATGCTTTAAGAAGGATGGGTGCTAACTCTTCTTTATATGTTTGGGAAAATTCAGCTGAGAGGCCATCTGGTCCCGGAATTTTGTTTGTTGAGGTTTCTATTACCAATTCAATTTTGTTACTGGTAATTTTTGTGTTCAGATTCTCCCTGGGTCAGTATTGGAACATTGTATTTTTCTAGAATTTGTCCATTTCTTCTAGGTTGTCCAATTTATTGGCATATAATTTTTCATAGAATTCTCTAATAATTGTTTGTATTTCTGTGGTATCCATTGAACTATTCCTTTCTCATTTCTGATTTTGTTTATTTGTGTACTCTCTCTTCCTTTCTTGATAAGTGTCGCTAGTGTTTGTCTAGTTTGTTTATTTTTCAAAGAACCAGATCTTGGCTTCATTGATTTTTTTTTATTATTTTATTCTTCTCTATTTATTTCTGCTCTGATCTTTATTATGTCTCTTCTTATACTAATTTTGGTTTTCATTTGTTCTGTCTTTTCTAGTTTCTTTAATTGTGATTTTAGACTGTTTAGTTGGGATCTTTCTTACTTCTTGAGCTAGGCCTGTATTGCTATGTACTTCCCTCTTAGAACTGCCTTTGCAGTGTCCAACAAATATTGGACTGTTGTATTTTTGTTTTCATTTGTCTCCATGTATTGCTTGATTTCTGTTTTAATTTGTTCACTGATCCATTGATTGTTTAGAAGCATATTGTTTATTCTCCATGTGTTTGTCAGCTTTTTTGTTTTCTTTGTGTATTTCTAGTTTTATACTACTGTGGTCTGAGAAGGTGCTTGATACAATTTCAATCTTTTTAAATTTAACTTATTGAGGCTCTTTTTGTGGCCTATTATATGATCTATTCTGGATAATGTTGCATATACACTTGAAAAAAATGTGTATCCTGCTGCTTTTGGGTGGAGTGTTCTGTAGCTGTCTCTTAGGTCCATCTGATCTAATGTGTTGTTCAGTGCCTCTGTTTCCTTTTTCTGTCTGGTTCATCTCTTGATGTGAGTGGTGTGTTAACATATCCTAAACTGAATGAGTTCCAATATATTTCCCCCTTTAAATCTGTTGGTGTCTGTTTTACATATTTAGGTGGTCCTATGTTGGGTGCATAGATATTTATAATGGTTATATTATGTTGTTGGACTGATCCCTTTATTATTAATATCCTTTGTCTCTTGTTAATGTCTTTGTTTTGAAGTCTATTTTGTCTAATATTAGTACTGGTACTCCTGCTTTTTTCTCCCTATTAGTTCCATGAAATATCTTTTTCCATCACTTCACTTTCAGTCTGTATTGTCCTTAGGTCTGAATTGAGTCTCTTGTAGGCAGCATATAGTTGGGTCTTATTTTTTTATCCATTCAGCCACTCTTTGTCTTTTGATTGGTGCATTCATTCCATTTCCATTTAAGGTAATTATTGATAGGTATGTACTTATTGCCATTTATTGTTTTCTGGTTGTTTTTGTAGTTCTTCTTTGTTCCTTTCTTCCTCTCTTACACTGTTCTCTTGTTTGATGTTTTTCTTTAATGTTATGATTGGATTTCTATTCTTTAATTTTTGTGTGTTTCTACTATAGGCTTTTGGTCTGTGGTTACGCTAAGATTCCTGGGTAGCTTCCTAAGTATATAACTGTCTATATTAAGTTGATGAGCACTCTATTTCAAACATAATCTAAAAGTACTTCTTTCTTATTCTTCCTCTTCCACACTTTATGTATTAGATGTCAGTGAGCATATCTGTGACTGTTATTTTGAAATCTTCATCAAGAAGATTGGTTATTTCTGTTTCATTTAGCCCTCTTTCTAGTGTCTTACCTTGTACTTTTGTTTGGAACATATTCCTCTGCTTCCTCATTTTGTCAGGGTTTCTGTGTTTCTTCCTTTATGTTAGATAGATCTGTTATGCTTCCTGGTCTAGAAGGTAACCGCTTTATGAAGAAGGAGTTCTGTGGTACCCAGAAGCTCAAGACTCTTTACTCTCCTGTTCCTGGTTTTCCTTTGCAGTCCCAGTTGCTGTTGGTTGGCTATGGACAGGGTCGCCTTTCTTTCTGTCTATCTTAGTCCCCCAGTGATGGCATTTAGCCTCAGCTGGCCCTTTGTGCATAGCAGCAGCATTTCTGGGATTTTTGTGGGCAGGCTACCCTCTGTCTTCCCTGCAACTATGGCAGCACTGCTGGGCTAATGTGGTGGGCAGGGCCATCATTCAACTGTACAGAGGTTAGTCACATGTGCAACAGGGTGGGGCTGAGGGTGGCAAGGTGCACAGGCATAGCTGCAGCAAGTCGGTGGTGTTAGGGTGCTCAGGTGCACAGTCCGTGGCCACAGAAGGGTGTATGGAGCAGGATGGGCTGCCTGCAAGAATAAAGGAGTTCCTGAAGCTGGCTTCTGCAGGCACTTCCCCAGTTGGTCTGAGACAGGGCCAAAAAAGCTGGGAAAGCCTCTCTCTGCCCACCAGGCAACAAAGCTTCCTTTTGCCCACCAGGTAGCTAAGCTTCCCTCTGACCACTGGCAACAAAGTCTCCTTTTTCCTGCCAGGCAGCAATGTCCCCCTCCTGCCACAGGATGAAGTGTGATACCGCTGGGCTGAGCAGGAGGGTACACAGGGAAGCACCTCAGGGGGATGGCATGTTTGGGGCTCCCATGACTGCCAGATTTCTTTGGCTGAGGGAGGGCTAGGAAAATGTTGTCACCTGCCCTTTATGCCCCTTCTGCCCTTCTTCAGAGAGAGCTCTGTCCTACCCTTGCCCCTCTGGCACTTCTTCCATTGCTGGCAAATCTTTCAAACTGCTGCCTCTGTTTTGAGTCTCAGCACAACTACCGGGGTGTACCAGTCCTCCATAAGACTCTTGAGTCTCCACTTCCTGGAGTGTTCCAACTTTTACTGGTGTCCAGCCCCATTAATCACCAGAACCCAGTGCAATGTGGATTTGTGTTCCCAGAGGAGATCCCCAGGGCCAGATGTGCAGAGCTCCTGAGTGCTCATCCTCTCCTGGTTCCATTCTTCGTCCTCCCATCTGTGAGCTGGGGTGGGGAAGGGCTTGGGTCCTGCTCAGTTGCAGCTCTGCCACTTTGCCCTTCTCTGTGAGGGCTTCTCTTTTTCACCAGGTGTAGGTGGTCTGTTCCCCAGTCTTCAGGTCATTTTCAGGGTTAGCTGTATTTGCTGTAGTTGTTCCCTTGTGTATGTGTGGGTGGAAGTTTCCACTTTTCTTTCCTTCTATGCTATCTTTTTTTTAAAGAATCCTGCATACCACAATTTTAAGCTCTTTTTCATTTTCCTTTAGCTCAAAATATAATAATTTTCTTGACATTTCTTCTTTGACACATGTGCTACTTAGAAGTGTGCTGTTTAATTTCCATGTATTTTGGATTTTCCAGTTATCTTTATGTTATTGATTTCTAGCTTAATTTCACTGTAGGCTGAGAGGAGATATTGTATTATTTCTATTGTTTAAAAATTTTTAAGTTTAGTTTGTCACTCAGAATGGGCTCTATCTTGGTGACTGTTCCATGTAAGCTTGAAAAAAATGTGTATTTAGCTGTTGCTGGATGAAGTAGTCCATAGGTGTCTATTGATGGGTGGTGTTGTAGAGATCAGCTATTCCTTACTAATTTTCTGCCTGATGAATCTATTTCTGAAAGAAGAGTGTTGAAGTCTCCAACTATGAGAGTGGGTTCATTAATTTCTCTTCTCTTTTTGTCAGTTTTTGCCTCACATAGTTTGATGCTCTGTTGTTGGGTACTTACATGTTATGGAATGGTATGTCTTGGAGAACTGTCCCTCTTATCATTATGTAGTGCCCTTCTATATCTCTGTTAGCTTTCCTCAGTTTAACATCTTCTGTGTCTGAAATTAATAAAGTTACTCCTGCTTTCTTTTGATTAGTGTTAGTATGGCAGATTTTTCTCCATCAATTTACTTTCAATCTATATGTCTTTATATTTAAAGTAGGCTTCTTGTAGACAACATATAGTCAGTTTGTATTTTTTTATCTAATCTGACAATCTATGTCTTTTAATTGGTTCATTTAGACCATTGATGTTCAAAGTGATTATGGATATAATTGGATTAATAGCTACCTTGTTCGTTACAGTTTTATTTTTGTTACTCTTGTTCTTTTTTCTTGTTTTTGTCTTCCACCACTTTTCTACCGGTTGGCTTAATTGAACATCTTATATGATTGCATTTCTCTCCCTTCTTAGCATATTAATTATACTTCTTTTTCTACTTTTCTTTTTAGAGATTGCCCCACATTTACAGCTAATCCAAGTGCACTTTCAAGTAACACTATACCTCTTCACAGGTAGTATGAATACCTTATAATAACAAAATAATCTTCATTCATCCCTTGTATTACTGCTGTCATTTATTTCACTCATATGGAAGTATCTATAAGTATAAGGTACATACACAGGGTATACATATAAGCATACATAACCAAATACATTGTTGGTATCATTTTGAACAAACTGTTATCTGTTAGATCAATTAAGATTAAGAAAAACCAAAGTATTTATTTTACTTTCACATATCCCTTCTTTTATGCTTTTTCTTACTTTATATAGATCTGAGTTTCTGATTTATATTATTTTCTTTCTTTCTAAAGGACTTCTTTTAATATTTCTTACAAGACAAGTCTACTGGCAACATATTCCCTCAATTTGTGTCTGAGAAAGTCTTTATTTTTCATTTACTTTTGAAGAATAATTTCATAAGGTATAGAATTCTAAATGCTTTTTTTTTCTCTATCAATACTTTAAATATTTTGTGCCACTCTCCTTGCTTTCATGGTTTCTGAGGAGAAGTTTGCTACAGCTTTTATCTTTGCTTCTCAATAGGTAGGGTGCTTTTTTCCTCCGGCTTTTTCAGAATTTCTTCTTTATCTTTGGTTTTCTTTAGTTTAAAAATGATAGGCCTAGGTATAGTGGTTTTTTGTTTCTTTTTGTATCTATTCTGCTTGTTATTCTCTGAGCTTTCTGCATGTCTGGTTTGGTGTCTGACTTTAATTTGGGGAAACAGTTATTATTGTTTCAATATTATTTTCTTCCTTTCTCTCTCTCTTCTCTTTCTGGTATTCCTGTTACATGTATGTCACACCTTTAGTAGCTGTTCCTGAGTCTTGGATATTCTGTTCGGTGTTATTTCAGTCTTCATTTTCTTTGCTTTTTTCCCCAAGGATTCTATTTCGATACCCTCTAGAGCATAGATTCCTTCCTCAGCCATGTCCAGTCTGCAAATGAATTTATCAAAGGCATTGTTCATTTCTGTTACAATGTTTTTATTTTTTAATCTCTAGCATTTCTTTTTGTTCTTTCTTAGGATTTCATCTTTCTGCTTACATTATTCATCTGTTGTTGCATGTCTACTTTATCCATTAGAGCCCTTAGCATTTTAAATTCTTGGTCAAATAATTTTAAATTCTTAGTCTGGTAATTCTAACATCTCTGCTATGTCTGGTTCTGATGGTTGCTCTGTCTCTTCAAATTGTGTTCTTTTTGCTTCTTGATGGGGCTTGCCCTGATAACCAGACATTTTGTAGTAGGTAAAAGAAGTTCTGTAAATAAACGTTGAGTAAAGTGGTGGTAAAGTGTGAGAGAGGGGAAGTGTTCTGTAGTCTTATAATTAGGTCTCAGTCTTTTAGTGAGCCTATGTCTCTGGTCTCTGAAGTTCACAAGGGTTTCTCAAGTGTTTTTTCCCCCATTGTTTGGACAGGATGACTAGAGTGAACTGAGTATTTCCCTCTTTGCATGTGGAATGCTAGAGCTGGCTGAAGTTGGGTATTTCCCTTCCCCAGTCATATAAGATTTTGATAATACCCCAACGGGGTAGGCTCTGGTTAGTTAGTTTCCCTTGAATGAACAGAGTGCTCTGACATATTTCAAAGTGGTTATTTTCACCCCCTTTGCCAGAAGAGGCTTTTTCTTCCACATTTTCTATGAGAATCTGGCCAAGTTTCTGTAGATAAATCTCACAATATTTTGGGGGCTCTCCCTAGAATTGGGTCCCCTTAGAGGTTTTTAACTCTCAGACTGGTTCTCACTGAGCCTTCAGCAATTCATCAATTATGTATTCAGGATTTCCCACCCCCATGCTTATTCCCAGGATGGTTTCTGCTTATGAATTTCTGCTCTAGTAAGTCCTGATTCCCTGTATTCACCTGTCTAGTTATCTGGTCTGGGGTGCAGCTCTTTTCTCTGTGTCCTCCCCTCTCTTATGGAGAGTTGTTGACTTTCAAGCTGTTCAGCTTTTTACTTGTTGTTAAACAGTGTGGTAACTTCCAATCTCCTTATACATGGAAGCAGAAACCAGAAGTCTAGTCTTTATTTTTTGTTTTCCTTTTTTCACTAATCTCTCCTAATTATCTTTCTTCCTCTCTTTTTCTCTATACTCTAATATCCTCTTTCCTCCTTTTTATGGTCTCCCTTACTTTTTATCCTCTTTTTCTCTTTCTTTCTTCTTTCTTTTCACTCTACTAGAAAATGTACCACTAAACAGACATAAATGTTTGTACCCAAGGTTTTAATTAGAGACTTTGAAGAAGAGAGCAGGTTGGATGTGAATTCTAACATTGAGATAAGTGAATGGGGAGATATTTTACAATTTGGGTTAAGGTTTCATTCAAAGGTATTTAAGGCTTTGAATTTTTATGGGCACATGACATTCTGGTTCCATGTGTCTTTGTTTTGTTTCTTTAGGGGAATTAGGAGGGAAAAAGGCAAACAATAAGGCAAGATATAGAGATGATTCATTAGCCATAGGCTGGTTTAAAATGTGAACAAGACTGGGAGTGGAAAATGACTCACTGAGAAGCAGCTCAGGGAAAATCTCCCATGAGAGAAGGAAAAAAAATAGTTGAAATATAGGTGGCCTTTGGGAAATTTGTTAAAGTAAGGTCTTCAACAGACAGAATACCTGGGAGGTTTGATTAATAGCTCTCTTGTTCATACCTGAGCTTCTTTACTAGTAATTCTCTTCCCTATTGTAAAATACAAAAGTAAAGTATAAGACTCTATGGCATCTCACTACGCTGATGGACAGTGACTGCAATGGGGTTGGGGGGGGGGAACCTGATGAACGGGGTAGTGTAATCACCATAATATTACTCATTTAATTGTAGATTAATTATATCAAAATAAACTAAAAAAAATTTTTTTTTAAGTAAAGTATAAGAAATAAACAGGTAATACTCATCCAGAATGTCTCATATACTTTCTATGAATTATTTTACCTTCATAGTAACCCCTGAATGAGACACAAATATCTTCATTTACAGATAAGAAATTTAGGAATTTAAATATCTTGTCCAAGAACATACAGTAAGGATGTGACAGAGCCAACATTAATCATCTTTTGGGGTCTGTTATTACTTACAGTTTAATAATTATAGTCTAAATTCTGTACCCCTCCCAAGCATATGTTAGGAAGTCAATACAGAGACATACATATTAAAATTTTAACAGTGGGCCTGAATTTGTAATATTTTGATAGCCTTAATGACCATTATCCTTTCACCCTGGCCCATAAACATGTATTTATAAATGAATAAATGAGGACGGTGATGTTAAAATTCAGGGGGAATGCTTACTGGAGAGTAGACTTATGACCCAGTATAACAACAGAAGGACTTTTTAGAAACAAGAGATGATGAAAACGTAGAATTTTCAAAGCCTAGAGAGAGGAAAACCTGGATTTTAGGGTCAGGAAACAGCAGCTTTTAGTGGAGGTAGTTATGGCATCACTGTAGCCTCTATCTCAACCAGCTCTCCATAGTTTTATATAGTGCCAAAAATGAGAGGATCTTGCTCTCCCAAAGACCCAGAGAACTAGAGGCCAAAGACACATGTGTTAAGACTGAGCTGAAAGTGGAAACAAGATGGGTCAGAGCAGTAGAGTCTGAGATCAAACTTCATGGTCTATAATAAGGCCTATCTGTTGAAAAGAACAGTAACCTCTGGTGGGGACTGCAGAATTCTTCGAATCCTTGAAGAAGTGTGGGTCATGTGAAATAATTGAATACTCAGGATCCCAATTACAAGTACACTCAGGAGAAGTTGCTCTCACATGTCAGCAAGTTTAATTTGTTTGCTCAGCAAACATTTGTATTATCACACTGGCAATAAGTAGATGGAGAGATAGACAAGAAGCAAGAGGACCAAATAATCAAGATTAAAAATGTGATAATAGAGATCATTGTTTCTGTCATCATTGTAAGTGATCCAAACATAAGCATTTATCCCCAATTTCTAACTTTCGCTGTTTGCCAAATGTGGGCCTTATTTTGGAAAAATCAACTTCTGACTTTGCTGATCCTCCTAATTGTATGTTTGTTTTTACTTCATTAATTTTTTTCTTATGTTTCCTTCTTTTTTTTTCTATTTTTTCTTAAGGCTGTTCTTTTTTGAAATTGAAATGTAAAGGGATACTTAGATAACTGAATTTCAGTCTTGCTTTCCTTTGTATTTTCATCTAAGGTCATAATCCCAGCTTTAGCTGCATCCCACAAATTTGATCAGTAGTATTTCAACTATTATCCATTGAAATTATTTTCTAACTTCTAGATTGTGATTTCTTCTTTGGCCCTTTGATTATTTAGAAGTGTATTTATTAACTTTCAAACTTAATTTTTTTTATTAGTGGTTTTAGCTTATTTCCATTGTGGTCATACTTTGTGCATACTTCATATACAGTTTCAATTTTTTGGCCCAGTAAGTGGTCAGCTTCTCTCAGGGTTGTGTGGCACCCAAAAAGAAGGTGTATTTGCAATGTTGGATGCAATGTCTGTTACATGACAATAGATTACATTTTTTTACCATGTTGGTAAAATCTTCCATATCTTTGCTCACTTTTTATCGGCTTATTCTATCAATTTCCCAGAGAAAAATGTTATAATATCATACCATGGCTGTAGATTTATTTATTTCTTCTTTTGGTTTTATTTTTGTGTTTCATGTTTAAAATTCTATTTTCTTGGCCACCGAGTCTTTTATCATTATGAAATATCCTTTAGAGTGCTAGTAATGCTTTTTGCCTTAAAGTCCACTTGGTTTGATATTAATATGGCTCTACCAGCTTTCTTTTGGTTAATGTTTGTGTATATATAATTTTTATTTTATCCATTTACTTTCAAAGTTTTTGTATCCTTATATTTGTTTGTTACTCACAGCCAGCAAATAGTGGAGTTTTTTTTTGTAATTCCACACTGACAATCTTTCAATTGTCACTACTTGTCTTCTCTGTGTTATACTGCCGTCCATGTGTACCCCCCCTGCTACATTATGTGTGCTAATAGTAGTGCTCCTTTTTCTGCTTATCCCTCCCTTCCCACCCATCCTTCCCAATCCTTTTCCCTTTGGTAACTGTTACTCCATTCTTGGGTTCTGTGAGTCTGCTGCTGTTCTGTTCCTTCAGTTTTTTCTCTGTTCTTATACTCCACAGATGAGTGAAGTCATTTGATACTTGCCTTTCTCTGCCTGGGTTATTTCACTGAGCATAACACCGTCTAGCTCCATCCAAGTTGTTGCAAATGGTAGGATTTGTTTTCTTCTTATGGCTGAATAATATTCCATTGTGTATATGTACCACATCTTCTTTACCCATTCATCTACTGATGGACACTTAGGTTGTTTCCATTTCTTGGCTATTGTAAATAGTGCTGCGATAAACATAGGGGTGCATATGTCTTTTTCAAACTGGGCTCCTGCATTCTTAGGGTAAATTCCTAAGAGTGGAATTCCTGGGTCAAATGGTATTTCTATTTTTTGTTTTTTGAGGAACCTCCATACTGCTTTCCTCAATGGTTGAACTAATTTGCAGTCCCACCAGCAGTGTAGGAGGGTTCCCCTTTCTCCACATCCTCACCAACATTTGTTGTTTGTGTTTTGGATGTTGGCCATCCTCACTGGTGTGAGGTAATATCTCACTGTGGTTTTAATTTGGATTTCTCTGATGATTAGCAATGTGGAGCATCTTTTCACATGTCTGTTGGCCATCTGAATTTCTTCTTTGGAGAAGTGTTTGTTCAGATCCTCTGCCCATTTTTTAAATGGATTATTTACTTTTTGTTTGTTAAGGTGCGTGAGTTCTTTATATATTTTGGATGTCAACCCCTTATCGGATATGTCATTTATGAATATATTCTCCCATACTGTAGGATGCTTTTTGTTCTGCTGATAATGTCCTTTGCTGTACAGAAGCTTTTTAGTTTGATATAGTCCCACTTGCTCATTTTTCCTTTTGTTTCCCTTGCCTGGGGAGATATGTTCATGAAAGAGTTGCTCATGTTTATGTCCAAGAGCTTTTGTCTATGTTTATTTCTAAGAGTTTTATGGTTTCATGACTTACATTCAGGTCTTTGATCCATTTTGAGTTTACTTTTGTATATGGGGTGAGACAATAATCCAGTTTCATAGGCCTGCCTTCACTGTGTCCCACAGTAGTTGGGGCATTGTGCTGTTGTTTTCATTTATCTCCATATATTGCCTGATATCTGTTTTAGTTTGGTCATTGATCCATTGATTATTTTGGAGCATGTTGTTAAGCCTCCATGTGTTTGTGAGCCTTTTTGTTTTCTTTGTACAATTTATTTCTAGTTTTATACCTTTGTGATCTGAAAAGTTGGTTGGTAGAATTTCAATCTTTTTGAATTTACTGAGGTTCTTTTTGTGGCCTAGTATGTGGCATATTCTAGAAAATGTTCCATGTGCACTTGAGAAGAATGTGTATCCTGTTGCTTTTGGGTGTAGTGTTCTGTAAATGTCTGTTAGGTCCATCTCTTCTACTGTGTTGTTCAGTGCCTCTGTGTCTTTACTTATTTTCTGTCTGGTTGATCTGTCCTTTGGAGTGAGTGGAGTGTTGAAGTCTCCTAGAATGAACGCACTGCATTCTATTTCCTCCTTTAATTCTGTTAGTATTTGTTCCACATATGTCAGTGCTCCTGTATTGGGTGCATAAATACTTATAATGGTTACATCCTCTTGTTGGACTGACCCCTTTATCATTATGTAATGTCCTTATTTATGTCTTGTTACTTTCTTTGTTTTGAAGTCTGTGTTTTGTCTGAAACAAGTACTGCAACAGCTGCTTTTTTCTCCCTATTGTTTGCATGAAATATCTTTTTCCATCCCTTCACTTTTAGTCTGTGTATATCTTTGGGTTTGAGGTGAGTCTCTTGTAAGCAGCATATAGTTGGGTCTTGCTTTTTATCCCTTCTATTACTCTATGTCTTTTGATTGGTGCATTTAGACCATTTACATTTAGGGTGATTATCAATAGATATGCCATTCCAGGCTTTGGATTCATGGTTACCAAAGGTTCAAGGGTAGCTTCTTTGCTGTCTAACCATCTAACTTAACTCACTTACGCTATTATAAAGACAGTCTGATGATTCTTTATTTCTCTCCCTTCTTTTTCTTCCTCCTCCACTCTTTATATGTTAGGTGTTTTATTCTGTACTCTTTTGTGTTTTCCTTGACTGATTTTGTGGATAGCTGATTGTATTTTGCATTCAGTTAGTATTTGGTTGGTCTACTTTCTTTGCTGTGGTTTTGTTTTCTCTTGTGACATCTATTTAGCCTTAGGAGCACTTCTATCTAGAGCACTCCCTTTAAAATACATTGTAGAGATGGTTTGTGGCAGGTAAATTTCCTCAACTTTTGCTTATCTGGGAATTGTTTAATCCCTCCTTCAAATTTAAATGATAGTCTTGCTGTATACAGTATTCTTGGTTTGACGCCCTTGTGTTTCATTGCATTGAATATATCATGCCATTCCCTCTGGCCTGTAATGTTTCTGCTGAGAAGTCTAACGATAGCCTGATGGGTTTTCCTTTGTAGGTGATCTTTTTTCTCTCTCTGGCTGGTTTTAATACTCTGTCCTTGTCTTTGATCTTTGCCATGTAAATTATCATATGCCTTGGTGTTGTCCTGCTTGGGTCCCTTGTGTTGGGAGACCTCCATGGTGTGAGAGACTATCTCCTTCCCCAGATTGGGAAAATTTTTAGCAATTATTTCTTCAAAGACACTTTCTATCCCTTTTTCTCTCTTCTTCTTTTTCTGGTACCCTTATAATGTGAATATTGTTCCGTTTGGATTGTTCACACAGTTCTGTTAATATTCTTTCATTCCTAGAGATCCTTTTATCTCTCTCTGCCTCAGCTCTCTGTATTCTTGTTCTCTGATTTCTATTCCATTAACAGTCTCTTCCACCTCAGCCAGTCTGCTCTTAAATCCTTTCATTTTTTGCTTCATTTCAGTTAGCTCCCTCCTGAAATCATCTCTTAGCTCTTGAATATTTCTCTGTACCTCCATCAGCATGCTTATGAGTTTTATTTTGAATTCTTTTTCAGGAAGATTGGTGATTTCAGACTCACCAGGCCCTCTCTCTTGAGAGATTTTGGACTGAACAAGTTTCTTCTGCCTTTTCACAGCGATGGAAGTTGTCTTCGGTAAGTGGCGTGTGTGTCACCTGGGAGAACAAAGTCCCTTCCTGCTTTCTGGTCACCTTTCCTGTCTCTGCCGTCTGTGCCAGTTAACCACACACAGGGAGCAGCCTCTGGGTTAATCCCATAAGCTGCCATGGGTGGGGCAGCCTCCGAGTTGGCCTAGGGCAATGGTGGAGGCCATGGCACATGTTCTGCCACGAGAATGGAGGCCCTTTGATCTTCCTGGACTCGGTGCCCATCTCCACTGTCTGCACCAGTCAGCTGCATGTGGGAAGCAGCCTCTGGGTTAATCCCCTGAGCTGCCATGGGCGGGGCAGCCCTTGGGATGTCCTAGGGCATTTGCAAGGGTAGCAAGCATGTGGCTCGTGTTCTGCCATGAGAACAAAGACCCTTCATCCTTCCTGACTCTGTGCCCATCTCCATTGTCTTTGCCAGTCAACCACATGCAGGGAGTAGCCTCTGGGTTAATCTCCTGAGCTGCCGTTGGTGGAGTGGCTCTCTGGATGGCCTAAGGCTCTGGTGGTGGTTCTGCGCAAGCAGTGTATTTTTGCGGCAAGAACAGAGCCTCGACATGCTTCCTGGACTCTGTGCCATTATCCTCTGTGCCTGTAAACTAGGCGCAGGGAGCAGCCTCTGGGTTAATCCCCTGAGCTGCTGTGCGTGGGACTGCCCTCGGGATGGCCTCAAGCACTGGCGGGGTTGCAGGCGAGCAGCACGTGTTCGCCACGAGAACAAAGCCCCTTTGTGCTTTCCAGACTCTGTGCCGGTTTCCGCTGTCTATGCCAGCCAACTGCGGGCAGGGGGCAGCCTCTGGGTCTAGGCCTGTGAGCCTCATGCTGGGAGAAGCCTGTGTGGTTGCTGTGGCGGGCTGCTCCCCACCTGTTCCCCAGCAATGGTGGGGCAGCCAGTTTCCTTGCAGTGCTGTCAGCGGTGAATGAAAGGCAGGCTGCTTATCGCCATGAGGGGCTTCATAGCTGTGTTGCCACCCAGGGGATTAGGGAGCCTGAAGTTCCTTAAAGTTCCCAGCCTGCTGGGATGAGTGTGCTAGGACCATTTTGTCCACCTGCTAAACCCTTGTCCCTTTAAGACTTTTAAAGCACCGGCTTTTCTTTTGTCCCAGGGCAGCCAGCTGTGGGAACCCGTTCCCAGTCTTAGTCTTGGATTTTGCTTTTCCATTCCTCTAATATCCAGTACACCATGCAATGTGTGTCTTTGCTTCTGGTGAAGATTACTAGCGCTGGTTATTTAGCAGTCCTGTGCTTCCACTCCCTCCTCACTCTGATTCTTTTCTTCCCACTGGTGAGTTGGGGTGGGGGTAGTGCTTGGGTCCTGCAAGGTCATGGCTTTGTATCTTACCCTTTTCCATGAGATGTTGAGTTCTCACAGGTGTAGATGTAGTTTGGCTGGTGTACTGTATCTTCTGGTCACTCTTTTAGGAATAGTTGTATTTGCTGTATTTTCACAATATATATGGTTTTGGGAGGAGATTTCTGCCATGCTACGCATGCCGCCATCTTGAGAATCAGGGGCACTCTTCTGTGCCTTTTCAGTAAGGAATTGGGATAATTTGAAGCTCAACTACAAAAGTCCTATTTTTCCCTTTAGCTATCACTGATACTGTTCTAGTACTCTGAACACAATGCTTTAACCTTTACCCTACCACGTGTCCCAAATTGTCGATAGCTTTCCATTGTTTTAGAGCTTAAAATTTCAAATTACAGTATTGATATTTGCTATTATCTGAAATATGACCCCTATATATCTTTTCAGATTTGTCTTCCATTGTTCCTCAAAATGTACTTCCTTTTTGTGAAAATAATTCATGTAATGTTCCAGGGATATACTCATTTCTTATTTCTTATTTCTGTGCCAGCATTTTCCTTCCTGGAAAGCTCTCTTCTGTCTTCCAAATCATCATTCTTTTCAACTTTTAGGTTTATTCCAAATTGCATCTTGTTTATGATGCCACATTTTACAACCAATCTCTTAACATTATTTGCCTTCTTTGGATTATTCTCCCACCTTTTATTTACCAACTATAATACATTGACTGTAGTGCTAGTTATGCCAGTAAGTGATTTATTTTTCAAAATAGATGTAGGTTTTCTTACAGCAGGTATGTTGACTCTCTCACCTCATTATTTCTCTGGCATTTGAAAATTGTATATCTGACAGCTATGTATATAATAGTTGCTTAAACAATATAAATGCTTATTTTTCTTTTATTTTTATTTTTCACTAAGGTATTATTGATATACACTCTTGTGACTGTTTCACATGAAAAACAATATGGTTACTATATTCACCCATGTTATCAAGTCCCCACCCATACCCCATTGCAGTCACTGTCCATCAGTGTAGTAAGATGCCACAGATTCACTATTTGCCTTCTCTGTGTTACACTGTCTTCCCTGTGATCCCCCCACACCAAGTGTACTAAAAATACCCCTCAATCCCCTTCTCCCTCCCTTCCCACCCACCCTCCCACACTTCTCTCCTTTGGTAACCGCTAGTCTCTTCTTGGAGTCTGTGAGTCTGTTGCTATTTTGTTCCTTCAGTTTTGCTTAGTTGTTATACTCCACAAATGAGGGAAATCATTTGGCACCTGTCTTTCTCCACCTGGCTTATTTCACTGAGCATAATACCCTCTAGCTCCAATTCAATTTCTTTGCTGGTAATTGGTCTATTCATATTTTCTGTTTCTTCCTGGGTCAGCCTTGGTAGGTTGTATTTTTCTAGAAGGTTGTCCATTTCTTCTAGGTTATCAAGTTTGTTATCATGTAAGTTTTCATAGTATTCTCTCATAATACTTTGTATTTATGAAGTGTCCATAGTGATTTTTCCTTTCTCATTTTTGATTCTGTTTATGTGTGTAGACTCTCTTTTTTTCTTGGTAAGTCTGGCTAGGGGTTTATCTATTTTGTTTATTTTCTCAAAGAACCAGCTACTGCTTTCATTGAGTCTATTGTTTTATTCTTCTCAATTTTATTTATTTCTGCTTTAATCTTTATTATGTCCCTCCTACTACTGACTTTGGGCCTCATTTGTTCTTCTTTTTCTAGTTTCATTAATTGTGAGTTTAGAATGTTCATTTGGGATTGTTCTTCTTTCCTGAGGTAGGCCTGTATTGCAATGTATTTCTCTCTTAGCACGGCCTTCGCTGCGTCCCACAGATTTTATGGTGTTGAATTATTATTGTCATTTGGCTCCATATATTGCTTGATGTCTGTTTTTATTTGGTCATTGATCCATTGATTATTTAGGAGCATGTTATTAAGCCTCCATGTGTTTGTGGGATTTTTCATTTTCTTTGAGTAATTTATTTCTAGTTTCATACCTTTGTGATCTGAGAAGCTGTTTGGTACAATTTCAGTCTTTTAAAATTTACTGAGGTTCTTTTTGTGGCCTGGTATATGATCTATTCTTGAAAATGTTCTATGTGCACTTGAGAAGAATGTGTATCCTGTTGCTTTTGGATGGAGTGTACTGTAGGTGTCCATTAGGTCCACCTGTTCTAATACGTTGTTCAGTGCCTCTGTCTATTTATTTATTTTTTGTCTGGTTGATCTGTCCATTGGAGTGAGTGGTGTGTTGAAGTCTCCCAAAATGAATGCATTGCGTTCTGTTTCCCCCTTTAATTCTGTTAGTATTTGTTTCGCATATGTTGGTGCTCCTGTGTTGGGTGCATAGATATTAATAAGAGTTATATCCTATTGTTGGACTGACCCCTTTATCATTATGTAATGTCCTTCTTTGTCTCTTGTGATTTTCTTTTTTTTTAAGTCTATTTTGTGTGATACAAGTACTGCAACTTGTGCTTTTTTCTCCCTATTAGTTCCATGAAATATCTTTTTCCATCCCTTCACTTTTAGTCTGTGTATGTCTTTGGGTTTGAAGTGAGTCTGTTGTATACAGCATATAGTTGGGTCTTGTTTTTTTATCCATCAGTGACTCTGTGTCTTTTGATTGGTGCATTCAGACCATTTACATTTAGGGTGATTATTGATAGGTATGTATTTAATGCCATTGTAGGCTTTAGATTTGTGGTTATCAAAGGTTCAAGCGTAATTCTCTTACTATTTAACAATCTAATGAACTCACTTTGTATGCTATTACAAACACAACCTAAAGATTCTTTTTTTTCCTCCTTTTTCTTCCTTCTCCATTCTTTGTATGTTATGAATAATATTTCATACTCTTTATCTATCCGTTGGTTGACATCTAATTAGTCTTAGGAATACTTCCCTCTATAGGAGTCCCTCCAAAATGGACTGTAGAGGTGGTTTATGGGAGGTAAATTCTCTCAGCTTTTGCTTATATGAAAATTGTTTAATCCCTCCTTCAAATTTAAATGATAACCTTGCCGTGTAGCATATTCTTGGTTTGAGGCCCTCTGCTTCATTGCATTAAATATATCGTACCACTCCCTTCTGCCCTGGAAGCTTTCTGTTGAGAAATCTGATGATAGCCTGATGGGTTTTCCTTTGTATGTGATCTTTTTTCTCTCTCTAGCTGCTTTTAAAAGTCTGTCTTTATCCTTGATCTTTGTCATTTTAATTATTATATGTCTTGATGTTGTCTTCCTTGGGTCCCTTGTGTTGGGAGATCTGTGCATCTCGATGGCTTGAGAGACTATCTCCTTCCCCAGACTGGGGAAGTTCAGCAATTACCTCCTCAAAGACATTTTCTATCCCTTTTTCTCTCTCCTCTTCTTCTGGTACCCCTATAATACGAATATTGTTCCGTTTGGATTGGTCACACAGTTCTCTCAGAATTCTTTCATTCTTAGAGATTCTTTTCTCTCTGTGTGCCTCAGCTTCTTTGTATTCCTCTTATCTCATTTCTATTCCATTTACCGTCTCTTCTACTCATCTAATCTGCTTTTAAATCTCTCCATTGTATGTTTCATTTCAGATATGGAATTTCTTAATAATTGAATCTCTGACTGGAATTTCTCCCTGAGTTCTTGAATATTTTTCTGTACCTCTATAAGCATGTTCATGATTTTTATTTTGAATTCTCTTTCAGGAAGATTGGTGAGTTCAGTTTCATTTGGCCCTTTTTCTAGGGTTTGTGAGATTTTTGTCTGTACCATGTCCTTTTGACATTTCATATTTCTGTGTGGTGCCCTCTGTTGCCCAGAAGCACCAGTCTCTGGAGCTGCTCAGCCCCTAGAGTGAGGTTGGGGTCGTAGGGGAGCAGAGCTGGTGCCTGGAGGGAGGAAAGATCTGTTTCCTGACTCCCGTCTGCCCTGCCTGTCTCCAGTATCACAACCAGTGGGCCGAGAACACAGGTGTAAGCCTCTGTGCTTGGCGTCTCTAGCTGTTGTAGGTGAGGCCTCTCTCTGGGTAGCCTGAAGCCAGAGCAGTGACTGCCGGTTTGCGAGCCAGTGCTGTCAGGCCAGGAGGAAGGCTCAGCAGGCAGCATATCACACTGGTGGCCCTTGTAGCTGAGTAGGCAGCCAGGGTGATGGAGTGCCTGGAGCTCCCCAAAGTTCCCAATCTGCTGGGCAGAGCACACCCAGACAACCTTGTCCCCTATCCCTTCTCCCACCCACCCTGTAAGATTTCTGCTGAGAAGTCTGATGATAGCCTTATGGGTTTTCCTTTGTATGTGATCTTATTTCTCTCCCTGGCTGCTCTTAATAGTCTGTCCTTATCCTTGATTTTTGCCATTTTAATTATTATATGTCTTGGTGTTGTCCTTCTTGGGTCTCTTGTGTTAGGAGATCTGTGCACTTCCGTGGTCTGAGACACTATCTCCTTCCCCAGATAGGGGAAGTTTTCAGCAATTACCTCCTCAAAGACACTTTCTCTTTTTCTCTTCTTCTTCTGGTACCCCTATAATACGAATATTGTTCTGGTTGTATTGCTCATACTGTTCTGTCAATATTCTTTCATTCTTAGAGACCTTTTTTTCTCTCTGTGCCTCAGCTTCTTTGTATTCCTCTTCTCTAATTTCTGTTTCATTCATTGTCTCTTCCACCGTATCTAATTTGCTTTTAAAACCTTCCACTGTATGTTTCATTTCTGATACTGTGTTCCACAATGATTGGATCTCCAACTGGAATTCAATCCTGAGTTCTTGTATATTTTTCTGTACCTCCATGAGCATGTTTATGATTTTTATTTTGAAATCTCTTTCAGGAAGATTCATGAAATTGGTTTCATTTGACTGTTTTTCTGGTGTATGTATGATTTTGCTTTGAACCAGGTTCCTTTGACATTTCATATTTGTATGTCATGCTCTCTAGTGCCCAGAAGCTCTACTTTCTGGAGCTGCTCATCCCCTGGAGCAATGTCAGTGTTTGCAGGGGAGTGGTGTTGGTGTCTGGGGGGAGGAAAGTGCTGTTTCCTGCTTCCCAGCTGCTATGTCTGTCTCCACTGCCAGAACCAGTGGGCCGAGCACACAGGTATAAGCCTCTATGCTTTACATTTGTAGCTGCTGTAGGTAGGGCTTCCTTCTGGTTGGCCTCTCACCGGGGCAGGCTTCTCTGTTTTGCAAGCCAGGTACGGGCTGGCTGGGATGAAGTCGCAGCAGGCTGTATATCATTGTGTGGGGCCTTGGAGCTGCATAGCCAACTGGGGGCTGGAGTGCCTGAAGATTTTGAAAGTTCCCAGCCTGCTGGGAAGAGTGCACCCAGACAATTTTGTCTACCTGTGCTTTCTCCTGAGCAGTAAGCTCTGTGCAATCCTTGCCCCTTTAGCAGCCCTCTCACTGTTAGGAAGTCTCTCAGACTGCCCACCTTTCTTTTGTCTCAGAGCAGCTGGATATGGATCCCTTTTTTCCAGAAGTTGCTGGAATCTCTGTCTCTCCAGGTATTCAGCCTATCTTAGCTTTCCAACCCCACTAATCATCATAGCACCATTCAGTGTAGGTTTATGCCACCAGAGTAGATCTCCAAACCTAGGTGTTCAGCAGTCTCAGGCCTCTACTCCCTCCCTGCTCCGTTTCTCTTCCTCCCACTGGTGAGCTGGTGTAGGGGAAGGGCTTGGGTCCTGTCGGGTCACAACTTTGGTATGTTACCCTGTTCCATGAGTTCTGTTCTTTTCTCCAGGTGTATGCAGTCTGGCACAGTCTTCTTTCCTGTTGCTCTTTCAGTATTAGTTGTCTTAATTATATTTTCATATTATATGTGGTTTTTAGAGGAGGCCTCTGTCGCCCTTCTCATGCCATCCTCTTTAATCCTATGTGTATGTCAATATAAAGGTATTTTTAAGGCTCAATAATTTTCTTTATATCTGGTAGAGCCTTTAGTCCTGGGTGTATATTACAGCTTGATTCAACCTCTCCTAAGAGTAATGTGATGTTTCTCTCTAATATGGCTCTTATGGACCCTGAAAGAAGAATTAAATTATTTTATTATAATGACTCTTAACTAATTAAAACATGTATGTTTGGAATAAATTGTCTATGCTTATTTCTCTTATATGAATAAAAGAAATGTTACCCATCCAATATGAACAAAATGAGAAAACCAATAATATTAACAGATGAGGTTGTTTTGCTAACACTGAATACCTCTGTGGTACTGATTTCTGAGGATCAAATTTTTCAGAGCTCAGAATGCTTATACTACAACGTATTTGGGATGCTAAATTTCCTATCACTTTTCTCTATTCAAACATCACAGGCACTTTTAGAGTATACCATGACATAACATAACTTTCACTTGTCAAAAATACTAACATCTACTGTTTTCTTTTCCTTTTAGCCTAATACTTAATCATTCAAATAGGATTCATGCAAAGTCAGTTTTAAATATGAAAGAGAAAATTCTGTTTTGAACACTTCTATCATAAAATGTCATCAAGATGATCTAGAATTTACTTTATATATATTATGCATATGTGTGGTTGTGTGTATATATATATGTACATATATATGTATATATATTTATAACCTGTGAATTCCCAAAAGCATGTCATCAGACTTTGAGAAGTTAAGTCTACAGATTTAGTTTGAGAAACACTTGGTTACTTACTCCTTTAGTATCAAAATGTCACACATTCTCAGTCCTTCATAAAAAACTACTTGATCACATAGCCACAAAGACTATCTCAGAATTCCAGAAATTTTTCTGGTTTCCGTAACTAGAAGAATAAAATAACTTAACTACCTCTTGAGCAGGTGCTTTGGTTGTTTGTTTCACATCCTCTCTGCCCACAACTAATTTTAGCTTTTGCTACTATGTTTGGTTGCATATGAGCTCAGACTCACCTTATGTTGAGAGCATTTACTATCCCTGAGTCTTCCCACTTTCATCTTCAGGACTTTCTCTAAAGCTCTGGGAACTCACTGTGCTACTTGCAAATGCTTTTTTGAGTGGACAGACCTGTTAGTATTCTGTACGTAGCTAAGAGTTTCTGGGGAAGTTGAACTCCTATAACCTAGAAAGCAGACTTGATCATGAACTATTGTATTGGCTTTTTCACCTCCCTAATTCATTCCCTCACTCCATTCATGCTTTCAGACATCACCTTCCATAAAAACTACCTCAGTCTGAATCCTTGTCTGGTGCTCTCTTTTGGGGAATCCAAATTAAGACAGGTAGTTCCTTTATCAGCTTAAGGGTGGAGTACAACTATGTTCATTTAACAGATATTTACTGAGGCCTGCATTGTTACAGACACTACTCAAGGTTCTGCTGGAAAAGCGGAATGAAGAAAACAAAAAAATCTCTCTTCATTGAGTTTATACTGCAGTGCAAATCACAATCAAGTCCTCTAAGTATTTCCATAGTGAGTGAGTCTGGATGAGACTTGTAAAGAGACAAAATAGGTAGGAGTTGGGAGGTGACTGGAGAGAAAGATCCAGAACCTGAGGTAGAGGATTTGTTGTTGGTTTCTCATAAGAGAGAGAAGCAGGAAGCCACTAGATTCCTAGAGGGCAAGAGGCAGTTAAGATTTGTTAAAAGTTTTGAGATGGGAAGGGGCCAAACTGAAGCTTTGCTGCTGTCACTATTTTTCATAAGGATCAAGCTTAGTTAGTAAATAGGCACTTAATAAATAATTGTTGATGTGTGTTCAAATTGGAGTTCAGTTCATGGTTCTACTGCTTATTTTGAACATGTAATTTAACTTCTCTGTACTTAATTCTGTATCTATCAATTAGGATAATAACACTATTGACCTCATTGGATTGTTGTGCAACGTAAATAAAGGATTACAAGTGAAAAGCACATTTTAGATTGTTAAGCAAATACGAATATCAGCTGTGGGGTCAGAAGGGCAAAGAGTGAATTTATTAAAGTCAGCTTAGCAAATGTTCCCTTAGGTGTGCCAGAGAAGTTCAAGGCTTATATGGAAAGTTCTGTGACTTGTGAATCAGTCATAGTCTACTTTTTTTCCTCCAGCTGTCATACAGTTAGGTTTAAGCACATCAGTGGTCAAGCTATTTGTTAATTTTGACATCTGATGTAGGTATTATCAGTTTTCTGTGACTTATCATCCATTCATAATCATAAATGGTGTTGAGTTTTTGTTGACAATGAGACTGTAAGTGTAAACATAAGTAAAACAAGAAAACTGCCCTTTCAAGAACAATTGTCTAACAGTGTTCTTTTCATTTGTAGACGGCGGTGGAAGAGCCTAAGCCTCACTGATGTTAAGCAGCATGTCTCTAAGACAGTGCCTATTTTTTTCTTTTTTCCCCCCTGTGCTTGAGAATGCCAAATTAAAGAAGAAAACAGCATCCATGTGAGCCATTGTCCTCAGAACGATTAGGCAAATGAATGAGTATTTCATAGACTTAACGTGACAATGAATTACACGTCCAAAACAGGTTGTGTGTGTGGTTTAGCAAAACAAAATTAAGAGTCATTCTAGGGAAGGACATTGCCACAGCTTTGGCATAATTAGGAATCATCATAATCAAATACAGGAAATTGGCACATCTGCTTTTCAGGCTGTTGATCCAACTGCGAGGCTGCCTGTGCGCACTGGCACAAGCGGTTCCATGCATCCCGATGTGTTCTGCAAAGCTGTCTTTGCATAAATATTTACATAATTTTCTCCAAACACCACTATAAGCAGTTGTTTTTTATTTTTCTCCCTTGGGTTATTATTTCTTCCCATCCCTACCCCTGGTGAAGGAGAGATCACTTTAGGATGTTACCAAATATCTGTTGCAATTTAGGTGGTATTAGTAAAACTTACAATAACAAAAATAGGATACTTGTGCATACTTGTAAGCAAAAACAGTGCTTGGAAAATAGAGAAGATAGTGGATTTTTCTATTGGATTTTGAAAAGTATAAAATATGTGTCATTCTAAAATATATGTTGTTTCACAATGTAAAAAAAATTCTAAGGATTTCTCCTTCTTCAAGAGAAGTTTAGAGGAGAATCTTAGAACCTGAGAATTTTATAAAATGACAGTGAGATGGGAGTACGTTTAATTTGGTATACTTTTCTAAGTACATAAAAAGAAACATGATGAAACCCAGTTGCAGAGAATGTAAAGCAGAG